>CM052884.1:28537714-28569929 GCA_028534135.1 Potos flavus | reverse complement strand
CCGCTTTGTAGTAGAGCTTGAAATCAGGCAATGTGATGCCCCCAGCTTTGTTTTTCTTTTTTAACATTTCCTTAGCAATTCGAGGCCTTTCCTGGTTCCAAACAAATTTTAGGATTGTTTGTTCCAGCCCTTTGAAAAATGCCGGTGGAATTTTGATCGGGATGGCATTGAAAGTATAGATTGGTCTGGGCAGTATAGACATTTTAACAATGTTTATTCTTCCGATCCACGAGCATGGAATGCTTTTCCACCTTTTTGTGTCTTCTTCAATTTCTTTCATGAGTGTTCTGCAGTTCCTCGAGGATAGATCCTTTACTTGGGTAGATTTATTCCCAGGTATCTTCTAGTTCTTGGTGCTACTGTAAATGGAATTGATTCTCTAATTTCCCTTTCCATATTTTCATTGTTAGTGTATAGGAAAGCAACTGATTTCTGTGCATTGATTTTGTCTCCTGCCACATTACTGAATTTCTGTATGAGTTCCAGTAGTTTGGGGGTGGAGTCTTTTGGGTTTTCCATATAAAGTATCATGTCATCTGTAAAGAGAGAGAGTTTGACTTCTTTGTCAATTTGAATACCTTTTATTTCTTTTTGTCATCTGATTGCTGTCCCTAGGACTTCTAGTACTATTTTGAACAAGAGTGGTGAGAGTGGGCATCCTCGTTGTGTTCCTGATCTCAAAGGGAAGGCTGTCAGCTTTTCTCCATTGAGAATGATATTCGCTGTGGGCTTAAATGAACTTTCGGGACTTCATCAAGACAAAATGCTTCTGCACAGCAAATGAAACAGTCAACAAAACAAACAGGCAACCCACGGAATGGGAAAAGATATTCGCAAATGACACTACAGACAAAGGTCTGATATCTAAGATCTATAAAGAACTCCTCAAACTCAACTCTCAAAAAACAGATAATCACGTCAAAAATGGGCAGAAGACATGAACAGACACTTCTCCAAAGAAGACATACAAATGGCTAACAGACACATGAAGAAATGTTCATCATCATTAGCCATCAGGGAGATTCAAATCAAAACCACACTGAGATACCACCTCACGCCAGTTAGAATGGCCAAAATCAACAAGACAGTAAACAACAAGTGTTGGAGAGGATGTGGAAAAAGAGGAACCCTCTTCCACTGTTGGTGGGAATGCAAGTTGGTGCAGCCACTTTGGAAAACAGTGTGGAGATTCCTGAAGAAATTAAAAATAGAGCTATCCTATGACCCTGTAATCGCACTACCGGGTATTTAGCCCAAAGATGCAGATGCAGTACAAAGAAAGGCCACATGTACTCCAATGTTCATAGCAGCAATGTCCACAATCGCCAAACTGTGGAAAGAACCAAGATGCCCTTCAACAGACGAATGGATCAAGAAGATATGGTCCATATATACAATGGAATATTATGCCTCCATCAGAAAGGATGAGTACCCAACTTTTTTTTCAACATGGATGGGACTGGAAGAGATTATGTTGAGTGAAATAAGTCAAGCAGAGAGAGTCAATTTTCATACGATTTCACTTACGTGTGGAGCATAAGGAAAAACATGGAGGACATTGTGAGAAGGAAAGGAAGGGTGAATGGGGGGAAATCGGAGGGGGATATGAACCATGAGAGACTTGGACTCTGAGCAGCAAACTAAAGGTTTTGGAGGGGAGGAGGGAGGGGGTTTGGGCGAGTCTGGTGGTGGGTATTGAGGAGAGCACGTATTGCATGGAGCACTGGGTGTGGTATATGAACAATGAATCTTGGAACACTGAAAAAATAAAATAAAAGTAATTGGGGAAAAAAGGGGGAAAAAAGAGTTTATTTACAGAGTTTATTTGTCATATTATTATATATTATATAGTGTACAAGTGCTGATATAATAAAAAATGTGATAAACACTAGGATTAAAATATAACCTAATTTATATTGGAAGTCAGGGAATATTTCTCAAAGGAATAATATTTAAACTAAGATGAGATATAAGTGTGGGAGTTAGTGAGGTGAGAAGTAGTGGAAAGTATCTCAGGGAGGGTCAGTAACATGTACGTAGGTCTCAAACCAGAAGAGAATATGTTGCCCTTGAAGACTGGAAAGAAAGTCTCTGGAGAAAGCTTATTGGATGGAAAAACAATAAGCATATTATTTAGATAGTTTCTATTTCTTCTTTAGCCTCTCTTCCTAGATGGTTTATCCCATTGCTTTTTATACACAAAATTCCAAGTCAGTACCTAATTATCAAATTATGGGCAACAACCTTAAAAATTTGTTTTCTGCATCATTGGCAAGCCTTAAAGGTAACCTAAACTCAAAATATGTGAAACTGAAACATCAATTTCCCTTCTCAAACTATATTTTCTTTCACTCTTCAACATCTTGATGTATGGCATCCTTGCCCACTGAGCTTTTCAAACTAGAACTCAAAAGTTGTTCTTGATTTCTTCCTCACTTTGAGCATCCAACTTTAGAAAATAAGAAGACTGCTTTTTTTTTTTTTAAGATTTTTTTTATTTATTTATTTTTTGACAGAGAGACACAGAGAGAGAGGGAGCACAAGCAAGGGGAGTGGGAGAGGGAGAACAGGCTTCACACAGGGCAGGGAGCCCGATGTGGGGCTCAATCCCAGGCCCCTGGGATATTGACCTGAGCTGAAGTCAGACACTTAATGACTGAGTGACTCATGCATCCCCTGATATTTTTACTATAAAATTCATTCTTCCCCTCCACTCTTGTTGCCACTACTCAAATTGAAACTACCATATTCTTTCACCTAGCTGTTATAAGATCTATCTTAATATCACCTCTATCCAATATATTCCCTACAAAGCAACCATGTTAATCATATTAAAGCATCTTAGGGAAATTTTTCCAAATTTTTTTTATTAACATGTAATGTATTATTTGCTTCAGGGGTACAGGTCTGTGAATCATCAGTCTTACTCAATTCACAGAACTCACCATAGCACATACCCTCTCCAATGTCCATAACCCAGCCACCCTATCCCTCTCCCTACCCCTCAGCAACCCTCAGTTTATTTCCTGAGATTAACAGTCTCTTATGGTTTGTCTCCCTCCCTGGTCCCATCTTGGTTTCCCTTTTTCCCTTCCTTACCCCCATGATCCCCCACCCTGCCTCTCAAATTTCTCATATCAGAGAGATCATATGATAATTGTCTTTCTCTGATTGCCTTATCTCAGCATAATACCTTCTAGTTCCATCCATGTCAGTGCAAATGACAAGATTTCTTTTTTGATGGCTGCATAGTATTCCATTGTATATATATATATACCACTCTTCTTTATCCATTCAACTGTTGATGGACATCTAGGTTCTTTCCATAGTTTGGCTATTGTGGATCTTGCTTCTATAAACATTCTGGTGCACATGCCCCTTCAGATCACTACATTTGTATCTTTAGCGTAAATACCCAGTAGTGCATTTGCTGGGTCATGGGGTAGCTTTATTTTCAACTTTTTGAGGAACCCATTCCAGAGTATCTGCACCAGCTTGCATTCCCACTAACAGTGTAGGAGGGCTCCCCTTTCTCTGCATCCTCACCAACATCTATCGTTTCCTGACTTGTTAATTTTAGCCATTCTGACTAGTATGAGGTAGTATCTCATTGTGGTTTTGATTTGTATTTCCCTGATGCCAAGTGATGTTGAGCACTTTATCATTGGCCATTTAGATGTCTTCTTTAATTCCAGTTAGTTAACATAAAGTGTAATATTAGTTTCAGGTATAGAAGTTAGTAATTCATCTCTTATATACAACACCGAGTACTCATCACAAGTGCCCTCCTTAATCCCCATCACCTGTTTAACCCTCAGATCCCCTTCTCTCTGGTAACCATCAGTTTGTTCTCTATAGTTAAGAGTCTGTTTCTTGGTTTGCCTCTTTCTTTTTCCCCTACTCTTGTTTGTTTGTTTCTTAAATTCCACATATGAGTGAAATCATATGGTACTTCACTTTGTCTGACTGACTTATTTTGCTTGGCATAATACTCTCTAATTACATCCATGTTGTTGCAAATGGCAAGATTTCATTCAGCTGATCACAAAATCAGTTTTCTGACACATCTTCTTTTTCCAGTAATCAGTCAATGGATATATTTGGACTTTTTTTGAAATTTGGCTATTTTGATAATGCTGCTATAAACATGGGGGATCATGTATCCCTTCAAATTAGTATTTTTGTATCCTTTGGGTAAATACCTAGCAGTGCCAAGATAGCTCTATTTTTAACTTTTTGGGAAACTTTTATACTGTTTTCCAGAGTGGCTGGGCCAGGTTGCATTCCCACCACAGTATAGAATGGTTCCTCTTTCTCAGCATCTTTGTCAACACCTCTTATTTCCTATGTTGTTAAGTTTAGCCATTCTGACCGGAGCAAGATGATATTTTATTGTAGTTTTCATTTGAATTTCACATCTTAGGGAAATTTAAATGTTTAATTTTCAAATATTTGAGGTTTTACTAAATAAGTGTGTTATTAATTTCATTTTTAATTTCCTCATGTTCACAGAATATACTCTGTTCAACTCTAACCTTTTTGAATTCACTGAAACTTCTTTTACGGCCAATATGTAGTCTACGGTATTGAATGTTTCCTATGCATTTGAAACAGTACTCATTTTGTAACTGTTGGGCGGAACACTCCAAAAATATTAAATACCTCAATATATTTGTTAGTATTGTGCAGTTCCCCAATGGTTTTTACCTTTTTTCCTTGTTTTTCCATAAGTTTTTGAGAAAATGTGTGAAAACCTCTGTGAAATTGTCTATTTTTTTCCTTTACTTTAGTCGTTTTCTTCATATATTTTACATTTATATTATTAAGAAGTTCTGTTCTAATATTTCTGTATTTTCCTGATATGTCACTTTTAACAATTTAGAATGATACTGTTCTCTCTGGTAATGCTCTTTGTTTAGAAGTTCATTTTACTTTATGTTAGTGTAAGCTCTCAAGTCTTTATATGCTTACTGTTTACAAAGAATTTCTTTTTCTGTCTCTTTTCTTTCAATCTATATTTTATTTAAATTATATCTCTTGTAGGGAGCAAAAAATCAGATCCTTTAATGAAGTTTTAAAAATCTCTATGTTAATTAGCATTTTTAGACAATTAACATTCAAAGTAATGATTGATATGAGTGGACTTAGGGTTGTATAATTTAATTATTTATTTCTGTTTGCTGTATCTGATTTTAATTCCCTTGCTCTTTTCCTGCCTTCTTTTGGGTTATCTGAATAATTTTTAATATTCTATTTTTATTTATCTTTTGAATTTTTAGCTATACTTTTTGTAAGTGAATCTAGTGATTCTCTAGGGAATATAATTTATAATTATATAGTACAATACCTACAAACTACTGCATGGGGGTTTTAGTTATAATTAGGAAGAGATATTGACTTTATTTAGCTTAGATCGTATACAAAAACTCAATTTCCATCTCACAAGGTTCTGATATAATTCCATTATTATTTAGTTCCAAGTATTTTGCTGAGATTACTTCTTTGATCTGTTATTTTTTTTTCAGAAATGTATGAACTAATTAATAAATATCTGGGAGATATGCTAGTTGCATTTTGTTATTATATTCTAGTTCATTCTATTGTATCAGAGAAACAACTCTTTAAAATTTTGATCCTTTGAATTTTATTTGGTGTATTTTGTAAACAATCTTATGGTCACTTTTTGTAAATATTCCTTGCTCACTTGAAGAAAAAATGAACTCTAGGGTTTTTTAGTGGAATGTTCTATATATGTCAGTAAGGTCAAATTGTTAATTTTTTTATTGTTCAAACATCTTTATTCTAAATGAATTAGTATCTATTCTACAACAAGTGAGCCAAAACAGGCAGGGGAGAAAAACAAATAAACAAGAACAGAAAAATAAAGAGAGAGAGAAAGAAAAAAAATCCATCAAATAATTCTACAACTAAAGTGCTAAAAGATTTTCAGGCTAAAGAAAAATTAGAAGAAAAAAAAAGATTATCTTTATAAAGAGTAAAATAAATGGTAGCCACCTGAGTAAATATAAAATACTATATTTTCCTTTAAATTCTTTTGAATACATATATGACTATTGAAATTTTTACAGTATCTGGTGAAGTTTTCAGTCTATAAAACTAATGAATATTTGGAATATATCTAGTGAGATTGACAAATTTTAATTTTGTTAACCTAAATCTAAATGAGTATTTTTAATTTTCAAATACTAGACATTATAGATCTAAATATTCCAATTAAAAAGCCAGAGATGGGGGTGCCTGTGTGGATCAGTCAGTTAAGTGTCTCCTTCATCTGAGGTCATGATCCCAGGGTCCTGGGATAGAGCCTTGAAAACAGGCTTCCTGGTCAGTGGGGAGTCTTCTCCCCCTCCTTCCTGCTTGTGCTCTCTCTCACTATCTTTGTCTCTCTCAAATAAATACATAAAATGTTTTTAAAATAATAAATAAATAAATAAATAAATAAATAAATAAATAAATAAATAAGTAGGCAGAGATTGGGGCGCCTGGGTGGCTCAGTCAGTTGGGCATCTGCTTTGGCTCAGGTCAGGGTCCCAGGGCCCTGGAATTGAGTCCTGCCTCAGGCTTTCTGCTCAGTGGGCAGTCTGTTTCACCCTCTTCTTCTGCCCCTGCCCCGTCATTTGTGCTCTTTCTCTCTCACTCTCTATCAAATAAATAAAATACTTTTTAAAAGGCTGAGATTGATAAAGTAGTTTTAAAAAGATCCTATTATGTTTCCTATAATACAAAGACAAAAAGTAAGTGAATGAAAAAGATTTTACAGGATGCTGGGGTGGCTCAGTTGGTTAAACATCTGCTTTAAGTTTAGATCATGATCCCAGGGTCCTGAGATTGTGTCCCACATTGGGCTCCTTGCTCAGCAGGGAGCCTGCTTCTTCCTCTGCCAGCCACTCCCCTGCTTGTGCTCTCTCTCTCTCTCTGACAAATAAATAAATAAATAAATAAATAAATAAATAAATAAATAAATAATAAAGTCTGTTTAAAAAGAGATTTTATTATACAAAGAATAAATACAAAATCCTGGAGTGAATTTATTGATTTAATCTGAAAAATTTATTTATTTATTTGAGAGAGAGAAAGAGTTGGGGGAAGGGCAGAAGGAGATAGAGAATCTCAAGCAGACTCTGCTGAGCATGGAACCTGATGCAGGGGTTCAGTCTCAGGACCCTGAGATCATGACCTGAACCAAAACCAAGAGTTAGATGCCCAACCAGCTGAGCCACCCTGGTACCTCTGGAGTGAATTTTAAAAATTAACATCAAAATAAATTTACAGAAAATTTGCAAAGCTAATGCAGGTTCCTATATATCGCACATCTAGATTCCTCTATTATTAACATCTTATATTAGTTTGGTATATTTGTTATAATTAACAAGCCAATATTAATACATTTTTATGGAACAGCGCCACGATTTATTATTTATTTCCTTGTTTGTTTTTGTTTTTGTTTTTTTAACCTAATGAAAGTTTACTGTTCCAGGATCTCATCTAAGACCTTACATTACATTTAGTCATCATATATCCTTGGACTCCTATCGGCCATGACAATTTTTCAGGCTTTCCTAGTTTTTGGTAATCTTAACAATTTTGAGTAGTGGTCAGAATGTCCATTGATATTTATTTGTCTGTTTTTCTCATACTTGGTGTAAAAAAAAAAACCTGTGTTTTGGGAGAAAGACCACAGAAATAAAGTAGGATATGTTATCAGCATGACATATCCCTATTAAATGTTTCCTGATTATCTGGCTGAGGTAGTGTTTGTTTGATTTATCCACTCTAAAGTCATTTCCCCCACTCCTTTTCATAATGTACACTTTCAGAGGAAATATAACTCTCACTTAGGGAGTGAAGAATTATTCTCCCAACTTTTATAGGGTTGAGGGAATATCCACATAAATCATTTAAATTCTCCTACATGGGAGATTTGTTTCTTTCTAATAACCATTTATTTATTTGTATTATTTATTTATATCATTATGGACCAACTGATATTTATTTTATACTTGGAACAATAATCTGATAGTGTTTTATTTATTTTTTGCTCAAATCGTTACAGGCTTGGTCAGGGGAATTCTTTCAGTTGGCTCACATACCCCTTTGACATAACACCCATCATTGGTAATTTTGTTACTGTTGCTGGTATTGTTTATCTTATTTATTTTTTAAGGTGTTAGTACATTATGATTTATTTATTTATTTGGTGTATAAGTTACATATAATATCCTATTGAAGTAATAGGATATTATATGTAACTTATACACCAAATAAATAAATCATAATGTACTAACATTATCTCTATGCTATATATTACATCTCTATGTCTTATATATTTTATAACTAAAAGTTTGTATCTAAGAATCTTCTTCACCATCTTGCCCATTCCACAACATCTTCCCCCTATAGTTTCCAATAGTTTGGGTTTTGTATCTGTTAGTCTGTTTCTATTTTGTTTGTTTGTTTGTTTAGATTCCACACATAAATGAAATCACATGGTATTTGTCTTTCTCTGTCTGACTTATTTCCCTTAGCATAAGACTGTCAAGGTCCATCCACGGTTTCACAAATAGCAATATTTCATTCTTTTTAGCAATATTCATGTGTGTGTGTGTGTGCGTGCATGTGTGTGTGTGTGTGTGTGTAACCTCGCATACTTTTTATCCATTTATCTATCATTGGATACTTAGGTTGCTTCAATATCTTGACTATTGAAAATAATACTCCAATGAACATAAGTGTACATACGTCTTTTTGGACTGATGTTTTCATTTCCTTCATACAAGTACCTAGAAATGGAATTGCTGGGTTGTATGGTATTTCTGTTTTAATTTTTTGGGAGTCTCCATACTGTTGCCCATATTGACTTGACCAATTTATCTCCCTACCAACAATGTATAGGAGTTCGATTTTCTCCACCAACACTTCCTTTTCGTTTTTTGTTTTTTGTTTTTTTGATAATAGCCAATTTGACGGGTGTGAAGTGATATCTCATTGTGATTTTAATTTGCATTTTGCTGATAACTAGTGCCTTTGCACATCTTCTCATGTGCCTGTTGGACACCTGTATGTTTTCTTTGGAGAATAATTCAAATCTTCTGACAATTTTTAACAAGATCATTTGGTGTTTTTAATTTTTTTGACATTAAGTTGTATAAATTCTTTATATATTTTGGATATTAACATCTTATTAAATATGCAATTTGCAAATATTTGCTCTTATTTAGTAGGTTGCCTTTTTGCTTTGTTGATGGCAAAGACTTTTTAATTCTTCCCTGTGGAAAGACTTTTTAAGTGATGTAATTCCACTTAAGGGATAATAATAATTATGAAAACTTCATGCTGACAAATTTGACACCTCCACTGAAATAAACACATTTCTTGAAATACATCTTAACCAAATTGGATATGAAAACAATTAAAAACTGGATATCACTTTATTAAGGAAATTAATGTTACTTGATTAAAAAAAATCAACATTACAGAAACTCAAATTAAAACAAAGCTAATAGAGTGACTAAAAATAAATAGATTGACTATATAACTGAGATTATCAAGAATACAGAAGATTTTCCATTGTCAAATATTGCTTACTGGATGAAAAAGTATACAACCAATCTAGCAAACAGTTTGCTAGATTCTTTTATTTTTATTTTTTTTAAAGATTTATTTACTTATTTGATATATAGAGAGAGATCACAAGTAGGCAGAGAGGCAGGCAGAGAGAGAGGGGGAAGCAGGCTCCCCGCCAAGCAGAGAGCCCGATGCGGGGCTCGATCCCAGGACCCTGATATCAGGACTCGAGCTGAAGGCAGAGGCTTTAACCCACTGAGCCACCCAGGCGCCCCTGCTAGATTCTTTTAAAGTTGATATTCATTTACCATGCAACCCAGTCATACTACCTCTATGTATTTATCCCAAAGGAATCAAAGTATATATCCATATAGATGATTGTTTGACTGTTCTTAGCAGCACTAATCATATTAGCCAATAAGTGGAGACAATCCAAATGTTCATTGACTAATTAATAGATAAAGTTTTGTATATTCATCCAATAGAGTTTGCTAAATAATAAGAAGGAACAAAACATTGAAAGAAGCAACCAGCAGCTATGAATCTCAAATGCTATGCTAGGTCAAAGAAGTGAGTTAAGAAAAAGTACATCCTCTACAAGTTTACTTATATATACATTTACACCGTGAACTAAATATAGTGACTGAAATTTGTTGCCTGGTGACAGAGTTTAAGGGTGAGAGGTATGGAAAAAGAGCATGAAGAGTTTTTTACAGGTGATGGAAATATACTGTATTTTTTTGTGGAGATGGCTTCATGGGTGTATGTGTATGTCAAAGCTCACCAACTTTCAACTATTTGCAGTTCCTTTTATGTCACTCATACTTCAATAAATTTGAAGAGAATATACTTTTTTTATGAGGTTTTATTTTTCCAAAATATTTTCTGTCATCCCCTTTAAGAGGAATATACCTTCCTATCTCATTGGCATCTGTTCTAGTCATGCTTTGACCATATTCCTTGGCCAGAGAAGAGTGGACAAAAAGAATGTGTGCCACATCTGAGCATATGCTTTAAAAGTCATTACCTGGTTCTGCCACTCCATTTATCCTTATCTACTATTAGTTTTGTCAATATTGGACTTAATCCTGAATTATGAACTCGAATTTGAAGAGAGCATAGAGCAGAGTCACAGAAAATCCAAAAGGACATATAACCCAGGAAATATAAATCTTTAATATTATACATCACTGATAATGGAACAGAATAATTCCATCACCTGATAATGGGTCTTACTGCAACCTAACAAAAAAATGTTGAAAAATAACATGTTAATATGTGAAATTTTGTTATAGTAGAAACGTACTCTGTATACACTAGACATAGAAATTTAAAAACATGAGGTGCCTAAAAAATTAAGATGTATTTTTTTTTTTGTGGTAGGAAATATAATTTCACTGAAATATATGGGATTCAGATACTAATACTGTTTTATACTTGAATAAATATCTAATTTAAGTAAATCTATTAATCTTATCTGAATTTCAGCCTTGTCATTTACAATGTGTTAATCATGAGAAATATAATGTCTAAAATTTCTGTATGCTTTGAATTTTAACAATATGGGTATTATAAGCAAAATAAAATGTTAGGAATGATGCTAGAGTAATGAACACAGCTTTCTTTATATCAAAATTGAATTATTGTTTTATGTCTTAAAGTCCATCTTGACTCTTTCTCTTAAAGGTCAAACCACTTTGGAAAGTCATATCAAACATAGTTTAAAGAAAAATTTGCATACTAAGCATTTAGAAAATAACACTCAATTAATATATTCTGAGAAACATGTTCTTGGTTATATTTTAATTTAACCTGCATAACTGAAATGGCTGTTATTGGTCACCATACTATAATTATTTACCTCTTCATGGCTGTTTCAGATACTAACTTCTTAGAAGAGTAAATTCCATAATTAATATTACGTTGGGTGACTATCATGTGTGTGTATGCACATTTGATCTGTGATCATTTTTCATGCTATTAATTTCATTAAGAATCCTATATATTAAATGTATATTTAAAGATTGAGAAAGTTTTAATAAGTCACAAACACCAAAGATTTAAATGTCTAGTTTTTTTTTTTTTTTTCTTTAAAGCATGCCCATGAGAGATTGCACATTCCTAATTATTTAAGACTCTGGAGCATATTCTGATAAGTATGCCTAAGTCTACTTTATATTTCAATTTGTTTCATCTAATATCTCCAAGAGAAACATTATTTTTCAAATTTTCTCAGATTTTCTTCCAGCTCAATAAAAGCTCACAGGTACTAGAAATAATGTATAGGACAAGTTTAGATAGCAGGTTAATGGGCACTGGGTATTATGCATAAATGGTGAATTACTGATGATGTATTATATGTTGGCCAAATGAATTTAAATTAATAAAGAAAATAAAATAATAAAATGAAATAAAATAATAAATAAAATATAAAATATAAAAGTAAAAAATCCACATATATCTGGAAAAATTAATTGGTACTTCTATTATTTTGAAAATTCATGATGGAATTACTTACTTGTCTGAGCACCTTTATTTGTCTTCACCTTATCTTTTTTGAGTAGCAGCAATAGGCATAATTTAACATTACTATTTATCTAAATAAGAATATTGTATTTATCTATTGCTGTGTAACAATGTTGCCACAAACTTACAGCTTAAAATAACATACATTTATTATCTCACAGTTTCTTTTGCTCAGGAGTTTGAGTACAGCTTAGCTATGTACTTTGCTTAGGTTTTGTAAAACTATAATGTAGGTATTAGCTGGGAATGTGGTCTCATTGAGGTCTGACTGAGGAATAGTATGCTTTCAAGCTCACCATTGCTCACAGCATTAAGTATTTTGCAAGCTCTTGGCTGAAGACTGCTGTAAATTTTTATAGGTCTGATTGCTTTCTTAAAACCAGCAAAGGAGAGTCTCACCTAGAAAGGTAGACATTACTATCTATATACTGTAATTACATACATCCCATCACTTTTATCGTATTCTATCTGTCATAAGTAAGTCATAGTTCCCTCTGCTTAGAAGGACATGAACACTAGGAGGTTGGATGATGAAAGTCACTTTACAGTCTGTCTGCCACAGTTGGACTCCATGTTCTAGTATTATAGTTGAATGCTTTCAAGAAAGCACATGTATTCCAATAGAAATTTGTCCCATGGTTTTGATCAATGCTATTTCTTAGAGTTAATTGTCCCCAAATGTTGTAAAGATAATAAATAAATAAATAAATAAATAGCAACAATAAACGTGATGTGTTTTTAAAAAATGAAGAAAACAAATTTAAGCAGAAATATCAGAAAGTAAATTTTTAAAGGACAGTTATAAAATAAAAATGAAAACCGCTCTTCTCCTACCCAAATCTAGCCGGTTTCATAAATATCAGCAGCATGGATACAGAAAAAGGCATTAAATGAGTATATTAACCTTCTATTATTAGCATACCAAAGTACCACAAAATCAGCAGTTTAAAACAATATTCCTTTATTATCTCCAATGTGTATGCCAGGACTCTGGGTGCAGCATAGCTCTGCCGGTTCTCTGTTCCAGGCTTCACAAGATGGAAATCAAGGTGTCAGCAGGACTGTGTTTCTTTTGGAGGCTTTGAAGAAAATCTCCTTTCAAGCTCATGTAGGTTATTGGTCTAATTCAGTTTCTCACGGTTTCAAGGCCTACGTTTCCATTTTTTGGCTATTGGTTCAAGGCAATTCTCACTTTTTAGAGGCCACCCACATCCCTTGGTTCCTTTCCACCTTTCTCCCTCTCCAAAACCAGCAATAACCACTAACAGGTCAAGTCCTTCACATTCTGCAAATTTCTCTAATTTCTCCATCTGCCTCCTTACTCCTCTGCTTTGAGTCAGATAAAGATCTTGGATTTTAAGAGTTTGTGTTATTAGATTGGGCCCCACCAACATAATCTCCCTATTGTGAGTACAACCATAATTACATCTGAAAAAATTCCTTCTCCAGTCTAATTTATTCAAAGATTGTGGGGATTAGGGCATGAGCATCTTTTCTGGGGGTGTTTTTTAAACAATAAACTATAAAATGACAATAAAATCATGATAGGATTTATTTTTCTGTAAGAATAAAAAAAATATCATTTTAGACTGTTCCATGTGACAGTATAATCTGATAATCTAAATAAATGGGAGAGATTTACAAGTTTTTAAGAGTTTTTGTAATCTCAGTTTTATCCAAGAAAGTACAACTTTTCCAGAAACCTGTTTCATTGTAACTAATCTCAGCAACAGCATTATTTTTAGGGCAATGAAATATAAGCTGATTATAAAGCATTTTGGCATCTCCTATACAATCTTTGAGCAGTCATTGGATTTAGGAGAAAAATGTCGAGGAGCCAAAATCCTTTCATGCAAAATTATCTATTGGCTTGTCAACATAGCAATAGTCAATATTTCACAAAAACAATACCAAAATTTTTGCTTACAGGAATTGAGAGGTGTTTATTTTTGTGGATTTTGTTTCATCTGTGTTCTTAAAGGTATCAAATGGGCCTGCAAGTTGATATATTTTGTGTGTTTGTATTTGGTGAACTCTAAGTAAATCAGCAACAATATGTCACTTCAGGATGTGCTTCATAGAGCAAAGTTATATACTCACTGACCCTGAGAAGGATGTCAACAAACACAGCAATAATAATGGCTTATTCAAATACTTCATTTATAAAGCACTATGCTAAGCACTTTCATGAACTACCACACTTAATCCTGATTGAACAGTGGGCATATTGTTCCAAGTATAAATATGAGAAAACAGTCTAACTTGTTAAAATTCATACTACTGGTACCTAATAGATCTGGGTGTCAAACCATGAATATCTATTTTTGGCACCTATGACCTTAACTTTTATTTTCTACGTCCTTCTACCTCCTACACAAACATACACACACACACACACACACACACACACACACACACACACACACACAATCATGCATGTACAAAAGTATACATCTAACATCAAAAGGTACACACTACCAGTACACATGGAGACTTAAAGACTTCAGTGTTTGTCTCCAGCTCAGATCTAGGTGAACTAATGCTAAAGACCAACAAAGATGTTAGAAACATTATGATTGGTTTTAGAAATTCTAAAACTTTATTTTCTTTTACAAGACATTCACATTCATGATTTTCCTTCTATTATGTTTCAGTTTTGAAGTAAAGTTAATGCTGCTACTTTTTACAGGACCTCTGATTATACCAAGTTAGCTTAAAGTGAAGCCATGATTAAGATATGTTGATAAGGCAAAATGCAGTAAATTACAAATTAAGTTATATTGCCAGTTCTATAGATTCTGGGTACCACAAGGGGCATTTTGTTAAAAGAGATGTTAAATGAGTTCCTGAAGGTTTGAAATATTTGGGACAAAAAACACTGGCTGAACTCCAAGATATCAGATAATTGAACTTAGCTCCTTTACTGGGAGTAATTAGGCCTAATTTGCATAGATAAGGTCATTTGAACAACTTTCTGGTGGAAAATAAAGTTAATTGAGATTAATGACTCTTAAACACATTGCTCCTCTACTTAGCATATCAAGACAATATTTCCTGGAGAACAGAAAATGCTTCAGGAATTCTATTAGGAAAGTAGGGGTAAGAAACCATGTATTCTGTCACTCACTTTGTCACATAACATTGTTATGTTTCCATAGTATATGTGAAATTATTTTACAAAACAATTTAAAAAAAGCCTTATCAATATAGCATTTTTTTTATTTTCAGTGATTTCTGTGTTTAATTTTTTTACACTCATCCATTTCTCATGTATAACTCCTACAAGTTTGATATGATTTTTCTCCTCTTTTAAAGATGAACACACTGATGCTTGAAGAAAAGAAGTTCCTTACTAAAGATTATACAACTAGTAAAACAGTCAAGCCAGGATCTGAAATCAAGTATCTTCAACCTCTAAAACTATTTCAAAGCCTGAACAAAATAAACAGAATGAAACACATATGATGTATCAAATGTAAAGCAATGTAATTTTTCTTTGGTTTTGGTCTTACCAAATTAAAACAGGAAATAAATATATGTATTTGTTTGAGCACCTGTGTGGTATATACAGACATAAGAAAACATAAACACATTAAAATATTTTTAAACTGTTTCTGATTCTCAATTTTGTCAAAAGTTCCAGTAGTGATTGTTTAGAAAGAGAGAATGATATATTTGTTCCACCTGCAATGTTTGGGTCTGTATGTACTTTGAACAAACTTGGTTCTATGACAATGTATTGATTAATTGACCTTTCACTAAATCATCCCACTATAAAGATAATTGACAAATAAAACAAATTAAATCTGTTAAGTCTAAACTAGGATACAAATTCCCCCCATTCATAGAACCCATATAGGCAACATATAAACTGAATGACTAAGTGTGACCTAATGATTAAAAACAAAAAGAAGACTGCTACTCTGTTTTGAGCTGAAATGTGCTCTGTGTCCCCCTCCACATTACTATGTTGAAGCCCTAAACCTTGGTACCTCAGGTTATATCTATTTGGAAATAGGGCACTTAAAGAAATAAACAAAGTAAAATGAGGTAATTGGGATGGGTCTTAAACCAATATGACTGGTGTATTTATAAGAAGGTGAGACTAAGATTCATAGAGAAAAAGACAAAAGATATGTGCATGCAGAGATGAGGGACAAACATGTGAGGACACAGTGGGAACGCTGCCATCGTCAAGAGAAAGGAGACAGGCTTCAGAACAAACCAAACCTGCTAACACCTTGATCTTGGTGTTACTTTGCTTCCTAAACTAGGAAAAGTAAATATCTATTGTTGAAGCCACGAAGTCTCTGGTATTTTATTATGGCAACCCGAGCAAGCTAACACATAGCCCCTTCCATTAAAGTCCTTAAACTCCTTTTCCAATGAAACTGATAATTGTACACATTAGAGTCTACAGAAATCTATAAAAAAAGATCTGTATTATAAAATCTGTAGAGATCACATCATAAAGTTTTAGTAGAAATAAACCATCAACCCTTTAAATGACAGGATTTTCAACCCTTTCTTTCCTTCTCTATGGCTTTCTGTGGTTGCTGTTTTCCAAAGTCATTACTGCTATATGTATCTAAACATTTCTTGGATGCTCTGATTGTAAGTTTGATACATGGTCTGGCTAGTCTTATGTCAGGATCAAATGAGTAAACCATGAGATTGCGGCTAAGGGGAAAAAATACAGCAATTAAAGCCATTTTGGCAGCTCAAAAGAAGGGTGTTTTAATTACCAACTGCTACATCAGATAGTACCCTAAAATTCAGTGGCTTAAACTAATAAACATTTATTACCTCACGGTTTCTGTGGGCCAGGAATTCAGGTGTTGCTTAGCTAGGTTCATCTAGTCAAGGACTCTCACAAAACCGTAATGTAGATACTGCCCAGCACTGCAGTCACCTCAAAACTCAACTGAGGGAGGATTTATGTTCACTCTTAAAGCAGCTATTTATACGACTTGAGTCTCTGTTGAGTCTTAAAGCAGCTATTTATAGGACTTGAGTCTCTGTTGACTCTGAGTTGAGTCAACTCAGAAGTTGAGCTCTTCTGTTAGCAGAAGACATCAGTCTTAGCCACGTGAGTATCTCTATAAGGCTACTCAAAATAAGGCAGCTAGATTATAGTCAATGATATTGTATTATAAACTTCAAAGTTGCTAAGAGACTGGATCTTATTTGATTTCACCACAAAAAAGAAATTATCATAGGACTCAATAGAGGTATTAGCTAATTCTGTGATGGTAATTATATTGTAATATATAAATGTATCAAATTTACTCATTGTATACCTTAACCATATACAATGTTATACGTCAATTATATAAAATTATTGGTGACCAAATGGTAGAAAAAAACCTAAAACATGTTATTGAAATAGAATAGGATGGCTACTAATGCATGAGTAAGACAAAAGACAGTAGGGAAACTAGTGGTGTCATAAGTAACTGACCTTAGAAGTAAGTAGAAAAGGGTCAGAGAAGACATAGGTTTGAGTAGTGTTGGGGAGGAAGATCTTCCTCTGACCTACAAGGTCATTCCAGTTGGATTTAGAATCAAATTGACAGATTAGTAGGAGAAAATCACGTTTGATAGGGGAATCCACACAGAAATGAAACTCCAAAGACAATGAGACAACATGAAGCTTGTATGATCTAAGGAGAGGAGTAGGGTCTGAGGAAATAAAGTGAGAAAGACAATTAGCAAGAAGGGAAAGGAGATGTTTGGAAAAACAAAGGTTGCCCTATTTTGCAGATAAATCCCTTGGGTAAAGGGAGTCTCTGTTAATAGCTCTCTTCCTGGTACAGGATCTCCTTTGCATTATAAATGTAGGTAGTTGAGTGGGAGACAGAGAACTTTTCCTGCATCTGCTGGGTTTCAATTACTTTTAACTCAAAGTAATCTTCGTGCCAAAGTGGCCCAACTTGGGGCAGCATGCCGGGGGCCCCTAGAGTATTCATAAAGCAACCATAGGAATTGAACAAATGGAGTGGACTAGGAAACAGGAATACTTTTTATAGATAAAGAAGTGTGAAAAGTATCTATTAGATTATCTGCAGTGGCACTAACATCATGAAATAGTTTTGATTTTTTTTTCCTGAATATCAAAGCAATTCTGACCTATTTGATTTGTGTGATAATCATTTTTTTAAAGATTTTTATGTATTTATTTGACAGAGAGAGAGAGATCACAAGTAGGCAGAGAGGCAGGCAGAGAGAGAGGGGGAAGCAGGTTTCCCGCCGAGGAGAGAGCCCGATGCGGGGGTCGATCCCAGGACCCTGAGATCATGACCTGAGCTGAAGGCAGAGGCTTAACCCACTGAGCCACCCAGGCGCCCCTGTGTGATAATCATTTTTCAAAAATCATATATAATGTTCTCCACATAGATATTACAGACAAAAGCTACTTCTCATAGTAAGCCTGTTTCCTATGGATAAGTTTGTGCAGTAATTTTAATGGAATCAAATAAATAAATAATGAACACAGCAGGTCAAAACCTACATCATGGAAATGTTTTTAATTGAAAACTATGGAATTACACTTTTGTCACATTATTTTCTTAAAATAATTTCTATAATATTCTTTTCATTTTATAGTTTTTGGTTATGTGTATACATTATCTACTATGAATATTTTGATATATCCTTCAATAAACAATTTATTTCTAATTGAAATATGCTTACTTATCTTAATGAATTAATGAATTGGTTGATTAACTAATTGTAATCTTCCTTCTTTTTTGCAATAAATGTTTCAGTGATTCATGGAGCTATTTGCAAACAACTGTGTATTCAGCTCTTTCAAGCATTTCTTTTCCTTTCACAACTTAGTGAACTGATCTCCTGAAAACAGAGTGTGACATATTTGGCTTTAAAATAAGAAAGTAAGAAAAGAAAAAGGAAGAAAGAAAAAAACCTGCATTTTGAAAACTTGGCACCTCTGGTCTGGGCTTCTGAGACTTTAATTAAAATAATAAAATTTTATTGATCCCATGATTACTTTATATACTCCGTTGCTTGTGTTTTTAATTACAACAATTGAAAACTGTCTGCAATGTTTTATTCCTCAGACTAAGTAGCACCAGATGTTTGAGGTAAACAATATTCAGAGGATATGTGGATTATCCTTCCTTTACATAAGAATTGGGATTCCATTTTTTCTTCCTATGTCCTTGAATTCATAGGTGTGATTTAGCAGTTATTATCCTCTGTCTCCTGCAATATGCAAGGATAACTACAAACCCCACATGCTAAATTAATTAAAACATCTTTTTTTAGTTTTCTCAATGTCAAACTGCCATGCAATAAGTGATAGTAATATGGATAAACTAATTGGTGAAAGTTATTATAAGTTTAAGCACAAAATTATGAGCAGATCAGCGTCATGTTTAATAATATTTTATAATGGATAATGCATGAACTTTGAAGTTAGGCAAATCTGAAGTAATGTTGTTCTAGTGCATAGACCTGGCTCTCCTCCTGTAAGTTACTTACTTATTAATATTTTTTTTATTTTTTAACAGTAAATTAGGAAAAATAGAATCTATGTGAAAGCTATTATAAAGATAAAATGAAATAGTATACATAATCATTTAACACAGTGCTTTGCATAATAATAATGTCATAAATGTTATTATTTTCTAACCAGCATCAATATAAGCTCCTACTACGTGCTTATCAATGTTTAGTACAAAACATAGAAATATGCAGTTATATATCTCAGGTGCTTATATTTTAAAACAACAGAATAAATACATGTATGCAATATAATGATTATTAGTAAGACATCTTTGGTAAGACAAATTGAGTGGATTATCAAATTTAATGGAGATTTAGAATAAGATCTATGGATTTAGGTGGAAAAGTTCAAAATCCCTCTCTCTCTCATCTCTCTGTCACTCTCACTCTTATTTGTTTAAAGTTCCAAGCTCCCTGAGATAGCTTGTTGCCTGGGAACTTCAACTTTCCCATTAATAAAAGGAAACATATTAACAAGAGGAAAGGTATTGAGAGGAAAAGTGAAAAAACATTATCCAATTAGGAGAATACAGGATGTTCTTCCCAGGATTTCCTGTTTAATGCACAGTGAAATTCAGAGGGCAGTAATACAATCAATGAAGAAGAGTAAGAAGCTGGGCACCTGGGCGGCTCAGTTGGTCAAGTGCCTGCCTTCTGCCCAGGTCATGATTCCAGAGTTCTGGGATTGAGTCTGCACTCCCCCTACTCTGCAGGGAACCTGATTTTCATTCTCCCTCTGCTTGCCACTGCCCCTGCTTGTGCTCTCTCTCTGTCAAATAAATAAATAAAAATCTTTATAAAAATAAAAAAAAACGATAGTAAGAAGCTGATTTATTGCCTAATACTGGAAGAATTTTGACTACCAAATATATAACAGTAAAATGGAGAACTCAAGATATATATTAAATACTCAATAAAGTTCCCTTATCAGGTTACCAAATGAGTTAAATGACCATTTAATGTATGCAACAAAATAATGTCATTAATGAGCATATATTTTCTTTTTTTAAAATACATACAATTTTAGGGCACCTGGGTGGCTCAGTGGGTTAAAGCCTCTGCCTTCGGCTCAGGTCATGATCTCAGGGTCCTGGGATCCATGCCCGCATCGGGCTCTCTGCTCAGCAGGGAGCCTGCTTCCCCCTCTCACTCTGCCTGCCTCTCTGCCTACTTGTGATCTCTCTCTCTCTGTCAAATAAATAAATAAAATCTTTAAAAAAATAAATAAATAAATAAATACATACATACAATTTTAAGCTCAAGCTTATGCATGCCTAGTAATGCAAAATTACATAGATGAACCCTTAACTATAACAAATCTAACATATATATGACAAATATATATAACACACTTAAACATAATGGCAGTAGAGACCAATAAGTCAATTAAATAAATGAACATTCTCAAGTTTTCTTGCACATTATGTAATATTATAACTAATCTAGACAATTTTATAAATATCAAGTTCATTTTCTGTGACCTTTGTACTTATAATGAATTTTATACATTTTACTATAAAATTAAAAAAATATTATTTTATTTTTGAGCTTTCTAAAGCTGTTTAATTAAAGAATGACCATTCTGACTGGTCTGACCATTTTGTGGTTTTGATTTACATTTCCCTGATGATGACTGATGTTTAGCACCTTTTCATGTGCCTCTTCGCCATCTGTATGTCTCCTTTGGAGAAATGTCTATTCGGGCCCACCCCTTTCTTAATTGAATTTTTAATTTTTAATTGAATTGTTTGGGTTTTTGCTGTTGAGATGTGTAAATTCTTTATATATTTTTGGATATCAACCCCTTATCAGATACATCTTTTGCAAATATCTTCTACCATTCACTAGGTTGCCTTTTTTTCTGTCGATTTCTTTTGTTGGGCAAATGCTTTTTATTTTAGCATAGAAAATCACTTCACACCAGTTAGAATAGCTAATATCAAAAGACAAGACAAGCATTGGTAAGGATGTGGAGTAAAGGGAAACTTTGTGCACTGTTGGAGGGAATATAAATCAATGCAACCACTGTGGAAATGTATGGAAGTTTCTCAAAAAATTAAAAATAGAAATACATGATCCAGTAATTTCACTGTTGATATTCACTCAAAGAAAATGACAACACTAATTTGAAAAGATATATGCATTCTTATGTTTATTGCAGCATTATTTACAATAGCCAAGATATGGAAGCAAACCAAGTGTCCATGAATAAATGAATGGATAAAAAGGATATTGTATATATAAACAATGAGATATTGCTCAGCCATAAAAAAGAATGAGTACTTGCTATTTACAACATGGATTGACCTGGAAGGTATAATGCTAAGCGAAATAAGTCAGAAAAAGAAAGACAAATACTATACTTATATATAGGATCTCAAAAAAATAGAACAAATGAAAAAACAAACAAGAACAACAATAAGAACAGACTGTTACATACAGAGTACAAACAAGTGGTTGCTGGAGGGGAGGCGGGTGGAGAATGGGTGAAATAAATAAAGGGGATTAAGAGCTACAAATTTCCGGTTATAAATAAATTAGTCATGAAGATGAAAAGTTCAGCATAGAGAATACAGTCAGTAATATTATAATAACATTGTGAAGTGACTACATTCATCATGGTGAGCACAGAGTGATGTATATAATTCTCAAATCAATATGTTACACACCTAAAACTAATATAATACTGTATGTTAATTATACTTCATTTAAAAAATAACTAGATATTATAAGGTAAACTGCCAAAAAATCAGCATTTACTTATCAGTATAAATTAATAATTTTGTTATAAGCTGCAATGAGAAAAATATATAATTGGATGCTGAACTATTAAAAAAACCAACTTTGTCTTTCATTAATCAGATATCAATAATTTAAATCCTGGTCTAGTTTTATTGACTCGCTCATTAAGTAAATATTAAATCAAACTTTTAAATTACTAATAACAAAAATATTTACTAAGTAATCTATCATCCAAATATAAATTATAAATTTTGAAGATAATTGTATTTGTAATAAACTAAATAGTTTGTTTCTTAAAATTTTATTCTACTGGAATAACACTATTTCACTTTTATTACCTTTTGAAAAGAGTTAAAATTACTAGAAAAACATAAAAAGTCTAATAAATGAGAAACTTAATCTGCATAATACTTAGATATAGCATTACTATTAACAGTATTCATGAGCAAGCTCCAAGGAGCCTTGGTGGGGGTGGAGTGCAGAGCTACTGAGCCCCCTCCTCCACCTTGCTGTCTGGTCCCCCCAGTTTGGGCCATTACAAATAAAGTGCTATAAATAGTAAAAAAAAAAAAAAAGTACATATTTTTAACAGTACACATTTAATATTTATTTTTTAAAAACATTGTTACAATAGAGCAAAACATCAATATATCAAAGAGTGTAATGCAGATTATCTAAAGTAGCAATTAACTGGCATTCTAGAAAAAAGGCATAAAATAAGGAAACAAATTTTTTCCCCTTTTATTACTCTGGTGTCCCAGAAACATCACTCAGTCTCCGTATATAGATGGGCTCATCAGTGTCCCAAGGTTAGGAATCAACTCCATGTTAAGTAGTGGATCTTTAGGAAAGGTATCTCACTAATTTGATAACAAAGCATCAAAGATTAGCACTATCTTATGCCCCATTCTGACTGTAATAAGAACTTTTGCATTGCTTTATCCTACACATGTTGTTTTCCTTAGCTTGAGATACTAACACCCTGACTTCCTGCATCCACTCACACACTGAAATTTCAGCCCCTGCCTCGGCCTTCTGCACTAATGACTCACTGAAAAACCCTACTAAAAGGTTTATAACTTAGTCCAGTCTTCTGGAAATGAGAATTCATTTTTCTCCCCCATATTACATAAACATATTTTCAAGATGGGTTGTTTTGTATGCCCTCACATTTTTATCATTTTCTTTTATACATCTATTTATCCCTCTAACTTCAAAAAATCCAGTTGGATTGAAATCATTCTTTACGATTTCAACATCTATGAAGATAATAGCCAGCACCTTGGTTTCTCTGTACCTTTTACCTCATCACTTCTGAATATTTTTTTCTTCACCTCACGGCAAACTCTCATTCTTCCCTTGGTCATTTCCTAGACATTTTCAACCAAATACAAGTATACCACCTCAGAAAAGACCACTTGAAACATTTTCCTCTCTCAGTAGCACCTCCTATCTTACCAGCTATTTTCTACTACTCTTAAGTCAAAATTTCTTCAACTTCATGCTGATTTTCAGTCATTATCAACCATTCTCTCATGGCCTATCTTTACTCCTTAAACATCTTGTTTTTCATAGTCTATTGCAATAGTCATTTTATTGCAAGTAGTTTTTCCTCATTTTCCCTCTTCATGCTAACAACTCTATTTAAGCTAAGATCTTCATTCTAAGTTGGGGAATACAGCAACAAGACCTACACCGACTCAGATGACTGTATCTGTAGAAATACACAACTGCGCTGACCACTTTTTTTTTTAAAGATTTTTTTTTTTTTTAAGATTTTATTTATTTGTCAGAGAGAGAGAGAGCACAAGCAGGCAGAGTGGCAGGCAGGGGCAGAGGGAGAAGCAGGCTTTCGGCCGAGCAACGAGCCCGATGTGGGACTCGATCCCAGGACCCTGGGATCATGACACCGGCTGAAGGCAGCCGCTTAACCAACTGAGCCACCCAGGCGTCCCTACGCTGACCACTTTTGTTCAAGTTTAAAGCCACAGATTTCTACTGAGCTCTCTGAGCTGAAAATACTATGTTGCTCCAGTAGGTTAACTTTCTCATTCTGATAAAAGAGTATCCCTTTAACATCCTTCTATTATCTTGCTTTCAGTCAATGACATGTATTAAAAAAAAAAAAAGAAACCTAATTATTCATAAAAAATCTTCATTTGGGTATACTATATCCCTATTTATTCAGTCTTTCTTTTTTTTCCTCTTTCTGCTTGAATCCAAACTTTTAATTTTTTCACTATATCACATTTGCTCAAAAATCTCACTCTTGCACTATCTCCTTTGCTTTTGCATTATTGTTTTTATCCTGTACTACACATGTTTAGTGTAAACACAAAACCATTCTTTATTTTATTAAAACTTATAAAACACTTTTTACTGTAGATACCTCAAAAATTGACCAATTATCTGTTCCATTTAATAGGCAGTGTCCATAAAGTTGTTTTTTTTTATGTTTCTAATTCTTCATGACTCATTGTGTCTTCTCTAATCAGATTTTCATTCTCTTGTGACATCGTTCTATTTAAGTCCATGAATAACTACTATCTGGACTGTAAGCACCATTCTTACCAAGTTCACCAATGATTTGACTTTATAAATACCTTCTTTTCAAGTTTACCAAATACTGTTTAAATTCAATCATTTGTATGCTTTAATTCTACTTGGATTCTCAGCAGCTTTGACAAAATCATCACTTCTACCTTATTGAAGCACTTTAATGTCTTGGCTAAATGACCTCATTAAACTCACAGAACCTTAGTTTCTCATTTATAAATGAGGATAATTATCTTGCATGATTGTTATATGATTCAGTGAAGTAATATATATAAGACATCTACCAGTGGCTGGCTTTTAGGATGGACTCAATCAAGAGAAGCAGATGTAATAATAATTAACTTATCAAGCATTCTAATCTTATCTCTAGGTCTCATCTATGCTTTATGAGGTGCAAGTTAGCAGGAAGCATTACTATTTTATATGCCTTTTAAGCCCATGTCTGAGCACAAACATAGCAAAAGTTTTGGAACATGCCAGTAAATATTTACTAAAATAATTATTTAATTCAATTGTTGACTCAAGTTCTGTTTTTTGTTTTAGTTTTTAACCAAAAAAATAAACTAATCACTTTGTACCCTTCTCTCCCAGTAGGACAGGTGGAAAATTGCCCATGATCTCACTTTATACAGAATGTAGCCCTTTTCTTGTCAATTGGTTAGAAAGATCTTTCCGCACCCACCTGATAGATGATATTGAAGACTTAATTTCTTCAGATGGTGGAGCAGCAACTTATCACTGAGGAGACAGTAGTGAAGTCTCTGAATACATTTATACTTTCCCTCTGCACTCAAACTGTGTTAATTCACAAATCATATTTTATCTGTATATTTTATAATTCAACATATTTAAAGGTTTAATTATAGACAAATTGTTAAATTGGTTGTTTATGTAGACATGCACTTTCCTAAGAGTGAAAATACAAAATCCATAGATATCAAATTTAATACGTTCTTTATTGACATCCTCCAGCATAAATTGCTCAATATACCCCAAAATATATATTTATAATGGTGTATATCACCCATATATAGCACCAGTTCTAATCTCTATGTGTCAGAGTTATGGATACTTGAAGTCTTCTGTGAACTTTCATTTCAGCTTTTATTATTTCTTATTGAAGGTAGACTCCCTCAACAACCCATTACAAAAAATTATGCCTTTATTTCCTCCATCCCTTTCAATCGAATGATGTGATATTCACATAAGTGCAGAAATAGAAAATTAGTTTTACAGTAGCAAAGTCATTGTATAATTGTTTCTTATAAGGTTATAATTTTGAAAAAATAGAAAGCAAATTTATTCCTTTAAAAGCCAATATATATGTTATTTTTTACAGTGACTAGTCTGGATCTTATTTCATATCTGGTCTAGCTACTCACTCCTTTTTAAAAGCTTTACTTTTATTCACTTGCCCTCAAATATATCCTATTCTCTCAAATTTTCCGTTTATTTCATTGGTAATACCTTCTCAAACTTCTTTGCTAAATTTTCCTTCATTTTCTGAACTGTAAGTAGGAGAAAGCCTCAGAATTAGGTCATGTTCTCTTTTACTATCACATCCACTCTCTAGTAAGCTGATTTACTGACTCCTACTATCTTAAATACTATTCATATAATGGTTACTGAAATTTTAATCTTTGAATCTGTTCTTCTACCTGAATTGCAGGCCATTAAGTTCAAATGATTACTTGACATAGCCACTTGGATTTCTTATAGGAATATCTAACTGATGTCCAAAAGTATACTGTTGATTCCCTGTTTCTTCAGTTGTACCTCCTAGACAAGTGGCCCCTGTTTCATAAAATTGTAACAACATTCATCCAATTGCTCAGGCAAAAACAAAAACATTTGATTTCAACTATTTTTTTTTAGCAACCAATGCTCGTCATATCAACAGATAGTACTAACACTTAATCAGTAAATTCATTACCATTTCTTCCAGTATCCTAAAGTAATCACCCTGTTTCCATCTTTGTCTGCCATAAGTTAGCCATAACAATTCTTGAAAGGAAGACTCAACTTCTTGTCCCTCTACTCTTTTTCTGTTATGACTAGAGTGTTTTTCTTATTTCCTAAACATATAAATGCATCCTCAGATGCATTTGCTAAACATTATGACTATTTGCTAAACATTATGCCTATTTGCTAAACATTATGCCTAAAACACATACTAGATCAAAGCTACTCAGTCCCGATCTCAATAAAATAAAAAGTTTGAGCTAGAGTGATACTCAAAGCACTACTTTCTTGGTAGTGATAACTTGCCTAGTTTCATCTTTAATTTGCATTGTAATGCAAGTTTCCTTTCTTTTTTTCCTTTCTTATTGTAGATTAGTGAGAGTTCACACATTTGACCATTCTCGTCTGTCACACTTTAACACTTTAAAAAGCTAAATATGTTTAATTTTAAAATTAAATATTAAAAATATTGACATGACTTATGATGATACTTCATTAACTTCCTTGACCAAATATCACCTCACAGAGAGCCCTTCCCTGAAAAACTTATATAAAATAGTACACCATCTGTCCCCTTTCTCAACTTTATTTTTCTTGACAGCATTTATCGTGCAAACAACAAGTCTTCTATACCCACACAACTTACTATTTACATTACATGACATTATTTTTCCAACGTCTTTATCAGCCTGACCTCACTATTCCAGGAGACTTACCTGGGAAGAAGAAAGGAAAAGTAACTTTATAGTTTAGTTCACCAACTTCTCCAAAACCGAATTAAAATGAAATCAGGTGGACCAGGGAATACAAGAAGAAATAAAAATGTACATGGAAACAAAGGTAAATAAAAATGCAACAGTCCAAAACCACTGGAATGCAGCAAAAGTAATTCTAAGAGAGACTTTCATAGTAATATAGGCCTACCTCAAAAAGCAAGAAAAATCTCAAATGGACAACCAAACTTGCACCTAAAGGAGTTAGAAAGGAACAACTACAACAAAAACCCTAAAAACAACAGAAGGAAGGAATAATAAAGAATAGATAAGGAAAAATGATATAAAAACTAAAAAATAAACAAAACAAAACAAAACAAAAAAAAAAACACAATAGAACAGAGCAAGGACACCAGGAGTTGCTTGTTCAAAAAAATCAATAAAATTGATAAACCTCTAGCCAGACCTACACCCAAAAGAGAGAGAGAGAGAGAGAGAAAAGACTCATATAAACAAAATCACAAATGAGAGAGAAGAAATAAAACCAGTACCATAGAAAAGCAAATACTCATAAAAGAATATTAGGAAACACTATATGCCAACAAATTGAATAACCAGGGGGAAATGGATAAATTCCTAGGAACATATAAACTACCAATACTGAAAGAGGGAGAAGTAGAAAATTTGAACAGATGGATAACCAGCAAAAAAATTGAATCAGTAATCAAAAACTCCCAGCAAACAGAAGTCCAGGGTCAGATGGCTTTATAGGCAAATTCTACAAAACATGTAAAGAGGAGTTAATACCTATTATTCTCAAACTATTACAAAAAATAAAAAAGGAAAGAAAATTTCCAAATAAATTCTATGAGGCCAGCATTACCCTCATATCCAAACCAAATGAAGTCACCACACACAAAAAAAGAATTACAATCCAATATCCCAGTTGAGTATAAATGTAAAAATTCTCAAGAAAATACTAGCACCTGGGTTGCTCAGTTGGTTAAGGTTGGTTAAGCATCTGTCTTCAGCTCAGGTCATGATCCCAGGGTCAGTAAGGGAGTCTGCTTCTCCCTCTACCCCTCACCCCTGTTTGTTCTCTCACTCTCTCTCAAATTAATAAATAAAATCTTAAAAAAAAAAGAAAACTAGCATACTAATTATAACAATACATTAAAAAAATTGTCCACTATGATCAAGTGGGATTTATTACTGAACTGTAACGGTGGTTCAATATTAACAAATCAATCAATAGGATATAGCACATCGGTAAGAGATAAGAATCATATGATCGTTTCAATAAATGCAGAAAAAGCATTTGGTAAAGTACAACATCCATTCAGGAACAAAAACCCTCAACAAAATGGGTTTAGCAGGAATACACTTAATATGATAAAGACCAAATATGAAAAATCCACAGCCAACGTTACCCTTAATGGGGACAAAAATGAGAGCTTTTCCCCTAAGGTCAGGAACAAAATAAGGATGTCCACTCTCACCACTTTTATTCAACATAGTACTGAAAGTCCTAGTCATAGCAATCAGACAACAAAAGTATATAAAAGATATCCAAATTGGTAAGGAAGAAGTAAATCTTTCACTATTTGCAGATGACGTGATACTCTATACAAAAAACCCTAAATACTACACCAAAATATGCTAGAATTGTTAAGTAATTTCAGTGAAGGATACACAATTAACGTAGAGAAATCTGTTGCATTTCTATACAATAATAATGAAGCAGAAGCAAGAGAAATTAAGAAAACAATACCATTTATAATTGCACCCAAAATAATAAGACACCTGGGAATAAACCTAACCAAAGAGGTGAAAGACCTGTAATCTGAAAACTATAAAACGTTGATGAAAGAAATTGAAGATGACACAAAGAAATAGAAAGACATTCCATGAACATGGATTGGAAGATCAAATATTGTTAAAATGTCTATACCATCCAAAGAAAACTACAGATTTAATGCAATCCCTATCAAAATACCAACAGCATTTTTGACAGAACTAGAACAAGAAATTCTGACATTTGTATAGAATCACAAAAGACTCAGAGTAGCCAAAGCAACCTTGAACAAGAAGAGCAAAGCTGGAGGCATCACAATTCCAGACTTCAAGTTATTTTACAAAGCTGTAGTAATCAAAACAATATGGTACTGGCACAAAAATAGATACACAGATCAATAGAACAGAACAGAAACCCAGAAATAAACCCACAGATATATGGTCAATTAATGTTTGACAAAGCAAGAAAGAATATCCAGTGTGGGGGAGAGCAGTCTGTTCAACAAATGGTGTTAGGAAAACTCGATGGCAACATACAAAAGAATGAAACTGGACCACTTCCTTATATCATACCCAAATAAATTCAAAATGGATTAAAGACCTAAATGTAAGATCTGAAACCATAAATATCTTCAAAGAGAACACAGGCAGTAAATTCTTTGATATCAGCTGTAGCAATTCTTTGTAGATATGTTTCCTGAGGCAATGGAAACAAAAAATAATAAACTATTGGGACTACATCAAAATAAAAATCTTCTGCACAATGAAGGAAACAACCAACAAAACTGAAAGGCCTATAAAAAAGGAGAAGATATTTGCAAATGACATATCTGATAAAGGTTTAGTATCCAAAATATATAAATAATTTATACAACTCAACATCAAGAAAAAAAAAAAAAACAACCCCCAAATAATCTAATTAAAAGTGGGCAGAATATATGAACAGACATTAATCCAAAGAAAACATACAGTGGCCAACAGACACAAGAAAAGATGCTCAATATCACCCATCAGGGAAATGAAAATGAAAACTACAATGAGATATTACCTCACACCTCACAATGGCTAAAATCAACAACAGAAGAAACGACAGGTGTTGGTGAGGATGTGGAGAAAAAGGAACCCTCTTGCACTGTTGTGGGAATGCCAACTGGTTCGGCCATGGTGGAAAACAGTATGGATGTTCCTAAAATGTTAAAAATAGATCTACTTTATGATCTAGTAATCACATTACTGGATATTTACCCAAAGAATACAAGAACACGAATTGAAGGGGATTCATGCAAACTTATATTTATCTCAGAATTTTTTCTAATAGCTAAGATATGGAAGCAGCCCAAGTGACCATCAGTTGATGAATGGATAAAGAGGGGGTGTATATATACACAATGCAACATTACTCAGCCATAAAAAAAATGAAATCTCACCATTTGCAACAACATAGATGAAGCTAGAGTATAATGCTTAGTGAAATAAGCCAGAGAAAGACAATACCACATGATTTCATTCATACGAGGGACTTTAGAAACAAAACAAACAAAGGAGAAAAATGAGAGAGAGAGAAAAGAGAGAGAAGGAGAGAAATCAAGAAATATACTCTTAATTATAGAGAATGAACTGATGGTTATAAGAGGGGAGTTGAGGGGGGAGGAGTAAAATAGGTGATGGGATTAAGGAGTACAAGTGTCATGACGAACACAGGGTGATGTATAGAAGTGTTGAATTACTATATTGTACACCTGAAATTAATATAACGCTGATGTTAATGAACAAATTAAGATAAAAACTTTAATAAATAAACAAATAAATAAGTAGACAGAAATTCAAATGCTCGGTTTTAAATAGGTAGTGCCAAATGACCATTTCCCTCTGAATAGCACGTAAAAAATTCTTGCTCAAACTCTCTCATTTCTCTTTCCACCAATTCTAAAATATTGTATAATAAACTATAACTTTAAGGTGAATCTCAAAAAAAAAAAAAGAAAGAAATTATTGGAATGCCAGGTGGCTCAGTCAGTTAAGCATCTTCCTTTAGCTCAAGTCACAATCCCAAGGTCCTGGGATCAAGTCCCACATTGGTCTCCTTGCTGTGGGGATCCTCCTTCTCCTTCTGCCTGCTCTGCCTGCAGCTCTCCCTGCTTGTGCTGTCTCTCTAACAAATAAAACAATAAAATCTTAAAAAAAAAAAACCAGTTATTTGTTCTTTGTCCTCTGAGAGCTACCAGAATTCTGCCAAGGTAGTAATAGTCTTATCCATGATAAGCAATAAAGTCAACTTTATCAAAAAGTTATTTTGGTATTCTTTATGGGGAAACAGCACTCAATGATTTTTATATATATTTTCTGATAATTTATAAATCATTTAATATATCATACATGCTAAATTACATAACATATATATTCTGATATATATAAACATATATAGTAAGCATAATCTATTTTTATCACTTTCTGTATTTATTTTTGTTCCTTCTTTTTAGAACATAATATTTTTTTAATTTAATTTTATTTTTTCAGTGTTCCAAAATTCATTAATTCACCACACCCAGTGCTCCATGCAATACGTGCCCTCCTCAATACCCACCACCAGGCTCACCCAACACCCCACACTTCTCCCATCCAAAACCCTCAGTTTGTTTCTCAGAGTCCACAGTCTCTCATGTTTTGTCTCCCCCTCCGATTTCCCCCAATTCACCCTTCCTTTCCTTCTCCCAATGCCCTCCATATTTTTCTTTATGCTCCACATGTAAGTGAAATCTTATGATAATTAACTCTCTCTGCTTGACTTATTTCACTCACCATAATCTCTT
>CM052884.1:28515447-28537214 GCA_028534135.1 Potos flavus | reverse complement strand
TCATTGAGTACAGATCCTTTACCTCTTTGCTTAGGTTTATTCCCAGGTATCTTATGGTTCTTGGTGCTATAGTAAATGGAATTGATTCTCTAATTTCCCTTTCCATATTTTCATTGTTAGTGTATATGACAGCAACTGATTTCTGTGCATCGATTCTGCATCCTGCCACATTACTGAATTGCTGTATGAGTTCTAGTGGTTTGGGGGTGGAGTCTTTTGGGTTTTCCGTGTAAAGTATCATGTCATCTGCAAAGACAGAGAGTTTGACTTCTTCTTTGCCAATCTGAATACCTTTTATTTCTTTGTGTTGTCTGATTGCTGTTGCTAGGACTTCTAGTACTATGTTGAACAAGAGTGGCGAGAGTGGGCATCCTTGTTGTGTTCCTCATCTCAAAGGGAAAGCTTTCAGCTTTTCCCCATTGAGAATGATATTCGCTGTGGGCTTTCCATAGATAGATTTTATGAAGTTGAGGAATGTTCCCTCTATCCCTATACTTTGAAGAATTTTAATCAGGAACGGATGCTGTATTTTGTCAAATGCTATTTCTGCATCAATTGAGAGGACCATGTGGTTCTTCTCTCTTCTCTTATTGATTTGTTTTATCACATTGATTGATTTGTGAATGTTGAACCACCCTTGCATCCCAGGGATAAATCCCACCTGGTCATGGTGGATAATCTTTCTAATGTGCTGTTGGATCCTATTAGCTAGGACCTTGTTGAGAATCTTGGCATCCATATTCATCAAGGATATTGGTCTGAAATTCTTCTTTTTGGTGGGGTCTTTGCCTGGTTTGGGGATCAGGGTAATGTTGGCTTCATAGAAAGAGTCTGGAAGTTTTCCTTCCTTCTGTTTCTATTTTTTGAAACAGCTTCAGGAGAATAGGTATTATTTCTTCTTTAAATGTTTGGTAGAATTCCCCAGGGAATCCGTCAGGTCCTGGGCTCTTGTTTTTTAATCACTGCTTCAATCTCATTACTAGATATTGGTCTATTCAGGTTGTCAACTTCTTCCTATTTCAGTCTTGGAAGTTTATAGGTTTCCAAGAATGCATCCCTTTCTTCTAGGTTGCTTAACTTATTGGCAAAGATCTGTTGAAAATAATGTCTGATGATTGTTTCTATTTCCTTGGTGTTAGTCGTGATCTCTCCCCTTTCATTCATAATTTTGTTAATTTGGGTTCTCTCTCTTTTCTTTTGGATTAGTTTGGCCAGTGGTTTGTCGATCTTATTGATTCTTTCAAAAAGCAACTTCTGGTTTTGAAGCGTTCTAGTATTTCTCTAGTTTCTAACTCATTGATCTCTGCTCTAATCTTGATTATTTCCCTTCTTGTGCATGGGGTTGGCTTAATGTGTTGCTGATTTTCCGTTTCTTTAAGGTGTAAAGAGAGCTAGTGTATTCGGGATTTTTCAATTTTTTTGAGTGAGGCTTGGATGGCTATGTATTTCCCCCTCAGGACCGCCTTTGCCATATCCCATAGGTTTTGGACCGATGTGTCTTCATTCTCATTGGTTTCCATGAATTGTTTAAGTTCATCTTTGATTTCCTGGTTGATCCAATCATTCTTGAGCAGGTTGTCTTTAACCTCCAAGTGTTTGAATTCCTTCCAAACTTTTTCTTGTGGTTGAGTTCTAGTTTCAAAGCATTGTGATCTGAGTATATGCAGGGAATAATCTCAATCTTTTGGTATTGGTTGAGTCCTGATTTGTGACCCAGTATGTGGTCTATTTGGAGAAAGTTCCATGTGCCCTTGAGAAGAATGAGTATTCTGTTGTTTTAGGGTGAAATGTTCTGTATATATCTATGAAGTCCATCTGGTCCAATGTATTATTCAAAGCTCTTGTTTCTATATTGATTTTCTGCTTGAATGATCTGTCTGTTACTGAGAGTGCATGTTAAGGTCCCCTGTAATTAATGTATTCATATAAATATGACTCTTTATTTTGATTAACATTTAGCTTATGTAGTTGGCTGCTCCTATATTGGGGGCATAAACGTTTAAAATTGTTAGATCTTCTTGGAGGATAGACCCTTTAAGAATGATGTAGTGTCCTTCTGTATCTCTGACTGCAGTCTTTATTTTTTTAAAAGATTTTTTATTTATTTATTTGACAGAGAGAGATCACAAGTAGGCAGAGAGTCAGGCAGAGAGAGAGGGGGAAGCAGGATCTCCGCTGAGCAGAGAGTCCGATGTGGGGCTTGATCCCAGGACCCTGAGATCATGACCTAAGCCTAAGGCAGAGGCTTAACCCACTGAGCCATCCAGGCGCCCCTCTGACTATAGTCTTTAGCTTAAAATCTAATTTATCTGATATGAGAATCACTATCCCAGCTTTCTTTTGAGGCCCATTGGCATGAAAGATGGTTCTTGATCCCTTCACTTTCAGTCCGGATGTATCTTTAGGTTTCAAACGCATCTCTTGTAGACAGCATATGGACGGGTCCTGTTGTTTTATCCAGTCTGCAACCCTGTGGCGTTTTATGGGAGAGTTTAGGCCATTCGCATTGAGAGTGATTATTGAAAGATAAGTTTTCATTCACATCATATTGCCTGTGAAGTCCTTGTTTCTATAGATTGTCTCTGTAAGTTCCTCTTCTATGTCACTCTTGGGGTCTTTCTTCTTTTATAGAACCCCCCTTAATATTTATTGTAGTGCCAGCTTGGTGGTCACATACTCTTTTAATCCTTGCCGGTCTGGAAGCTCTTTATTTCTCCATGCATTCTGAATGTCAGCCTTGCTGGATAAAGTATTCTTGGCTGCATGTTCTTCTCATTTAGTGCCCTGAATATGTCCTGCCAGCCTTTTCTGGCTTTCCAGGTTTCTGTGCACATGTATGACATTATTCTGATGGGCCTTCCTCTGTATTTAAGGAATCTCTTCCCCCTAGCTGCCCTCAGGACCTCTTGTCTAAAATTATAACTTGTGAATCTCACAGTCATGTGTCTGGATGTCTTTCTAGACTTGTTGATCTTGGGGAGTGTCATTTCTGCCTCTAGGACACAAACACTTGCTCCATTCCCCAGATTGGAGAAATTTCCATCCAGAATTTGCTCAGCTATATCTTCTAGTCATCTGTCTTTCTCCACTCTGTCAGGGATTCCAATAATTCTGACATTGGAACATTTCATGGCATCATTTATTTCCCTAATTCTGTTTTCATGGCTTCTAAGCAGTTTGTTCCAGCCCTCCTCCTGATCTTTCTTTTCTATCAGCTTGTCCTCTAGATCACTAATTCTATCTTTGGCCTCAGTTACCCTAGCTGTTAGACTATTTAGATTAGATTGGATCTCATTGATAGCATTTTTAACAGCCATATTGGCTCTCAGTTCCACCCTTAGAGATTCTATGTTTTCACTAATGTTTTTCTCCAACCTAGCCATTGCCTGGATAATTGTTACCCTGAATTCCCTTTCCGACATACTGTTTATGTCCATATGCAATAGTTCTGATGGAGAGGGTGCAGTCTCTGGGTTTTTCCTTTGTTGGGTGTTTCTCCTCCTAGTCATTCTGATGAGAAGTGGTTGAGGGGATTCATAGCTGAATATATCACCCATGATCCAGGCAAGGTGTACCTTGGAAAGTTTCAGAGCAATCGGAATTCTTCTGGTGGAGGGGCGTGCCGCATTATTTTCCAGTCAGTCTTGCTTGGGTTTAGTCGCCCTGCCAGCTATCAAGGGGCTGGGCTCTTTGGAAACTGGTTTTCCAGGCTTTTGCTCTCTGGCGGTTTTCATCCTTTGGTGGCTTTTTGCAGCTTTTTGGAGTGTTGGAGCAAAGAATCTGCCTATACCCAGACCTCCACCTCAGTGAGAAGCCTCAGTCTGCTCCCCTCTGCATGGTCCAGAACACACAGATTCCGCCTCTGAAAACTCTGCTACACACTGCAGCCGGCCATAAGTGGTGCACACCCCCAGCCACCATCCCAGTGGTCAACCAAGGCCCCCACTCATCTGTGCAGCCCCGTGCCACTAAAACCGCGGTGCTATCATTGCTGGGACTGCTCTCCAGGGTCCAGGCCCACGCCAGGTGCACTCAGACCCCACAGGTCATACAGGCCATGGAGGGGTCCTATCCCGAGATTGCTCCACTTCTCTCAGGTACAGGCTGGGAGCACTCAGATCCCGCGGTGGGATGTGGAGGACCGAGATCTTAGAGACCGCCAGCTGGCACCCACACCAGGCTCTCTTAGGCACTTGAGGGAGTGTGGCCAGCCTGAGTGGTGGTGCAAGCAGTGGAAAGCTGAGGCTCATGGACCACAGACTGGACCCCCACTGGTCTCTCTCTGACACAGGTGGTCACCTATGGTGGTGTCCTTTCTGGGAACGTGGGCTTAGGCCCATGCCTGTGACCACTAATTCCACTAGTTTCCCCTTAAGATCTTTTGGGTTTTTTTTGAATGTTTTTAACAAGACTCCAAGTTAATGCTGGTCCCCAACCAGAGAGCACTTTTGCACCGGGGTATTACTTTCCTTGGTTCACTTCTGGTGGCTCCCTCCCCCTTCTGTTTATCCTCTGATATCAGTCTGAGTGTTCCCATTCCACTTTACCTCTCCACTGCTGTCTTCTGCCCTATAAAGATCCAGAAGTGTATAATCTTACATCTCAGGCTGATTTCATGGCTGTTCAGAGTGTTCTGGTAGATATTAGCTCACTTTAGGGGACCAGTTGAAACAGGGTCTCCTACTTCTCTGCCATCTTGCCCCTCCTCCTCCAGGAATATAATATTATAATGGAAATATTCTTTGCTCACCACCATATCAACAATACTTAAAACAGTGCCAGGCTTATAAAGGGTATTCAACAAGTGTCACTGAGTAAGTGAATATATCTTCTTTTTATTTTTTTGCTTATTTTGCAATAATTTCTGTTTTCCTGAAATTCCTAGAACTGTGTACATTCATTGTGAATCCTTATTAAAATACATAAGCCATAATTATATGGAAATCCTAATAATTCATGATAGTGAAGTCATAATATGTTTTATTAAGTTAATTTATACAGCTTTAAATAATTTATCTGAAAACACTCTCATAGACTTAAAATTTCTGCTTAAAACCACCTTCCCATTTTACTTCCTTTTTAGGCACGAAGGAAGTTAAGACTTCTTGCTCTTGTTTCCCCCCCCTCAATTTTTTATAACTTTAAATATTAGGGATGACTTTTTTATATCTTACTTCAAATTAATTTCTTGTTAGAAGCTGACTTATTCATATCACAAATGCATCTCCCTATATTTACACAGAAGAAAAGTCCATGAAACTCTGCAGGTGCCTACCCTATCTCTGATGTCCTTTGAGCTCTAAATGATTTTTTATGCAAAAGGTAGCACCAGGGTGGCTCAGTCAGTTAAGCATCTGATTTCAGCTCAGGTCCTGGAATCAAGTCCTGCATTGGGCTCCTTGCACAGCGAGGAGCCTGCTTCTCCCTCTGCCTTCTGAGCTCCCTTCTTGTGATCGCTCTCTATTTCTCTTTCTCTCTCTGACAAATAAATAAATAAATTTAAATTAAAAAGTAGCACCAGCATGAATCAGGAGTATTTAATTAAAGAAGCTCAACTGTACTGACCACAACCAATTGGATCGATGATCAATAAACAAAAACAAAACAAAACAAACAAAAAAGATCAATAAGCAAGTAAAAATCAACTATTTATTTTTAGGCAGTGAAAATACTCTATTATATTGTAATAATGGATATATGCCATTATACATTTGTCTAAACTCATACAATGTATGACGCATATGAACCCTAATGTATACTATATATTTTGAATGATAATGTGCAAGTGTAGGTTTATCTTTAGTAAAAAGCATACCATTCTGGGGCACTTGGGTGTCTCAGTTGGTTGGGCATCACACTCTTGGTTTCAGTTCAGGTGGTAATCTCAGGGTTGTGGGAATCCAGCCTTGCTCAGTGGGGAGTCTGCTTTTCCCTTTCTCCCTCCCCCTCTGCCCCTTCCCCTGCACTCTCTCTTATTCTCAAAAAAATAAAGTGAATCTTAAAAAAAAAAAAAAAAAGTGTACCATTCCAGTGAGTCATGTTAATAATGGCAAAGACTATGTATGTAGGAATATATGAGAAATCTCTATACCTTTCCCTCAATTTTGTTGTAAATCTAAAACTGTTATAAAAGTAGGTCTTTAAAGAAAAGTTTGCTAATGTTGTGAATTATTTAAAAAATAAGGCTAAGGCAAGAATAATAATTTATGGTTTTAGTTACTCTCTTGCCATAATTTCTAAGTGTATTTAGACACATCTTACATCAAGAAAACAGAGGGTACCCTATATATTTCAAGCACTAAGAATTTGACCTGACTATTGAAAACAATGAGGCAGCAAAGGTAGAGGAAGTTATTGGGGGATCTATTTCAGAATAGAGTTCCAAGGTGAGTTGTTCTCAGAAGCCACCCTGGAACTTCTGTAAATATACAACTACACATGTGTCTGGTTGCAACTTAATCCTGAGAATAATAGCTTCTTTGTTTTAGCCTTTCAAATTTTCAGCCAGTGCCTCTACTTAGCTGAATCTGGTCCAGAACTTTACTAGGAAAGAGATTCTGGGAAATATAGGTTTTCTATGTTGCAGAAGAGACATTAATAGGCAGTGGCAGTGATTTTAAGTTTATAATAGATATTTCAGGACCCCACATCCAACACACACACACACACACACACACACACACAAGCACACTCACCATACATACACACGGATTTAGTAAATCTGCTTATCAAATCCCAGAGAAGGCTTGTCCTGCCTAGAGTCTTTCTGTTTTGTTTGTTATTTTTTTTCCTTGCTTCTTTGCAGAACTGACTGGTCTGAGCCAGATGAAAAACTACAACATACCAAAAGGGTAAATACAGAAGCCTCATCCATGCGCTTTTCATCAATTGCATCACAAAAATTACACCACAATAAAACTTTTAGGTTTTTCCTTTTTTCCTTTGGATCATAAAGAGAATTTGGGGGGTTGAAAATTAAAATATCAGAGGTAAACTGACTTGAAACTTGTCTTTGTTCTTGCCATATTGATTTTGCTTGCATTGAAATTACTTAGAGTTAAGTAGAAACACCTGATTTTTACATATAAAAGAACACATTTCCCCAAATGTCCTAAAACATTTGCCAAAAGGACACTTCTTATTCTTTTTAAGATGCATTTATTTATTTATTTATTTAGAGAGAGAGCTCACTGCAGGAGGTGGGGGGAGCAGAGATTCCCTGCTGAACTTGAAGCCCAGTCTGCTCCTAATCCCATGACCCAGGAGATCATGATCTTACCTGAAAACAAGAGTTAGACACTGTGACTGAGCCACCCACTTGTTCTGGACACATTTTTTGATGACCAACTGACTAAGTGAAGCCCCATAACTTGGGTTAATAGAGAAAGCAAACACTTAAGTTGCAATAATAACCTAGCCAACACTCTGTAAATAAAATTCTTTCCCGATTATCTCAGTCTGGGAAATACTAGGACTCAGGTTTCCAAAAATCCTAGGACTTTTTTTTTTTTCTTTTTTTTCTGTCTTTGCAACCTTAAATCACTTAACTTATTCAAGTAATTCACAAAGCCTTTCAGTAGGGAGAATCAAATTAAATTAATGTTTCACCAGCAAATTTTTGAGAAAAACTTGATCTAAATTACACCTTTTGCTCAATGCCACTATTTAATTTCTATTACTCATTTGGGGTATCCTTGCAGCCCAGGAAGAACTATTATGAAAATTATTTTCAATGTAAAAGAACAATAGTCCCTCATAGAAAAGACATCATAATATAATAATCCACAGAATAGTAATAAGCAGTAACATAATTAAATATACAAAATGTATTCTAAATCATGTTATAGTGATTTTTATTCTAATAGTTAAGTTTTAATTCTGAGTAACCTGAGATTCTTCTAAAATGTAGGACAGTGTTTCTTAATCAGGCATAACTTTTCCCCTCCAGGGGGCAAATATCTGGAGATATATATATATATATATATATATTTTTTTTTTTTGAGATATTTTTAATTGTTACAACTTGCAAGTAGAAGGGGGGTGAAGGGAGATTGTTACTGGCATCAAATGGGCAGAGGTCAGGAATGTTGTTAAACATCCTACAATGGATCCCACACACAAAGAATTATCCGGCCTTAAATGTCAATTGTGCCAAGGTTAAATATCCTAATCTAGAGTAATAAAATAGCACAAATTTTACTAGTAATATTGTCTTTTAGAAATGTTATCTTTTTACTTGTTATCTGTTTACTTGTTATCTTTTTGTACTTGCATAAGTGGGATACAGCAAATTAAAGCATAAAACTGAATTTATTTTATAAACATAATAGTGAAACACAATTGAAGACTACTTTAAAAGTACTACTATGTAAAAAAAATTGCTATTATATAAAATTAAAAATTCTATATTTTAGAAAAAGTAAGTGTAAAAGATAATATGTAGAATTTTGACCCTTAGGATCTTTATAGGTTTTTAATTCATGAATTTGTCTCAAAGAAATTATGTTGTAAAATAAACAGTAATTTTAAATTTAATTTTATTATATATGTCCCTAAGAGAACACAATGTACTTTAAAGAGTCATAAATATCCATAAGTTTTTATGATAAAACAGCCATCATTTTTTAAAGATATTCATTAAAATATTAGGTAAGTAAGAGGCAATCTAAAAATATGACTGGCACTTGGGGTGGCTGTCAGTTAAGTGTCTGCTTTTAGCTCAGGTCATAATCTCAGGACTCTGGGATCAAGCCCTGAGACAAGCTCCCCGCTCAGTGAGGAGCCTGCTGTCCCCTCTCCCTTTGCACCCACCACCTGTGCTTTCTCTCTCTGTCTCAAATAAATAAATAAATTAAATCTTTTTAAAAATAAATAAAAATATGACTAAGTTCAAAGCCAAAGAGAAGTTTGAATTAATAGTTGTGAATGGCAAAGCCAACAAAAGGACCATAAAGCTAGAAGAATATTTTACTGTACATAACACTGATCTTCTTAGAGATAGTTACTGTGAAATGAATAGAATTGTCTTCAGGATTATTCCTTAGATTCTTTAAGCAGATGTACTATGGACCTCTCATAAGTTTTATAGTTATCCAGAGGCATGGCCCAAGGCAATCTATTTTGCTGGCCCACATAAAAGTTGGCCCAGTATAGTAGTAGAGCCAGGTAAAATGATAATGATCACAGTCACAACTGAGTATCCAATCGGCCAGTAGCAAAATCCAATGCTCAGTGTTGAACATGGTGCTAGTTACTGGTGGTAGGCCAGCAGACAATTTGTTTTCACTGGAGTAGATATTTATTCTGAATATGATTTTTCCTGCCCACCAGCCTTCTTCTAGTAATACTGTCCGAGGACTTATTGAACGCCCTATTTGTTTTTTTTTTTGTATGTTGTTTTTGTAAACAAACCATTGCTGTTTACCAAAGTACTCATTTTAAAATTTAAAAAAATAGCAAGGCTCTAGGATGACACCCTTGATATTCACTGGTCATTCCTTATATCCCATCATCCAGAAAAAGTTGACCTAAAAATGTGGAATGGCCCTTGAAAGATCACATATTATAGTCAGCTGGGAGACAGCACAAGGTTATAGTGCCATCCCAAAGTATTCGGTACATGCTTTGAAGGTGTGACTTAAATATGGTGCTGTTTCTCCCACTACCATAATATTTGGGTCAAGGGACAAAGGTTAAGAAGAGAAGAGACACCCCTCCCTATTATAGACTGGCAACAATTTTGGTTCCAGTTTCAGAGGACTTAACATCTCCAAAGAAATTCTTCCACCATACAATATAACAATTGTTGCTTTGAATTAAATGTTCACACTGTCACCGTTGCAATATACATTCTTCATGCCACTGAAAAAGAAGAAAAAAGAATGCTCTATTCATGATAATTTACCCAGATGATCAATAGGAAATGAGATTTGATGCTTCACAATGAGGAATACATTGTATCTAAAGGATATTGCCTAGCACTATGATGCCTACTGGTAAAAGTATTTGAAGTTTACAGCAATCAAATACAGGAATGACTCTCAAGGGCTCAGACTTTCTCAAGAATAAAGTTTTGATCACCCAGTTTTGTAAAGAGCCATGGCAAGCTGAAATTCTGGTTGAGAACAAAGGCAATATGAAATAGATAATGAATTGGAAAAGTTATAAAGAAAAACTGCAGTTTCATGGCCAGTTACAAAAACAAAGCATATAGCAAAAGCCTATATTTTCTACATTTTTCTCTTTCCCCACTCCATTTCCTCTACCTTATACTGTATTATTCAATGATACTGTTTATTTTTATAGCTTACTCCATAAGGTACAGGTTATCCAGTTGAGATTTTGACTGAACCAGAGAGGAATGCACATGATCAACATGGATTCCATGTCGAAATATTTTAGTATCTCCCTTTTAGTATCTCCCTTCGGAGTGATAATGAGCACATTTATGTTTGTGTCAGGGATATTTGTATGGCTAACAGACACACGAAAAAATGTTCAACATCACTTGTCATCAGGGAAATACAAATCAACAGCACAATGAGATATCACCTCACACATTCAGAATGGCTAAAACTAACAACTCAGGAAAGAACAAATGCTGGCAAAGTTTCAGAGAAAGGGAACCCTCATACACTGTTGGTGGGAATGCAAACCAGTACAGCCTCAGTTAAAAATAGAACTACCCTAATACCCAAGTATTTATCCAAAGGATACAAAAATGCTGATTTCAAGCGGCATCTGTACCCCAATGTTTATAGCAACACTATCAACAATAGCCAGATTATGGAAAGATTCCAAATGTCCATCAACTGATGAATGGATAAAGAAGGTAGAATATATATTTATATACAATGGAATATTATTCGGCAATCAAAAAGAAGGAAATCTTGCCATTTACAGCAACATAGATGGAACTAAAGTATACTATGTTAAGTGAAATAAGTCAGTCAGAGAATGACAATTATCATATGATTTCACTCATATGTGGATTTTAAGACACAATATAGATAAACATAGGGAAAGAGAAGGAAAACTAAAATAAGATAAAAGCAGAGAGGGAGGCAAAACATAAAAGATTCTTAACTATAAGAAACAAATTAAGGGTTGCTGGAGGGGAGCAGCAGTGTAGGGATGTATCAAATGGGTGACAGGCATTAAAGAGGGCACTTGGGATGAGCACTGGGTTTTATATATAAGTGATGAATCACTAAATTATACTCCTGAAACCAATACTACACTATATGTTAACTTGAATTTAAGTGAAAAAATAATAAAAAATATTAAAGGTAAATTTATTTTTTTTATCAGCACTTTCAGTGATTTTTAGGCAGTTTAATAATCTATCATTAATCCTCTTATGCATAAACTAGATAGCATAGATTCTCTTCCATGAAATTAAACCCTGAAAGATATAAATGCATGTCTAAAATAGTCTTCTTTCCACCCTTATGCTTGATTAAATGTTTAGTTAGTTGATTTTATGCTTTTATGTTGGAAATAATTTTCCCTGAGAATTTTGAGGCTTTGTCCCAATGTCTTCTCTTCCTTCTAGATTCCTATTTTATATATGGTTCCATTAGGATACTGATGTTTTGATTTTTTTCCCCATACTTTTCTCTGTCTTTGGATAGGTTCTATTCCTGTGTTTCCAAATCAATTTTTTTCTTTTCTTTTTTTTTGTTTTTTTTTTCCTTTTTTTTCTTTTTTTTTTTCTGTAGTACATAACCTGCTATAAACCAATCCAGTGAAATTTTCATTTCATGTATTTATTTGTTATCTGAAAGTTCCATTTGTTTCTTTAGCTAAATATATTAATTCTCTCACCCCGATATCCTTACTTTTCTATTTTTAAAATAGAACTATTTTAAATCTTTGTCTTCTATTGTTTTTTTCATATTAATATATGTTGTAGATTATCTGAATAATGTTATCTTCCCTTACAAGTACTAAATTTGAAAGGGGCGTTTAATGTTAATGAGGGTTAGGTTGGTAATGATACTAGCTCACTTACGGAGTAGACAGAAGGTGCAAACTACTAAACTACTGGGCTATCCATTGAATGTCCCAAGTGTTAAACGTGGCTTCCCCAATTTGCTGGGCTACAAATTGAACATCTCTTGGTCTTGAGTGTGTTCTGATAATTGTTAATGTTGTTCTTTGCTCAGCCTTATTGAATTTCACAATTTACGGTTTTTTACTGATTTTTACTCAGTGAAAGAAGCAAGAGAAAATGTGTGCCAATTGCTACTATGCTGTGTCTGTGTTATTCCAACCACTAAATCACTACATAACACAAATTCGGTTGACTACCTATCCCCCCCCAATTCCAACCTTTCCCTCTTCATATTGGCTGTTTTCTGTAATAATAGCTGTAGTTATTTTTTCCAACTTACACTATTTGCTTTTAAGATTGTAAAATATTTTCCACATAAAGATGCTTTCATATTAATTTTTATTGAATTTATTAACCTTTTTATGACCCCTTGATTTTGAATTTTACAAAATCTTTCTTCTTCCCAAAATAACTAAAATTATCACATTTGTTTTAATATATTTTGTTCTCTTCTTTTTTTTATATATTTATGTCTTTGATTCTTTTAAGGCTTTTCCTAATGTTTTTTGTGAGACATGAACCTAATTTATTTTCCCAAGATTACTAATTGCCTGTTCCAACACCATTTATTAAATACTTTGTTATCCATCCCTAAATATAAGAAACCTCTTTTTCAAACACTTAGATACTATTTAACACCTGCAATTGTGTGTTCTGCTTTTCTCATTCTAGATTATATGTTCCTAGTTAAATAGTAATTTATTCTATATAATTCACTCTTTATATTTATCCAAAACATTCATAGTATGTATAAATCTCTCAATAATTATTTACTAAACAAATAAAAGCTTTTCTATTTATTTATATAAAGGAGAATGTATTTATTATTGATCTAAGTATAGTTCATTAATTCTAAGATATGACAGTAACATAGCATAACCACTAATATTTTATTACTTAGACTTCATTGTGTATTTACATTTTTATACATAGATTTTATCATTTCTATGAAAACACAAAAAGGGAAATATAAGCAAAATAAATTGTTTAAGGGAGGGGCCAGCAAACACTTTCTGTAAAAAGACAGATAACAACAACAACAACAAAAAAGACAGATAACAAAAATTTCAGATTTTTCCATGGGGTCCAGGTACAACTTCTCCAAGGTGCCATTGTAGCAAAAAGCAATCACATACAAAACACAAACTAATAGACATACCACACTCTATTAAAATTTTATTTCCAAAAACAAGTGACAACTTGAATTATGGTCTATAGTCACTCACCTCCTTGGTTAAACATAATTCTAAAAACTTTTTACATTCAGATTCCAAATCTTCACAATTAATTCGACTCAGGGTCATCAATACCTATGTTTTCTCTACAAATCATCTTTTGGTTCATCAAAATGCTTTTGAGGGCACCTGGGTGGCTCAGTGGGTTAAAGCCTCTGCCTTCGGCTCAGGTCATGATCTCAGGGTCCTGGGATTGAGCCCCGTATCAGGCTCTCTGCTCAGCAGGGAACCTGCTTCCTCCTCTCCTTCTGCCTGCCTCTCTACCTACTTGTGATCTCTCTCTGCCAAATAAATCTTTAAAAAAAAAAAAATGCTTTTGAATCAGCATTGTTTCACAAAATGTTCTATATGGCCTAAAACAACACTGTGCAGTAAGAATATAAAATAAGCCATTTATGTAATTTTAAGTTTTTTAATAATCCCACTTAAAAATGTAAAACAGATTATATTAATTTTAATAATATTGTATTTTATTAATTCAGTGTATCTAAAGTTTATTTCATTCCATTATGTAATATATATAAACATTATTAATATTGTATCATATTTTTATAGACACATTTTTGAAATTTGGTGAATATTTTATACTTACCTCATATCTTCATTTATACCAGCTGCATTTCAATTCAAATACTCATCATCCACGTGCTGATAGTGGTTATACTCTCCTACAGCATGAGTCTAAAGGACATTTCTTCAAGTCTCTCATTCAAATTCTGCAAATTGTAAATGCTTTATTTTCCTCTAAAGTGTCCAGTGAGAGATTCGTCAGAAACAAGCAGGAACTTCTATTTATTACTCAGATGGTTCTTAAATGCTTCAACGACTGAATTCCTAAGGAGTGCAATTATCTACTCATGCCATGAGATAAAATTATGATACAACGGCCATCAAGATAACAGCTATTTTAAGATGTCATTTGTTACAGAAATCTAAAATGTCAAAAATTCTACTTCCGAAATTGATAAAATGCTGTAGCTAATTCCCAAAGAAATAGAAGACTGTTATTAAGGAATCTTACAGATTGGATTTTAATCTCTCTCTTTCCTTTCTTTTCTCAATATGTGAAATGTATGCATGTATAAATATGTGTGTGGCACTTGTGTGCATTCATGCATGCAGGAGTAAGAAAAAGAGAGAGAAAAAAATATATATATATACATATATATAATTATTTTCTTTTTGGTGTAGGTTAACCAGGAGGAAAGATTTGGGGAAAATGCTGGTTTGCTCAAAAGACACAATAGCAACATAACTGTTTCCTCTTAACCAACACATTATCATCAGTCATCTTTCTCTCCTGGATCTCGTTTTTCTAACCTAAAGGTACTGTAAACTGTATTTTTCACTGTAAGGATCATTCATTAACACATTAAGGCTATTTGATAAGTTAACCACATTCATAGAAGGCCCTCACAAAAAATTAAAATTAAATGCTTTAATTCCATATTAATGGGAGTTCCTGGAATGACAGGATGTGATATCAGCCAGAGGTAAATAGAAGTCTTGCCAAGCAAGAACTATGAGCACATTTTAATCAAATCAAGAGATTATTCTCCAACTGAGATTCATATGTTCAAAAGCCGATATACTGGAAACTTCTTCAACAGAGCAGACTTGAATGAACATTGAGATTTGAGCTGTTGAATTTTTGTTTGTTGCTTCATTTATTATAAGGGATAAGGAGGGATGGATGTTAACAAAATATTTTTCTTGGTTCTTTTCGTTCAAGCAGAACAATGGACTTTTTAAACAATTTTTTTCTGCCTTACATTTGGACTCTTTTCTTTGACATCTGAAACTTTTATTTTTGCCAGTGATTCATGAAAATCCATGTAGCAGACACTTAAAAGTCAACAACAAATTGCTGGAAATATATAGTCATTTCCATCCAGATTTTAGGACTTGTATTCCAGTACTTTTTTTGTCACTTATATACAAATATGATTAATCAAATGTTCCACTTATCTTTGGGTGAACCAATTCCTTTGCCTTTGGTTAGAAGTCTTTATAAAGGGGAAAAGGGAAAATGTCTCTTATGAAATTATTTTAAAATTATGAGTAAAATTGTTTGAAGAGTAACCTTGGGTACTTTCTGCTCACTGAAGGGATTGTACACAGTTCAAATTTCCAGTGAAGTTATGGTTTCCAACATGGTGGTAGGGGACAAAGAATCTCATCCTTGGCCTCAATGTTTCTAAGTATTTGGAAGTTGTCATTTTGAGACAACTCCTATCAGTAGATGCTATCTATATTCAGAGTTTCTGATACCAGAGTATCAGTTTACTCCTACTGACAGTTTGTTTCTATACTTACCTTATGACACAGAAGATCAGTGAGAGAATGGGAAAAGATTCTCCCACTTGAACACAAATCCACTCACTCAACTTATCCAGCAAATAGACCAGGCAACCTGATGTCAATAGAATAATGCGAGAATGAGGGACTTATTTCTATTTCTTCATATCTTATCATATCTTTTATCTTGCTGACCTATTAACTGTAGTAATATCTTTTCCACATTAAAATTCTCTCTAACTTAAATTGTGTAACATTGTAGAATTATTCCTGAGTTCCAGTGGAACACAATTGTTGGCAACTATTTCTAAGAGAGTTATGTTGCAGCATGAGAGGTTCCACTAAAGATATGCATGGTATCTTTCCATAGCAAAACATATTTGAAGGTAATAAGAACATTAAAGATCTGAAACATGAGAGCATTAAGGATATTGATATTTTTGTTTAGCATTTCTGATTCTTCAGGTGCCTTTTTAAAAAATAGAAAAAAAAATGGAACATACGTTGTACGGGCCTATCAATCAATTAAATTGTTTCTTGCTTTAATTTGAGCTTAATATTATTCTGTTTACATAAATGGGAAATTGTGGATGATAAAAGTTATGTTAGCCATCTGGAATATTTTGTACTTAATCCTTATGACATCTGTCTGTTTCCTACACTTGTATAGAAGAGTATGAAAAAAGGAAACCATTTATTAAAGCCCTTTAAGCTATGTTCAATTTATTTAACTCAGGGATCATTAAGGTATACATAAAGTGTATGTAAGCATATAAATACATAATACCTGGTGCTTCTTCAGGTTAACTAAATGTGGTAAAAATATACTGGAAGTTTTCTTGGAAGCATAGTATAATTTTTTACCTAATGTTTACTTTTATCTTCTAAAGTAATAGCAGTCACAATAATATTTAAATCTTTAGGGAATTAATATGACAAAAACAAATCTTACCTTCTCTTTCAAATATTTTGTAATCAGGCACCACCACCTCTGCCAACAATAACAACAACAAATAGTTGAATCCTTGCATTTCCAATCAACATTGCACAACTGATTTAAACTCCGCAATTGCATGAGAGAATATTCCTGGCACTCAGCCAGGAGATCACAAAAGTTCTCACCTAGTTGGAAAACACGATTTTTTTTTCCAATAGGTTGGAGAAAGATTTGTGAGTATAATTACCCTTGTCTTTACATTTCTTGATCAAACACAGATTCCAAATCAAGGCTTTGCCATTAATTTCAAAGGCTTTAATGAGAAAATCCTAGTAAGTTTGACAATCTATGCTTCATATTCTTTGCATGACCTCAGATGAATCAGCACCTGCAGCCATAGAAAGATTTTTAGGACATTCTGACATAGAGAAAAAGAAATAATGAAAACCAAAATAATACCTGGACTACAGTAGAGGAGTTTATTTAATGATTGTTTTCCTCTTGCAATCATAATTATTACTGCATTTGCTGACCAAAATATTAAGTCTGGATTTCAACACCTTGCTTGAACATAAGTTCAAGAATGAAAAGAAATTTTATTGAATCAGGATTTGTCACTGGCAAAGCGTTAAAAAACAAACGAACAAACAAAAAAACTAAAGATCTACAAAATCCTCCAGTAAAGCTACATCCAATATTTTTCTGTCTAACCTTGCATCAGTTAAACCGAATATCATCTCCCTTATAATATGGCCTTTTGACATCACAACAATCAAGTCATACAGGCAAGCTAATCTCATTCAAGATTCACTATTTCTTCACTTGCTTTTAATATCTACTTTTTGTCCTTGCCTCCACAGTCTTATCTAGAGCCATAACTCTGGTACTTTCAGGTGACTTAATTACCTGACATTTATTCCTCAAATTTCTGCACAGCTTTTCATTGTCAATACCTTGGTCACTTTATCTTCAGTTTCCTTAGGCAAGAACTCTTCACTTGAGGTCATATTGAAACCTTATCCTAATGTAACCCTAATGGATCTGTTTAATCAAAAAAACTCTAGTTCTACCTGAAGCCCCTCACTAGATATAGGGAGAAGAATTTGGTGTTATTTTTATTCTTTTTATTTTTAATGCTTCAAAGTATTGGAAAGAATGTAAAATACAATATGAAAAATAAATATTTCCTACTGCCAATAAATAAATTAGATTCAACATTAAACAGCATGTTTATTATTTTTTGTATGGATATGGCTATGAGAACTTGTGACCAGGCCACCCACGATTATAATGAAAAATATGTTTTCATGTCATTCTATTTATTGGAAAATATTATTTTCTATCTAATATTACCATACCAACAACCTATGAGACAAGGGAACTTCTGCCATATCAGGGAGTTCTCTTTCTCTGGATTCTTGTTTGTCACTTTTTTATGACTTTACATTGTAATAACTAACATAAAAATAAGGACTTTTAAAGCTTTATCTTATTTTATTGCACAAATGACTTTATATTTTTACAAGAGTTTTCAATACCTTTAATTTCAAAAGTAGAAGATATTAATATGCTCTAATAAACTATATGAAAAATTGTATTCCTCAAACTCATTATTTTGACCTTTATATTGCTCACTTAGTAGTTGGGCACAAGACTCTTCAACTGTGAATAAATGATTCTTAAATTTGGCTTGTATAGTTTATGTAATATGTGATTTTTAAATTTTTTTCTTTGCTTTTATCTTTGACATGCTTACCTTGACAATTTCTAGATATAAAAATATCACCTTAATTTGTTATCATGATTTCCCGATTTTACTCTTTCACAATGGCTACTGAATTTTACATAGGAAATAAAATGCACAAAAATGACCTAAAAGAATGAACAACAAATTTATTTTATGCAACTTTGACTAGGTGTTGGGAAGCACACTGGCTTTTAAATTAGTCCTTAATTAGTTCCCTAAAAAAATCATTAGAAAACTGGGACAAAACATCCACATTTCCTCAACTCTACTATCTTAAATCTTCATAGATTCTCTCCTCGCAAATTTTTTTTTTAAGATTTCATTTATTTGACAGAGAGAGAGCACAAGTAGGCAGAGCAGCAGGCAGAGGGAGAGGAAGAACAGGGTCCCTACTCAATGGGAAGCCTGATGCGGGGCTTGATCCTAGGACCCTGGGATCATGACCTGAGCCAAAGGCAGCCACTTAACTGACTGAGCCATCCAGGCGCCCCTCTCTCCTCCCAAAATTTATGGAAAAGATAGAAGACATCTAATACACAAACTTCTATAATTTCAATTCTCTCCATATTATTTTATTCATGTTCTCTTCTTTTTCTCTTTTCTGATCTTCATTACAGAACTCTTTAAAAACTATTCTGCATTCACTATCTTTTCTTGTTGATCATCTGTCTATGCTACAATATATCATATTTAAGTCTGCTTTCATTATCTTTTAAAAAATTTTCCTTTTAAAATCCCTGAATTTAATTTTTGTTTGCTGTTTGTTTTTCCACATCATTTCCTACAATGTTACAAGATTGAGTTTTAGAAAACATCAGCTTGGGGTGCCTGGGTGGCTCAGTGGGTTAAAGCCACTGCCTTCAGCTCAGGTCATGATCTCAGGGTCCTGGGATCAAGCCCCGCATCGGGCTGTCTGCTCAGGGGAGAGCCTGCTTCCCCCCTCTCTCTGCCTGCCTCTGCCTGCCTCTACCTACTTGTGGTCTCTCTCTCTGTCAAATAAATAAATAAAATCTTAAAAAAAAAAAAAGAAAACATCAGCTTAACATTTTCAATACCAAGGACCTCTGTTGTGGCAATATTACAAATCAGATATTCTAAAATATACCTGTACAAAACACATAAAAATGTCAGAACACATACAGTAACAATTCTTTTAGATGTGTGGATGAGCTGACAAGAAGATAACTCTTCTAAAGCCAGAAGATTTATAGGAGCCTAAGACTAAAAAAGTCAGCAGGCAACAGAGCTATTAATACTTAACCAAGGGCCTGGAGCTTCAGTTTTAATGATCTCCTGAACCTAAGGCTTACTAAAGAAAAGCCTGAGTCTACATAAGGCAAAACATCTGAACTTACACTCAGGAGGTGGTAGAAGATCATATGTTTACTCACTCAGACAAAGGAGAAAACAAACAAACAAAAACGATAATAATAAACACAAGCTGGAAGAGAGTAAAAAAATAAATATTTGTATCAGATGTGACTTTGAATCGTTAAGCAAAAAATTGTAAAAGTTTATTTAAATATGTTGAATTGCACATTTGTTTGAGGCTGGAATTCAAGGTATTTTCAGGTTCTGAGAAAACAAAACAAAACAAATCTGCAACTTAATGTAAATTAGACTTATATTGATGGTGTTGCCAAAATGTAAGTAGAAATTCACTGACAAATTAAAATGGTAATCCAACAAACTTACTTTCAAACTTAAGGAGAAAATAATACAATTTTAGACACATTAGAACAGAAAAAACTTAAAACCCAGAAATTCATTTATGTCATTTCTGAAACATATACTTCAATAAGCAGAAAAGTCAAAAAGTCTTTTCTAAACAGAAAGACTGAGAAGTAACTAAAAGTTGCACAGAATGGTAAACATGAAGATAAGGCAAGATGGTAGAGAAGTAGGAGACCCTGTTTCAATTGGTCCCCTAAAGTGAGCTAAATATCTACTAGAACACTCTGAACAGCCATGAAATCAGCCTGAGATGTAAGATTATACACTTCTGGATCTTTATGGGGGCAGAAGACAGCAGTGGAGAGGTAAAGTGGAATGGGAACACTCAGACTGATATCGGAGGATAAGCAGAAGGGGGAGGGAGCCACCAGAAGTGAACCAAGGAAAGTTAATACCCTAATGCGAAAGTATCCTGTGGTTGGGAGACAGCATTAACTTGGAGTCTGGCTAAAAGCACTCAAAAAGAGTGAATGGTCTAAAGGGCAACTGGTAGATTCAGGCAGGCATGGGCATGGGCCTAAGCCCACGGACCCAGGATGGTCACTACCTGTGTCAGAGAGAGTCTGGAGGAGCCTCCAGCCTGTGGTCCCTGTGTCCACAGCTTTCTGCTGCTTGCACTGCCACTCAGACTGGGCTCACTCCCGCCCGCGCCTGAGAGAGCGTGGTGTGGGCATCAGTCGGTGGTCTTCCGAGGCCTTCCGCATCCCACTGCAGGGTCTGAGTGCACTCCCACCTGCGCTTGAGAGAGCTTAGTGTAGGCGCCAGCCGGTGGTCCTCTGCGGCCCTCAGCAGGGTCAGAGCACACTCCTGCCTGAGCCTGAGAGAGCTTGGTGTGGACACCAGCTGGCAGTCCTCCATGGCCCTTAGCATCCCACCGGGGGTCTGAGCACACCCAGTGTGAGTCTGGACCCCAGAAAGCTGTCCTGGCAATGGCAGCCACCAGCAGTGGGCTCCCCTGGACCAATATCACTTACGGTTTTAGTGGCACAGGGGTACAGTGACAAGTGGGGGTCTCAGGTGAACACTGGGACGGTGGCTGGGGGGTGCACACCACCTGTGGGAGGTTGCAGTGTGCAGTGGAGTCCACAGAGGGTGGTCTGTGTGTCCAGATGACCCAGAGGGGAGCAGACTGAGGCTTTTCTCTAAGAAGGAAGTCTGGGTACAGGCAGATTCTTTGCTCAGACACCCCAAAAATCCACAAAGCCACAAAAGAACAAAAACCTCCAGAGAGCAAAAGACTGAAAAACCAGTTTCCACAGAGCCTAGCCCCTTGATAGCCAGCAGGACAACTCACCCAAGCAAGATTGACTGGAAAACAACACGACAGGCATCTCTCCCAGAAGACAAGCCAAAAATAAGAGGACAATAACCACAGGGTCCCCATAACACTGTAAAACCCAATCATCAGGGGAAAAACAATGTATTAAGCCCCTGGTATTGCCCCCAAAACTGTATATTTCATAGATACAAGTTTTGTTTTTTTATTTCATTCTCACGCTTCTTGTTCTTTTAATTTTTTTAACCTACTTACCATTACAACTAGAGCTTTAAAACAACATATTCCATAGCAACTTTTTAACTTTAACTTTTTTCATACATATACCTGTGTCACTCTTTCTCTTTCTTCTCTTCTTCTTTTCCTTTTTTTAAAATATACATATAGATATAAGCTCCAAGGTAGTTCTTTTTCCCTATTCAATA
>CM052884.1:28478927-28514947 GCA_028534135.1 Potos flavus | reverse complement strand
AAGAGATTATGGTGAGTGAAATAAGTCAAGCAGAGAGAGTTAATTATCATAAGATTTCACTTACATGTGGAGCATAAAGAAAAATATGGAGGGCATTGGGAGAAGGAAAGGAAGGGTGAATTGGGGGAAATCGGAGGGGGAGACAAAACATGAGAGACTGTGGACTCTGAGAAACAAACTGAGGGTTTTGGATGGGAGAGGTGTGGGGTGTTGGGTGAGCCTGGTGGTGGGTATTGAGGAGGGCACGTATTGCATGGAGCACTGGGTGTGGTGAATTGACAATGAATCTTAGAACTCTGAAAAAATAAAATTAAATTAAAATTAAAAAAATAAGAATGGTGAACATGTGGATAAATCTACACAAATACTGACCATATAACATAATAATTCTAACTGTATCAATTATAATACTATATTACTTTCATTTTTTAATTTTTTTACCGTTTTATTTATTTATTCGACAGAGAGAGAGAGCACCAGAGAGGTAGCAGCAGAGGGAGAGTGAGAAACAGGCTTCCTGGATCCCAGGATGCTGAGATAGTGAACTGAGTCAAAGGCAATTGCCTAACCAATGGAGCTACCGAGGTACCCCTATTACTTTTACTTTATTACTATATTACTTATCCGTTGCTATCTAACTACTCATTGCAAAATTTAGCAAGCTAAATTAACAGTAATGATTTATTATTTTTTATGACGTTCTGTGTCAGGAATTCAGAGATGATTCAGTGGGGCATCTCTGACTCAGGTTCTCTCATGAGGTTGCAGTCAAATGTCTGCTGGGGCTACATCTTAGGAAGGATTGTTTCCAAGTTGTTTTATTCACATTGTTGGCATGTTTGCTCTTTTCCAGTGGGTCACTCCACTCTGTAGCCTGAGCCTCCTCATACTTGGCAGCCGGCTAGTCCAACAGTAAGCAGTCCAGAGACTAAGGCAGAGGATGCAATGCCTTTTATAGCCTAGTGTTGAAAGTCAGACACAATCACATCCATGGTTTCCTATTGGTCGCAAGACTACAAATAAAATTCTTTTTTTTTTTAAAGATTTTATTTATTTATTTGACAGAGAGAGAGAGATCACAAGTAGGCAGAGAGTCAGACAGAGAGAGATGGGGAAGCAGGCTCCCTGCTGAGCAGGGACCCCAATGTGGGACTTGATCCCAGGACTCTGAGATCATGACCTGAGCCGAAGGCAGAGGCTTTAATTCACTGAGCCACCCAGTCATTCCTACAAATAAAATTTTTAAGATTAGTGAAAAATTACACTACTTTATGAATACTCGAGGTTATAAAGATGTCAGTCTTTCTCAATTCACTCAAAACCTCACTGGGGTCTTGCATGTATTTTGAATAGTTGATTTGAAATGTGTCTGAGAGTAAAAAATATCTGAGAGACATTCTTGGAGAAATAGAATATGTGTGAAAAATTATCCTGACTTGGGGCGCCTGGGTTTCTCAGTGGATTAAAGCCTCTGCCTTCAGCTCAGGTCATGATCTCAGGGTCCTGGGATCAAGCCCCACATTGGGTTCCCTGCTCAGCATGGAGCCTGCTTCCCCCTCTCCCTCCACCTGCCTCTCTTGTGATCTATCTCCTCTCTGTCGAATAAATAAATAAAGTCTTAAAAAAATGTTTTTTAAAAAAATTATCCTGACATATCAGTTACATTAAAAGAAACACTGTGAATTGATAAATCATCCAATGAACCTGGTAAGGAGGGAACTGATAAACAAATCCACTCTTATATGAAAACTTGAGCCATAACAGAATTGACTTTGGACACTAGCAGGGAGATAATGGACTTTTCAACAAATGAAAGAGTAAAAAAATGAAATCCTTGCTCCACAAAATAAATAAATAACAAATCCTTGTTCACACAAAAAATCAATTCCAGGATGAATAAGGATTTTCATGTGAAAGATAAAACACTAAAGGTTTTAAATGATAATATAGGAAAATATTAATGTTGTTTAGAAGAGTTCTTAAACTATAAAGAGTGAAAAATATTAAAAGAACTCGATAAGCATATAGAGATTACCAACATTAAAAATTATAGCAATTGTTCCTCAGAGGCTACCGTAAAGAAAGGAGAAGCAGAAAATACAAACTGGAAGCTTGCCACTGATTTAAGTGACAAGCTATTAGAACCCAGATATATTTTAAAACACTACAATTAATAAGAAAATAATAACTCAATAGTAAAATAGATAAAATAATAACTCAATAGTAAAATAGATAAAATAGATAAAATAGTAAAATAGATAAAATATAAATGGCATAAGAAAATAAAAACAGAAAAATGCCAAAAAACTTGTGAGAATGGGAATGTTAATGAGAAATTACAATAAAACATGGTTGAATATGTGTAGTATACTCATAAGAAAGTATTGGTACAACTTAAGAGAAGTTTAGAAAGTTAATTAATTTTATCTGGATAAGTTGAAAATATTAATACTTAGCAACTCCATTTAAGAGAGAAACTTTCTAGAAAAGAGAGTTTAGTGCATGTGTACTTGAGACAAGATGTTCATAGAAGCATTAGGTAGAAAAATCTCAATATAACAAAAGTGATCATCTCAATATACCGGATATATAAAATATAGTACAATCTATGATTTATAGCTATGTGCATCAACCTAGCTATCCCTGGCAAAAAAAAAATAATATAAAAATGAATGTCAGAAAAATAAGAAGGATAAGTGGATACATGCATATATGGTAAAATTGATAACAAAATAAAGAAAAGTGTAAAATAAAATTCCATGAAGTAGTCACTTCAAGGAAAGCAGTCGGAGGTATGAGACTAAAGGCAAATAAGAAATTTTAGAGCTATAATTTTTCCACATTTTAAATTTCCAGCTTAATGCATTGGGCTTTTGTTGTTATTTTGCTTTACTGCACACCTACACACATAGAGACATATACATACCTACACATACATATATGTAATCTGCCATGTAGTAAAGGTTTAATAATAATAAAACAAAACATAATTTTAATAAAACAAAACATAAAAGAATGATGCTGTTGTTCATTTTTTTTTTCAAACACTTTGTCCTGCAATCTCATTTATGGTGACATGATAGCAGAATCTGTACTGAGATAGTTGTGGGTTAGATGCTATACTCTGCCATTTATATGAGCATAAACAAGTAGCTTGATCTCTCTGAGTTTCAAAATCTCTACCAAACGGGGCTAAATTAACCTACTTTGCACTTGATCCATCTTTGAATTATGGCACTGAATCCTTTTCTGTCATGTTATTAAAGTTTTTCCCAGATTAACTGTTAAACCCCCAAAAGTACTCTAAATTTAATAATCATTGTGTTTCATAGCAAATGGCAGTATATTACAGATAAATGATAGTTTGCTGTTCTTGAAGAAATGAATGAATGGGTACATGAATTAATGGGTACATAAATTAAAGAATACATGAATCTAGTCTTTATATAGGCAATTAATAAGCTCCTCTAAAGTTTGGTGAGGAAGAAAAGATCAAGTTAAGAAACTTTATATATCAGATATATATGTAAACAATAAGATTCAATAATTAAATATTTTGATTTAGCTAACCTATCACAAAAGAATATTTTCAAAAAGACAGTGATACACAAGCATACACACACACACACACATGATCCTGTAAAGACAACAGGAACTTAGAATTTGTTTAAAATTTGTTTCTCGTTATTAAGTAATAATCATATTTTATCAGTTTACTTGTTTTAAATCTGCTTCATAAGAATAAGTCTTCTGTGCCCCTTTTTCTTTGGGCAGTGTAAATGTTTAATTACCGAATGTGATAAATTTGAAAAATCCCTAGGCTAGTGTTTCTCTAACACCTACATCAGAATAAATGTGGTACTAGTTCAAATATAAATTCCTAAGCTATGTGACATAGGTAATGAATCTGAATTTGCTGCTAGATTTCTAGCACCTATGTTTTTAACAAGCTACACATTGATTGATGAACTATTATTTTTTGGCGAACTCAAAAAGAAGCAGGTACTCAAGTTTTTTTCAATTTTTTTTTAATATGAAGTTTAACCTAGTTCTCAGCTTTTAACTATAAACATCTGTATCAAAATTGCTAAGGCACCCTAAGGAAATAATGTTCATATATCCCTGGTTCAAGAATATCTGAGACTTTGAAGGCTTTTACTTACTCTTTATTTCCCATTGTTTTATTTATTTTTTATAGCGTGGAAGAGTTGAAAGTTAAACTTAAATAATTGATAGCTATGTGTACAATGAGTAGACAGATATATTAGGCCTAAATAAATTATACCATTATTTTATATTTGACAAATTATAAGAATAATTATTCTTTATTCCATTTTGTTCCTATCTGCATAGACTCATGGAAGTAGGAGTTCTTATTTCATTTTTATTATCAACTATTTTACTTCTTTAATAAGCAGGCTTCTTAATAGAGCTGTTAATGTGCCATGTGCTATTCGAATGTCACAGAAAAAGCAGATTAGCAAGACCTTAGGCTTCAGAAAAAGACATTCATTTTCTGTCAGTCATATAAAGGAGAACAATGACATTGGCGTATTGGTCAAAAATGATTATAGAAGTTAATGTCTATTAGTTATATTATTTAGTATTATTTTACTATTACAAATAAGTTACTGAAATAAATTAGTGAAAAATGGACAAATATACTAATATGCAACTTTGCAAAGAGTTTTCATCCAATGTTCTATAATTATTTTATGAAAATTTTAGTATTTGAAAAATTTCTAGAAGCATAGGGCATATAAACAATAAAAATTAATAATAAATTAGGTTATTGGCTGTGTATATTCAATCATGGCACTATTAAAAACATCAACATCAAAAATAGGTATAACAACCACAATAAAACCTTCCTGACTTATGGTTTACTTAAATGAATCTGTATCCTAGAAAACTGAAAATAAAAAAAAAAGAAAGAAAATAACGGTAAGAATCAATGAGGGGTTAGGGAAGCCGAAATCAATGAAGAAATAATTTGTTATTTTAGAGCCTAAGATACCAATTATCATTATGGTAAGAATATTTCCCATTTACTGAAAATTATTTGAACCTAGATTCTCTATTTAATGCCATTGACATGCATATTAGTAGCCTTGAAAATCAGAGTCAATGAAGACAGAAGCAGCAACTTAATTGCAAAGCTTCCATCGCTATGATGCACCCTAATCTCAATCAGATCATTACTAAAATTTCCCCTTGCTCAACCTCAGTTTGTCTATGTTGAAGATGAAAACCTCATTTGTCTCATGTTGACTTTAGAATATATTGTCTTAGACATATTGTCACCACTGTTATTGCTTCAGTGTGAAGTAAATGAAAGATGTTATAAAACCATGTAAAAGTCAAGTCAAAGTAAAAAGTTATAATTTCTCTTCACTTAAATCAATTTGGATTATTTCTGCTTAAAAACTCATTTTGGGCCTGAGCCACCTAAATGTTTCTGAATGAAGATTATTTCTTTTTGTCTCACAATCTGAAGAAGAATCTTTGTTAATTTCAATAGCTAATTATTTGTTTTATTTTAGCTTTAAATACCTCATTTGTTTTGTTGCCATCTCTGCTAATTGATCTCATCAAAACCAAATTTCTTCCTTGAGCCATTCAAAAAGAGGTTCCATTTTAAAAGTTTTATATTAATTGAAGTTCTCATGAATCTACTTTGTTTTCAGATTCTTCATTCCATAATAAAATCAGAGTTTTGCCATAGGAAGCCAAAGTAAGATATTTTATTAGATACCGTGAAATGTCATACTTGTACTAAAATTTAGAGCAAGGTTTTATACACCTTATTTTGTAAACAATAGACCTTATACCACTAGTCTTGAATATATTTGTTAAATTTAATAATTTAATTGCCTTCACTTTGAACTACTAATGAGTAACTTTTTTTAGGATAAAATTAATATTAGTTTTTGGGATTTATGATTCAATGTCTTTCCAAAGAAACAGTAGATAAGAGATGTATCGCCAATTTTAAATTACAGTAACCATAAGAAAAATCAAGAAAAAATGGACTCTAAAATGACAACTTAAAAAGTATGACCAGGGCGCCTGGGTGGCTCAGTGGGTTAAGCCACTGCCTTTGGCTCAGGTCGTGATCCCGGGGTCCTGGGATCGAGTCCCGCATCAGGCTCCTTGCGCGGTGGGGAGCCTGCTTCTCTCTCTCTCTGCCTCTGCCTGCCACTCTGCCTGCTTGTGCTCTCTCTGTCTCTCTCTCTAACAAATAAATAAAATATTAAAAAAAAAAAGTATGACCAAAAATATGCTTGTGAAAGAGAATAAACATGGAGCAGAGAATTTATGTCTCCTGTTCCCACTTCTAGTCAAATCTTGCTCCTGTCCCACTTGGGTTCCCTAGATGCAAGACAATATCTGTAAATTCCAGAGGTGTAAATGTTGACCCATGACATTGTGGATTTATGTTTATCATTCCCTCAGATCTGTAACTCAGACCGAGTTTAACCATTTCTTGTAAATTTAGAAGATCATCTGGTTTCATTTATCCTTCTTAATGTTTTGCTTAGCATTCTTCAAAGATTTCTATCAAGCAATTACAGTGTTCATAATCATTGATTCGTTTTTCTGTCTCCCTCTCTCATATGTTTCTGGGGCTGATGACAAGTAATATTTTTCTTTTTCTCCTTAGCACTTTGCTTGTCACATAATTGGTAGTCCTGAATGATTGTAGAATACATAAGTTCAGTTGATAAATATGAAAAACACTGTAAATGTTATGACTAAATTAAGACTTTCTATCATGTTGGAAAATGTATTTTCTTAAATTCTTCTTTTAGTCTATTAGTTTATCTTGAGCAACTCATATTGTTGAATATTACAGTTAGCTTATAAAAGATCTTTAAAAGAATGATATGCACCACCCTCCAAAAAACAAACAAAACAAAGATAAGAACATTAATTAATCAACTATTTAGAAATTCTAATCACATCCCCCATTAGCCACCTAGCAATTCCTGAAAACCTAAACAGAAAGACAGGGACTAAATATTAATATCTCTGTTTTATAAGTGAGGAAAATAGATGTGGATAACTAAAATGCTTAAGATTATTTGGAAAGCAAAATTTGAAGTTGATCTTCTTGGCTTTTAGTTTGAAATAAAAATGAAAGTCTTTCTTCAGTTTATATTTTTTCTTATTGATAACTGACCATTATCCTGCATTTGAAAAAGGTGTATATTCCAATATTACAATCTTACAACCTAGGACCCTGAGAAGTTGCTTGGATACACACCAGAACAACAGAAAAACAAAGCTAAGTTCACATTTCAATCTCTATTTTGCTCTATTTGTCTAAGGATAAAAAAAGGGGGGGGGTGAATTTTAACTATCAAATTATCAAAACCCTCCAGGAAAGGAGATAAATTTGAAGTTAAATAAAAATGAAATTTTTTAATTTATTATTTTTTATTTATTTATTTTATTTTACTTAAGGATAGAAGGGTTTATTCCTTCCTTCCAATTGATTTACTTCGTGAAACAATACAGTAAAAATAGTTCTTTTAGCATACTAAAAGTAACCTATGCTCTGAATAGAAGAAATTTCCATTTCTTACCAGGATGCAATTTATTTTCTAGGTCAGCATTAAGTCTCCTATATCTTCAGGAGTTAAGCTAGGCATATTTTGATTACATGTAGTACCAATCATTTCTTCAATATTAATCACACATATATGTTTACACCCAGTGGTTACATATCTTTGGAAAGAAGGGAGGAAGAGAGGAAAGAAAAAAGGAAAGAAGGATGAGTTGTAGTTATTCAAAATGTGGAAATAATTCAATCAGTATCTACAAAGTCTGGAGAATCTATATAAACTATTTTCTCTTTAGGCTAAATACAGTATAACTAGTAAAATATTGGAGACATTTAAATAATTTTTGTCCTCATCCCAGTAGTATCCTTCTATTCTTCCCTTGGGTGGTCCTAAATGCATATATAAAAATGACATATGTGGTTTATGATAGAAAAAAAAATACATGGGACATTTTAATTGCTACAATGCAGTAATCCTGTGTTAGTTTCCAGTACTAATTAACCATGAATGTTAATGAATTAACCCGTACTAATTAACCATGAGCCATAAGTTTCCAGTACTAATTCCAGTACTAATTAACCATGAATTTTCAACATGATAATCTCTAGAGAACAAAGTGATTATTTTTAATAGAGGAATCCTGATGCTTCACATGCCATGCCACTAGTAGAAATAAGAAATTAGTATAACTTGACTTTCTGTCAGCAATCATCAAAATAGAAATTATTAGAAATTTTAAAGCCCATTCAGAAATCAGCTGCAAGAACAGATTCTCAAAAAAAAAAAAAAAACAGATTCTCTATTTTCCTTTCTTTCATTAATAAATTCTCTATACAACAAAACTAATCTAAAAATGGATAGTTTTAATCTAATTATCTACTTTAAGCCTAATGATTGTATCTAACATTGAGAATCCCACCTGAATTGCTAATGAAAATTATCTGTATTGTAATTTATATTTTATTTGCAGTAGATGAACTGATAGAACAACAAAAATGAAACTCTGATTGTAAAATTAATGAAAACAGGCCATTCCTTTCTTCTTAATACACCAACAAAATTGTGCTTCATATAATAAATAGTTTTATATGCACATTATAGAAAATGCTTAGCATATAGTTCTTTTGCCATTATAAAAATACTAGGAAGCCTTGGATGACAGGCAATTCACAAATACAATATTTTTTATTAATCGAACTGGGATGAAATAGAACAGTGATCAGAAATGATTTCACATTCTGTTAACTTTCTGAATTGAAAATAATATCTTCACCCAGGGGGGATATATTGTGACAGTCTTAAGCCAACAAGACCTATATTACTCCATGTCTCATGAGAAAAAAAAAGGAATATCTAATACCACAGCTTTTATTATAAAATAAAAATAACTGGGAAGAAAGAAATAATTGAAATGGAAGAGGGTACAATGGCAAAAAGAGGACTTTGCATCTTTTTTTGATTATAACTTTTGCTTTTCTCTTTTAAACTGATAAAATAAATAAATAAATAAATAAATAAATAAACTGATATATATTTTTCTTTTGATAGTTTTCCTCCCCTCATCCTGACCCAACTTTTTTCCCTGGAAAAATTTTTCTTGATAAATCTCTCACATAAATTCAAAAATTTTAGTGGGTTATAACATTGACATTGAATCCCTTTACTTCATGTTTTGCACCATAATACAGACCTAGGGAGTGCTAAAATATATATATATATATTTTTTAGTTTTTTTAAAGATTTTATTTATTTATTTGACAGAGAGAAAGATCAAATGAAGGCAGAGAGGCAGGCAGAGGGAGGGGGGATGCAGGCTCCCTGCTGAGCAGAGAGCCTGATATGTGGCTTGATCCCAGGACCCTGAGATCATGACCCGAGCCAAAGGTAGAGGCTTAACCCACTGAGCCACCCAGGTGCCCCAAAATATATTTTTTAAAAAGAGCATCTATACATGATTGGATGTCTTTACTAAAGACTTTACAAATTTTACAAATTTTTTTTAGAGATTTTATTTATTTATTTGACAGAAAGAGAGCACATGAGCAGGTGGAGTAGCAGACAGAGGGAAAGGAAGGGGGAGAAGCAGGCTCCCTGCTGAGCAGAGAGCCCATCTCTATATCTTCCCATAATATAAAGTGTCTATACATCAATTATTCAAACATTACTTTCCATTTAAAATATAATGTATAATTACTTTAAGTATAGGAAATGAGATACAAATGAGAATTACCTAATTAATTTATACTGTGTGAAGTGGCTTATTTCAGAGTATACAACTTGATATGATTTGTAGCATATAGTCAGAGACAAGACATAGTTTTAATAAATAGGTAGACTAGGGGCACCTGGGTGGCTCAGTGGGCTAAACCTCTGCCTTTGGCTCAGGTCATGATGTCAGGGTCCTGGGATCAAGCCCCTGCTTAGCGGGGAGCCTGCTTCCCCCTCTCTTCCTGCCTCTCTGCCTGCTTATGATCTCTCTCTCTCTGTCAAATAAATAAATAAAATCTTTAAAAAAAATAAATAAATAGGTAGACTTATATCAAAATTGAAAAACTTAAAAATTTTTGAATGTTAGGGAGAGAAATAACAGAAATAAACATGGAGTCTATTATTGGGTATAGCCATCGTTATCTCCTAACATAGCAAAAATTAGACGCAAGCTACAACATGTAAAACCTGCATATGACTGATAAAGAAATGAATCCACTTCCTGCCATCATAGTACTTGTAGTCTATGGGAAAAACAAATATTAAGTAACAATTATATGAATAAATAAATTATGTATGTCCACAAATTTCACTAATAAAGGAAATGTGTGTGTCGATACAAAATTATATAACAAGAAGATTTAATTTAGGTTAGTCAAAGACTTTCAGTGGAAATAACATTTAAGCTCACATCCAAAGGATAATCAGAAAGAAAAGGAAAAGAAAAATAAAATCGAATTTCCTAAAATAGGACAAATTTGATGCTTCTCAGAAGCTAAAATGGAATCTTCTGATTGGAGAGGGGTGAAAAAGCTGGAATGTGGTAGAAAGTGAGGATGGAAACATGACCAGCAACTTCATCAGAAAGGCCTTGTAGGTAAGTATGATTAGAGTGTTGAGATTGGTTTCCATGGGAGTTTCCCATTGTTTTCAAGATTAGGCAGTTCTGTGTTTTGTTTTTTTTTTAATTTCTTTATTGTTAAACAAAGCCATCTTGAGATTAATTACCCTAGCTTTGTATTAAAATCTTAGAACTTTTAAGTAGTTAATATATAGAATAATAAACTTATGTTATTTGTCTGATTTATTGATGATGAATTAGAGAAAGATGGAGTTCTTTCTAACCTAATAATTGTTGAAAGTATTAAGATTGTTTAACGTGTTTAAGAAGAAAATTTTTTAAGGAGACTTCCTAGGACAAACTTCAAATTAGAAATCAAAACTATAGTTCTCCAACCTAGTAACACTCTAGTTGTTAAGTAATGGGAGACAGCTTACACATGAAAATGGATTGTAACATTTACAATGGAATAAATTGTATATTGAATGTTCATTGCTTAAAACGCACTACTTTAAATTTGATAAAGTATATATCTAACCTAGTTAAAGGCTACATGTACTTCATGAATGAATAAATTTTCGAAGTCTGTACTATAGACCTTTTCTGACTTGATTTGATTACTCATAAAGCCAAAAGATGCAGTATATCTAAAATGGTAATACCAGGAAAGTAATTAAACAGTACTTTTGTGGGAGTGCAAGATGCGGACTTTTTTGGAGAACACTTTTAATCTAACAAATTAGTTGTAAACCAGACACATAGAAAGATAGTATAACTAAAGGAGAACTTAAAGGATGGCAAAGATCTTAGATTTTTTAATCACATTTCAGTTAATAACCAGCTTTGTAACCTGGCCAAGTTATATAACTTCTCTGTGTTTGCTTACAGTTTTAGACAATTTAAGTGTTGGAAAAATCCAAAAATATCCTTATACCTACTTATACAATTTACTAAGATAGTTGGTCATAAATATCAGAACCATATTGCAATAGTAACTATTGGCCAATTAAATCATTGAGTACACTAATTTTAAATTCAAACTCATTTAATCAAATGCAGTTCTAATCAAATGTATTGGATTTCAGTTGAGTTGCTATTATTTCAAATAAAATTAAGGAGCCACACAGATGAAATTTTACCCACCAGGCACAAATATATGAAATTGAGTATGCTATTAAGTGAAAAACAGTTTTAGAGAAAATTTTACAATATAGAACATAATGTATATTTAATTTAGTGATTGTTTCTACATTAGAAAATAATGTTACCTTGTGTTTATTCTTTTTAAGATTCTGTGGGATTTATAAAGCTTATTTTATCCTCACATAAAGTAATATTTCAAAGAGATCTAGGCATATTTTGTGATATTATTTATTAAGCATATTGAACATGTTGCATGTTGAGTATAAATTGCCAAAAACAGAATTATTTTCTTTGCCAAGATTCATAAAATAAATAGAACCTGTATAAAATATCTTCATGTATAACATCAAGGCAAACCATTTGGGTGACAAAGAGCAATCAGTCTTAATTAAAAATATTGGTCATTGAAAATAATCAATTCAATAACTTACTATCCGTTTTGCGTGCTTATTGAAAATAAACCATATTCTGAATTTACATATAATGTCTGAGTTGAATGAGAAATCCAATTAATACATGTAAAAATTTCAGCATGAGAAGATTTGGCAGCAATAGACATCCAGAACATCAATTTGCAATGTGTAGTTTAAACAATGGCAGTATTGTATAAGATTAAGTGAAATCATAAAAATAATAACTACTTTGCCTTTACATATTCTGAGAGTATAATAAACAGTTTGTTCATATTGTTTTATTTTTTTAACTCTTTATTGAGGGTTTCAGAATATTCAAAACTTAGAAACAAACTGCTTTGGACACAAAAAATCAGCATATATTTTACCATATTTCTACACACTCGATACACATGTTATCAGTTATGAAGGCAGATATAATTGATGCAGTTTGCTAATTTCTAGTAGATAGCAACCATAATATATGTTGATGTTAAAATATATTGAAAACATTTTCTTTTTAACCCTAAATATGGGTAAATATTTTATTTTCATTTTTGTTTATTTTTATTGTTTTTAATTTTAATTTCAGTATAGTTAACATAAAGTGTTATATTAGTTTCAGGTGTATGATATAGTAATTCAATAATTCTATACATCATTACTCAGTGCTCATCAGGATAAACGTACTCTTAATCCCCTTCACCTATTTCAGTCATCCCTTCCCACCTCTCTACCCTCCTCTGATATGCTTTATTTTAAACAGGTACTCTCAGTAAAAGTTATTTTTTTTCAACAAGAACATATTTTACTTGAAGCATACATCAGAATACATGGTTTTAAAAGATATAAATAAAATATTCCATCCAAGAAAAATAGAACACATTTTCTTCAAGTACATACAGAAGAATCCCCTTGTCAACTCATGTTATATGACACATAACAAAATTACAAATTTAAGAAGACTGAAATCATACCAAGTATATTTCCAAACACAATAATACAAAACTAAAAAACAACAATAAACAAACAAACAAAAAAAGCTGGAAAATCTAATATGTAAATATAAAACAGCACACTACTACGCAAGCAATGGACCAAATAAGAAATCAAACAACAAACCAAAATATGTCTCAAAATAAAATAAAAAGAAAACACTAAAACCTACAAGATGCAAAAAAAAAAAAAAAAAAGCACATGTTAAAGTGAAACTTATGCTATAAATGCTTGTAGTAAGGAAAACAATTCAAATAAACAACGTCACACCACAAGGAATTAGAAAAAGAAGAAACTTAGCTGAAAGTAAGTTGAGAGAGGACATAGTAAAGAAAAATCAGAAATAAATAAAATAGAGACCAAATAATAAGATAACATTAAAAATAATAACCAGCATTTCCAAAAATAAATAAATAAATAAGCAAACTTGGCAATGCTTTAACTACATTAAATAAAGAAAAAAGAGAGAAGGCTCAAAAACCAAAATGAGAAATGGAAGAGAAAAAATACAACAGATAACCACAGAAATATATAGAATGATAAGTGTTTACTATAAAATATTATGTACTTACAAATCAGACAACTTAGGAAAAAAACAAACAATTCCTAAAAAACACAAATTATTACAACTGAATCATGAATCTTCAATCCAAGAAATAGGAAATCTTAGACCAATAACAAGAATGAAAGTTGAATTTGGAATAAAAAATCTCCCAAAACAGAAAAGCCCAAGACCACATTATTTTATTGGTGAACGCTAACAAATATTAAAAAAAATAAATAATGACAATCTTTATCAAAATCTTACAAATAATGGAATAGAGGGAACACATTCAAAATCATTCCATTAGCTAGTACTACCCTGACACCAAAACAGGATAAAAACAATACAAGAACAAAAAAGTCTACTTTGTATGATATAAGTATTGCTACTCCAACTTTCTTTTGGCATCTGTTTGTGTGATATATGTTTCTCTAACCCCTCCCTTTCAATCCACAGGTGTCTTTAGGTCTAGAATGAGTCTCTTGTAGACAACATACGGATAGGTCTTTTAAAAAAAATATATTCTGACACCCTATGTCTTTTGATTGGAGCTTTTAATCCATTTATATTCAAAGTAATTATTAATAGATATGTATTTATTGCCATTTTATTACTTGTTCTGTCAGTGTTTCTGGAGATATTCTCTGATCCTTTCTTGTCTTTGTCACTTTTGGTCTCCCCTTTGCACTCAAAGAGTTTCCTTTAATATTTCTTGAAGGGCTGATTTAGTGGTCAAAAACTCCTTTAGTTTTTGTTTTTCTGGGAAACTCTTTATCTCTTCTATTCTGAATGATAGCCTTGCTGGATAGAATGAGTATTCTTGGCTGCAATTTTTTTTTTCCCATTCAGCACTTGGAATATATCATGTCACTCTCTTCAGGCTTGCCAAATTTCTATTGAGAAATCCCCAGCTAGCCTTATGGGTTTTCTCTTATAAGTTAAGGACTTGCTGCTTTTAAGATTTTAAGATTTTTAAGATTTTCCCTTTATCACTATACTTTGCAAATTTAATTTCAATATGTCTTGGTGTTGCCCTGCTTTTGTTGATTTTGATGGGCATTCTCTGTCTCCCGGATCTGGCTATTCCCTTCCCCAGATTAAGGAAGTTTTCTGCTATTATTTCTTTTTTTTTTTTTTAAAGATTTTATTTATTTACTTGACACAGAGAGAGAGAGATCACAAGTAGGCAGAGAGGCAGGCAGAGAGAGAGGGGGAAACCAGGCTCCCCGCTGAGCAGAGAGCCCAATGCAGGGCCCGATCCCAGGACCCTGAGATCACGCCCCGGGCCGAAGGCAGAGGCTCTTAACCCACTGAGCCACCCAGGCGCCCCTATTATTTCTTGATATAAATTTTCTGCCCCTTTTCTCTCTCTCCTTCTCTTGGAACTCCTATAATAAAAATGTTATAATATTTGATGGAGTCACTAGCATAGGAAATAATCTCCCCACTCCGTGCCCCAGATGTTTTTCAGGTCATTGTTTCCATGTTCTCTGTCCCTGGGTTGTTTGCCCACCTTCTTTCCAGGAGCCCTCCTGGCTCTATCCCAGCCAAGCCTGATGACCTTTAAAACTTCAGGCTTTAGGGACATGGTGTGGATAGGAGCCTGCACTGGTCTTCTGGGGGAGAGGCTCACCACTATGGAATGGAGGCAAGCTTGATGAAGAAAGGCAGTCCTTCCAGACCGCAGGAGTGTGGGACTTGGTGTAAACTAGTGTGGGTAATGAGCTAACCCTTACAGGTGGCTCTGTGTTTATGATGAGGGGCCAGGGAAGGAAATAGCATTGGTTAGTTCCCCTGTTCTCAAAAAGGCATCTCTGAAAAAAAAAAAAAAAAAAAAAAAAAAAAAAGGCATCTCTGAGAGTGTTGCTTCCCTCCAAGAAGGGAAGACAAGCAAATAATCTCCAAGACAAGCAAATAATCTCACTGTGTGCCTCAGGCATTCTTCAGATCAATTCTTCCCACACTGTCTGTGTCTGGCCCTGAGTTGTTTGTCTGTGTTCCATCAAGAAGCAGAGCATTATCCTTAGGGTTCTATTCCAGACAAGCCCACTAACCTTTAAAACTCATGAAATTCAGCACCTCTACTTTTCCAAGCCAATGACTTTGGGGAAATGTTCTCCTCATGGGTTCCCCTGCATGCTTCTTTCTCTCTTGCCCTTTTCTGTGACCATGGCTCCCTCCCCTCCACAGCACCCATGATCTGTTTCTCTCTTAGACTAGGTCTCCACACTTTCTACTTTCTTCACTGTGACCTCTTTTCTCCCTTTAGCTATACAATTTGTTTTGCCAGTCTTCAGAACAATTTTTGGGGTATTTAGGATGATTTGATAGTTATCTAGTTGTGTTCATGGGGCAAGAGGAGCCTAAGGTCCTCCTACTCTGCTGCTACCTTTGATTCCTCTTATTTTGTTTTTAATGTCCTTACTCAGTGTATGTGATCTGACATGTTGTCAAGATCTGATTGAGTTTATTAATCTCAAAATCGAAGACCTCAGCAGATTTTATCTGTAAGGTTTAGCTTCAGATTATGAACATTTAAGAAGGGTCTTCTTGCTGGAGATGGGTGCTGCAGAATATTCCCCAGGACAAGTCAAGGTTAATGTTTTAGGTAGTATAAGAAACTGGACATAGATAGACCTGAGGACTTAAAAAAAGGAACTAATGTGCCCTCTAGCTGTGAAGTGAGACTCTAGAACCTTAAATATTTAGACATGTATGTAAGGAGGTGAGTCTATAAAAGAACTTAGAAGTAGATACAGTTAGAAACTAGGGAGTGTGGCATTATGAAACTCCAGAGTAAAAATGTTTTAATAAGTAGGCAGGGAATGTCAAAGTGGTTGAATGTTGCTATGAAATCGAGCAAGATAAGAGGTGAAAAGGAATGTCAAGTTTAACAATATAGATTGTAGATTGTGACATAGAAAAGGAAAGCTGCAGCAGGAGAGTGGGGGAAATGGCTAATTAGTGTAAAATAAGGAGTGTATGTAAAGAAAGAAAGTTAATAAAGTGAGCAGAGATTACTCTGCCGTGCTATTTTTTGATCTATTTGCAAACAGTTGTAGACAATTTTTCTTTACCACACATAACATGACTTTCCAATATCTTCTTCCCTCCACTGATTTTTTTAAATATTTGATGTATTTATTTGACACAGAGAGAGATCACAAGTAGGCAGAGAGGCAGGCAGAGAGAGAAGGGGAAGCAGGCTCCCCACTGAGCAGAGTCCCATGTGAGGCTCAATCCCATGACCCTGAGATCATGACCAGAGCTGAAGGCAGAGGCTTTAACCCACTGACCCACCCAGGCGCCCCTTTCCACTGATTTTAAGTTAAATAATAATAATAATAACAATAATTTTAAGGAAGTCCAATTTAACTGGCTTTTTTTTTGTTTTCTGTGTGTGTTTGTTATATCTAATACCATTGCATTGATCTAGGGGCAGAGATTTTACTTTTATGTTTTCTTTTAAAATTTTTATAATTTTAACTCTTGCACTTACGGTTTATGATCCACTTTGAGTTCATTTTTGTTTATGATATGAAGTGAGGGTCCTAATCCACTTTTTTCCATGTGGATATCCATTTAACCCAGAACCATTAGTGGAAAAGACTGTCATTCCTCCCACTGAATTGCCTTGGCATCTCTGACAAAATTCAATTGATCTTAAATAATTTGACCATAAGCGATTTAAATGACCATACAGAATTTAATTCTGAACTCTTAATTCTATTCCATTGATCTGTCTATCCTATTTTTAGTACCACAATATTGTGATTACTATAGCTTTGTTTCAGAATTTAAAAATATATATAAGTTCTCCACCTTTGCTCTTTTTCAAGATTGCTTTGGCTAGTCTGAATTTCCATATTTACTTAAGTAACAGCTTATAATTTCTGCAAAAAACAAAGATTTTTATAAGGATTGCATTTAATCTATAGACGAACTTAGGGAGTATTTCCATATTGACAACATTCAGTCTTTCAGTTTATGAATATGGAATACCTTACCATTTATTTAGGTCTTCTTTAACTTCTATCAATGATCTTTCTTTTCTCTGGATACAACTCTTAAAGTTCGTTGCTAAAAATTGTTATGAAATAGTTTATTCTTTTTCATAACATCATAAATATTGTTAATTTTATTTTGTGCTATTTATTACTGATGTATAAAAATATAATTCATTACTGTATATTGATCTTGAGTTCTGTAACATTGCTGATTTATTAGTTCTAATAAGATGTGTGTGTGCATGCATGTATTACTTAGAATTTTCTATGTACAAAATTTAATCATCTCTAAAAAGAGATAGACATTCTTGATCCTAATCATTCTGTACACTTTTCATTTATTTTTCCTTTCTCAATTACCCTGTGTATATCCTTCAATGCAATGTTGAATACAAGTGGTGAGAATATGTGTCCTTGTTTTGTTTCTGATCTTAGGTGGAAAGCTTGTAGTCTTGCTGTTACACATGATTCTAATTTAAAATTTTGTAGATGCCCTTTAACGCTGATGAAGTTCATTTCTAGTTCTAGTTTCTTTAGTTGTCTTTTTTTAATCATGAGAGTATTGGATTTTATCATATGCTCTTCCTGTATCAATTGAGATGACCAGTGGTTTTATCCTTTTTTTCCCCAGCTTTTTAAAAGTATAATTGACAAATAAGAAATTTATATTTAAGGTATAAAATGTGATTTGATATACATATACATTGTGAAATTATTACAATTAGGCTAACTAATATATCCATCACCTCATATAATTACCTTTTTTTTATATATGTGTATATGGAAAGAACACTAAAGATCTACTCTCTTAACAAATTTCAAGTATGCGATACAATACTATTAACTACAGTTAACCATGTTGTACAGTAGATCTCCAGAATTTATTCATCTTATAACTGAAATTTTGTACCCTTTGACCCACATTTCCCCATTTCCCTTACCCCTCAGCCCTTGCTTCTCTAAGTTCAACTTTCTTAGATTCCACATATAAGTGAGATCATGAAGTATTTCTCCTCTGTGTCTGGTTTATTCCGCTTAGCATAATATCATCTAGGTCTATCCATGTTGTTGCGAATACCTGAATTGCCTTCTTTTTTAAGACTACATAGTATTCCATTGTATATATATTCTATATTTTCATTATCCACTTTACCAGGGTATATAAGGATTCTCTTTTCTCTTTGTCAATAATTGTTATCTTTAAACTTTTTAGTAATAGCCACCTAAGGGTATGAGATGGTTTCTCATTGTGGTATTGACTTGTACTTAGCTAATGATTAGTGATATTGAGCACCTTTTCATATACCTTTTGGCTCTTTGTATATCTTCTTTGGAAAATGTCTATTGAGGTTTTTTGCCATTTTTAAATCAAATGTTGCTGTTTTGCTATTGAGTTATATGAGTTATTTATATCATTTAGTAGTATAATTTGAAATCTGGAAGTATTAGGTCTCTAGCTTTGTTCTTCTTTGTCCAGATTGCTTTAGCTAGTTGGAGTCTTTTATGGTTTCATACAAATTTTAGGAGTGCTTTTTCTATCTCTGTAAAAAGCACCCTTGAAATTTTGCACTGAATTCACTGGTCATTCTGGATTATATGGACATTTTGATAATATTAATTCTTCTAATCCATGAACACAGAATATCTTTCATGGATGCTTTTGTAGTTTTCAGTATACAATTTCTTGATTAAATTTATTCCTTGATTAACAGATTTTATTCTTCTTGATGACACTACAAATGGGATTATTTTCTTAATTTCTTTTACAGATGATTCATGTGTTTAGAAACAAAACTGATTTTTGTGTGCTGATTTTTTTTTTTTTTCAAGAGAGATAGAGCACATGTGCACATGAGCCAGAGCGTGGGGCAGAGGGAGAGAGAGAATATTAAGCCGGGTGCATGTCCAGTACAGAGCCGGATGTGGGGCTTGATTTCATGACCCTGAGATCATGACCTGAGGCAGTCAAGAGTCAGATGCTTAATCAATTGAGCCACTCAGGAACTCTAGCATGTTGGTTTTTTTATACTGCAACTTCATGGAATTTGTTGATTAGTTCTAAGGTTTTTTGAGAGAGTCTTTGGAGTTTTCTATATATGCTCTCATGTCATCTATGAACAGGGACACTTTTTCTTCTTTCCAAATTAAACATCTTTTATTGCTTTCTCTTGCCTAATCGCTCTGACCAGGATTTCCAGTACTATGTTAAATAGAAGTGGCAAGAGTGGATATTCTTGTTTTGTTTCTGATCATAAAGGAAAAGCTGGTCTTGCCATATATGATCTTTGTTATATTGAGGTACATTTCTTTTATATCTAATATGTTGAGAGTATTATCATAGCTGGATGTTGAATTTTGTTAAATGCTTTTTCTTTTTTTTACCTCTATTGAGATGATCATGTTTTGTATCCTTGTATCACTTTGATTTTCATATGACAAACACACTTTTCATTCCTGTGGTAAATCCTAGTTGATCATGATGGCCAATCCATTTTCATGTTGCTGTACTTTGCATCTATATTAAAAATGGATGTTGGTCTTCAGTGTATTTATGATTTTTTTATCTGATAGTAGCATCGGAGTAATAAAATCCTCATGATATATCTTGGGACATGTTCTCCTCTACTCATTTTTTGAAGAATTTGTGAAGTATTGGTATGAATCTTTTTCATCCTTTACTTACTTCTTATTTGGGTCTATGAACCTAAAGTATGTTTCTTTTATAGCGCATTTAGTTGGATCATTTTATTTTTAAATTCTATTCTGACGATTTCTGTCTTTTGAATGGAGTGTTTAAGAAATTTGTGTTTGATATAATTACTGAATAAGTAGGGTTTAATCTGCCATTTTTGTATTTGTTTTATATACATTTTCTTGTTTTGTATGTTCCTTTTACCTCCATTATAGTTTCCTCTTGCTTTCAATATTTTCTATTATAAATATTCTTTTATTTTCTTTTACTGTATTTTTGTATTATTTGCTCATTGGTTGCTTGGGGGATTACCATTAACATCTTAATATAAAACACTCTACAACTTAATTTCAATAAAAATAATTGCAAAATATCTGCCACAATATATTTCTGCTCTCATTGCCTTCTTTGTATGATTATCATACATGATTTAAAAAAAACATTTTTTTTAATTCCTCCTTTCTGGGATATTCCTTTTTAACTTTAGTTGATCATACAACCCAGCTTCAAAGAAGATGAAACTTTCTCTGAGCCCTATCTGAAATACCACCACAAGAACTAGATAGTAATCGAAAGAACATTTTGTATTGTGGATCTCAGTCATTGTTGTTCCCTTCTTTTAGGTCAAACATCCTCCAGTTTCTTTAATAATTTACCTTTCTTTTTATGTGTTTTTGTTTTCTTTTCTTTTTGTCTAGAGTTTAAATTTTTTTTTTTGGCAGGAATGTTATTTCCATTATTATATATATATATATATATATATATATATATATATATATATATATATATATTTTAGAAAGAGAAAACCATAGATGAGCTTATGAATCAGTTAATATTTACCCATTGAACTGACTCCATGCTTATCAAGTCACAATGAGAATGTTAAGACTCAGCCTACTTAGACAACAAAGGGGAAATTTTTGCTAATTAGGCTTAAATATACCTAGCATCAGTCTGGTACATTTATCTATCATGAAAAGTAATAGGGGCACCTAGGTGGCTCAGTCGTTAGGTGTCTGCCTTCAGCTAGGGTCATGATCCCAAGATCCTGGTATGGAGCCCCGCATCGGGCTCCCTGCTCGGTGGGATGCCTGCTTCTCCCTCTCCTACTCCCCCTGCTTGTGTTCCCTCTCTTGCTGTGTCTATCTCTGTGAAATAAATGGATAAAATCTTGAAAAAAAGTACTAAGTGGCACTGTAATTTTATATACAATTCTTTGAAAAGTTGTCTTAGCATGGTTCAACAATTTCTAGTCAGAACAACAATGAGACACCAACTGAAGTCTGCAAAGTAGATTACTATTAATTAGACTTTGATGAATTTTCCAAAATAATACCACTTTATGAGTAATTTCTGAGCAACTTTCAGTGACCTCCTCTGGTCATATCCTATGATTGACATAAACTGTGTTTGTTTTCAACTTAAAATTCCTACCAGTGAAGTTATATACCTTCACAGAAGCTCTCAAGCTTGTGTGTGTTATTATGAATTTAGTTCTGATTTACTTCAGTGTTTTCTGGGTCAACATTACCAGGGAATAGCGGGTAGTCATAAAAATGACCCTTATTTTTCTCTTGCTTTTGCAAGAGATTCTTCTGGTATTGAACTCTTACACAATCTTAGTTTCTAGGCACACTTTTTATCCCATTCAGAAACCTGTGGCATCAAGACTGGTAAAAATAAAGTTCCCATGAAGACTAGTATTCCAACGTAGTTTGGATCAAGAACTAAACACTCAGTAGAGATCAGGGGATGCAGAGTAAAAGTCCTATGTTATCTCCTTACTAATATATGACTTCTTTAATGTTTCATTTATAGCATTTTAGAGAGAGAGAAGACTGAATTTGATCTCCTGTCAATTTTAACTACTTTCAAGAAGATATGATCAGTGTTTCACTCAGCATTCATGATCAGTCCAAATAATTTGCAGGTTAAACTAAGTCTGATGTTTCCTTGCATGAAATACATAACATTCTTCAGTTCTACAAGGACAGCTACCTACTCTTACAAGATATTTAAGGCTTTGACTTTTTCTACACCTTGCAATTACAAAGTTTTATACATTTGTAAGATGACATGAAGAGGTCTGGGGCACATTTTACTTTTTCGTTCTTGGAAATAGTCAATATTAGAAAATTATTACATGTATAATTTAAGTTTATAAACACTATGACACATGTCACATTCTATCAGTTATTAATATAAATTACATTTCTCTAAGTCTCTACACCTCCACAATTTCATTAAAGAATCTCAAATTTTTTGCATTCCAAGAATCTAGAGGAGAAGGAAGACCTTAGTCCAGATCCTTAAAGTTTGTCCTCAGTGAATGACCATCTTCTGTTCCCTGGCCATTGCCAAAGATGTTCTCCCAGATCTCTTTTCATCTGGTACTGATTTAGCACTCCACAAAAATCATGCTACCCAGGATCTCATCATAAAACACTCCTGTCTAATATCTCTTCCTTGATGTTTTCTCCATTTTCAGGAAAGGCAAACTCATCCTTAGCTCCAGTAATTTTTACTTTACCTGTTAAAGGTACCTCCCTCCATTTATTCCTCACCCAACACACTCAATTTGAAAATTCAAAATAAATCCTTTAAATGGACTTTTGTGAAAAGTAATGCTGACTCTAATTTTTGTGACAGGACACTTTTCTTCAAATAATTCACCATGTTACACATGAAAAGCATTATATCTTAAAAAAAACTAGGGTAGGAGAGGAATAAAATTTTTGTTTTATATTACAATGGGAAGAATAGAGAGAGACTTATAGGGAAGGTAAGAAACAAGAAAAATTGTATCATATTTCTATGGAGTGTAAAATGCCCTACCTCCCACTTACATTTGAATGACATACTTCATAATCTAACTGCTTCTATGAAGAAATCTTAATTATCCAGGCAATTTGCCTCAGTGCCCCATTTGTTGTCTACTATTTAGCATAACACTTGTAATGTTTTATTATTTTCCCAATAAACAAAAGTTCTATTTGCCTGGAAAGTAATTTATCATTGATTGTATTCTAGAAGCTAACCTAACATGAGGTCCAGTGGAGTTGTGCACTAATATTTGTTAAACAACTTTTTCACACCAAATTAATTAATTATTAAAAGAATGTTACAGAAGAAAGAAGTTGCAAGGGATTTGTACAAAAAAAAAAATGTCCTGCCTTTATTCCCAGTGATTCTCATGCCTCTGCTTTCTTCTCTTACTTTGCAGCCCAGTGTCTCAGAATCTCCTCCTACAGGCCTTGGGAGGCAGAGTGGGAGAAAAGAGAAACTTCTTATTTCCTGAGCAGCAGGGGAAAAGAGCTTAAGTATATTTCAAAAAGGGAAACTAAATATAATTCCTTATTGTAAAAATGATGACTTTTAGCAGGAGCTTTAGTATACAACATTATTTCAGAGGATATTCATGAGTTGCCTTGAGACTATCTATGATTCTCTATGATAAATTTCATTTCTCTCTTTAATAAATGTGAAATCCCCTTTCAGAATAGAATACAATTATGTTTTGGTACATGCTTTTGTTTTGCATCAATGCTACCTTGGCTCTGAAACATTTTAGATTAGAAATAAAAATAATAACATTTTTTTCAAAGTCCAATGGCAGGCTTGTCAATATGATATGGTATGTGATAATGTGCAAAAAGATAGATAGAAACTAGTCAAAAGATACAGATAGCTCTGAGCTGACAGTTTAACATAATATTGAAGAAGAGAGATATCAGATGAGATGCACTCTGCAACAGCAAAGTTTATATATATATATCATAATTAATCATATGAGGTATCAGGAGAGATGTCTGTACTTAGGTGGTAGATGAACTGTGGGGATAGGTTAGCAGATTTTTCTTTTAAAATGTGAACTGACTTTTGTGCTTTTCCTTTTAAATCCAGATTTCAAACTGGTTTAAACAAGATTTTAAGTGTGAGATGAAAAGTCACTAACCTCCTACTCATTATTTCTAAATGGATTAATCTTTTCAGTTATTTCATAAGTGGAATTTTTCTTTTAAGGCTGCAGTAAAATTGGTCCAAATCGGGTGCAGTACATAAAAAGAATGATGGCTGTTTCACTTCCATTAATCCTATGCACTCAGTTCAATTTGTCACATTTAAGTTGATCACATGGAGATAAATAAGAATTCAAGACATAATTACCTAGAATAGATACTTTTCAATCTCCAGTGCTTCATGATAAAAAAAAAAAAAGAAAAAAAAAGCTCATATTAAATGTTTGCTGGGAGAAGCCATATTAAGAACAGGATTAATTTAGCCCCTCTTTACCATTTCTCTCTCCAAATAAACCTTTTGTCCCTTTAACTGTGAACTTGGCATATAGTTCCAATATTTCTTTTAGTGTCAAGATCCTCTGTCCCTAAGAATTGTGAATCACTTTGTACAACTGAACTTCGAAAAAGCTGAATCATTCCTTTCTTCAATTGGTTTATTAGATATTGGGACATTTGGGGTAATAAATGAAATTAAATGTTCAATTAAAGAATTATTAAACCTCAGTTTTTAAAATTAGATTTTAAAGATCTATTTTCCCTTTTTTCTGTTTCTATTTTTTTAAATAATCATCTACTTGTAAAACCCACTGTATATATTTATGCTTGTATGTGTGCATGTGTGTAATTAGGGCAGAGTAGAACTGTATTTTTTACTTTAATTCATTCTTTGGAGTTATCTGGGCAGAAGCCTTTTAAATATGTGGGAAGTCAGTACAGGTAAACCTTAATATTATAAAGCATAAATATTCATCAATAATGTATTCTTTCCTTTCCTAGAGTCTAAACTTTCAAGAACTGAGACCTTTTCTGCCTACTCACAGTATCATGTATGAGCTCAAAACTTGTTTGTTGAAGATGTATATTCTAGAAATTTCTATACCACAGTTTGTACATCACAATTTTTGGAAGTATCTAAGTACATTTCATTTTCTTATCCTTTTTTTTTCCAACAAATGTTTTGACAGGTTAAATAACTAGTTGTTTTCTGAAAACCAGCAGCTAAAAAATGAGAAATCAGAGTGTTTATTTTGACTGGTAACTAACAGAGATTTCTGCAAACTACTCTCAGGCTCTTTCTGAGAGCCTTCCTTCAAAGCATTCATCAAAGCCTTGGTAGAAGGCAGCTGGCTTTTGAAAATGCACTATCTGAAGCAGGCTGAAAACTCACTGGCACCTGTAGGCACAGACAATCCTTTTGCTCTGTGAATTGTAGGGGACAGGCATTCTAGCATTTTGTTTTGTTTTGTTTTTTAGTACCAAGATTTACAAAGAAGCAAATTCCCTTTGAGAAGAAACACACAAGGTCAATACCCCCTTCAAGTCTCATATTTCAGGGACTATGCCAAGGACATAAAAGAAGTTGGGAGGGGAAAGTGTTTCCAAGGGGAGGGAGAGATTGTAATAGCCTAACTACTTTAGATTTTACACTGTGCATGTTTCAGTGTGATATCTGTTTTTCTGTCTAATATAACTCAGAGCTAGATGCTTGGGGAAATATCTTGAGCAAATTCATAAGAATAAGAAAAACTGGATTTTGACAGATTTACTGACAGAGTACAAAAAGGGCCCTGAAGGAGGCAACAATTCTGACAGATTTTGATGTGGGGGTAGAAGGGGTCATATTTTGAAAGGTTCATGAAAGGCCAAATTCTTACCTAATCATCTTTACCATGGCTTCTAGTCTAGTATTAAATAACAGTACTGAATATAATCCATGAGACTCTTGAATTTCAGGCAAATAATAGACTCTATGTAAAGTACACTATTCCCAGTCTGAGAGTATACAAGAATCATGGAGATGGAAAATTTTAGCCACACATAATATAAAAGATTTTATGAATATTTGATTCATTTTTAAAGTAAATAACATTGATTGCTGAAAACCTATTAAAGCAACATAATTTCAAGACCTACACTTCCTACCTCCCTGTCAGCTAAAGAAGTAAATATTCATTTGCATATATAATATTTCAAGCATTGTTTCAAGCAATATGTTTGATAGGATTTTGTATTGCATTCTCACTGCATAAAATTCCATTTGTTATAACGATTTTCATTTTTTCCCTACATTTCAGCTCTTTCTCACCGAAACCCCAGCCCATTCTAAGTTAATGGTTGTTTAGGGTCCAATATAATGACACCATTCACAACTCGTATCATTAGCATACAATTCTAAGCATGCATCTTTACAACTATATTTGAATTGACTAGTTATTAACAGATTCTTCTCTATATACATGTTTCCCCATAATTTCCTTTTCCTATCTAATAATACTACAGTTTATGTGTAGTAAAATTTATTAAGATGGTTATTAAAGTCAATTATTATTATTATTTATGGCCAATGAAACCAAATATATACTGCCTTACATACTAGTGCTTTTAATTCTATAGGTAGAATTTATGGTATGATTAAATAATAATGACACTGTCATATCATATTCCAGAAACTGTATATAATTATATTCTTCCAGAAGGAGATGGGGCTAAATCACTCTTGCCAGAACTTGTTTTGATCATGTATAATTTTCACTTTTAGAAGTAAAAATATATATTTGGATTCATTCTTTTTGGTGTCAAAAATTTGTCACATTGAGAACACTAGTTTGCAAAAATAATATTTTTACTGTTTGGTATTGATTACATTAAACCATATTAAATTTGACTAAAAAATTAGTAGAAAGTGTCTTACAGTTTCTTTTGAAAAAAAAATATGTATAGGTAAGGATGAAGGTTGAGAACTGGCATATAATTTGACCTTGCTAAGACTGATTTTTTTTAAATACCACTTTATGCCCATGTAACATACCCATTGTTTTGTTGAAAATTGCTGTAAGACAGGATCAATTTTCAGTTTAGTACTTCTGAAAAGTTGACCTTTCTAAGCATTCCACCAATGCTCATTTAAACATGTTTATGCCACTTTAATTATTCTCAAAGTTACTTATAAATATTTGTATTAAATCATCCTTAAAGAAGATACTCCTAACAGAACAGTTATAGAAAGTTCTTTATTTGGAAGAACACACAAAAAAAATTAAACTTCTCTTGTGTTCTGATTGCATTTTTTTATTCTTCACCATGTCAGTCCCATTAAAAAATGCACATTTATCAATTTTATTACTAGCAACTTTTAACTTTTTAATATTGTTCGGCAGAGACAATACTAGGTATCTATCATACCTCCTCTTCCTCTTGGACATAGAGACTATATTCTCATACCTCCCTTGCAATTAGATTTGGAGCATATGAAGTAATACCATATTAGAACGTGGCCAGAAGTAATGCAAGTAAGGCAAGCCTCTTCTAAGCCTGATACTTATATTTTACGGTCTCTAGCACTCTGTCTTCTGTGGCTACCTTGATGTTCAGTGTTCCAGATGGCATAGGTATAAAAAGGAAGACTATCTCACCCCATATGGAGGTAAAATGTGTGTGAATAAACTTTTACTATGTTAATCTCTGAAATTCAAGATTTTATAAGTCGTCTTAGTGCTGCCTATCTATTCTGAGCAACACATGATTTGGAATATCTTCTATGGTTCCTAATTTAATGTTTATCTCCAGATTCATATCATTACTTCTCCTCATCTCACAACATTAGACCTTGATGGACCAAAAAATCTTCATTGAGTGCACCCTATGAGGTAATCACTACCTCACACTTTGCCTTTCAAGATAATCTGATGCAAATATAACCACTTATAGTTTTAAATACCAAATTTTGTTCTCACATTCTTTCCACTCTGGTCTCTGCTACAACATGAATTTCCTCTTGCGCCAGTTCCATATCTCCTATGCTTATGCTTCTACTACCACTTTTATAATTCTACAGAGGGGGACAAGAGAGGGGGCACAAAATAAAAACCAAATCTAATCAAACAAATCAGATTTTTCTTTTTCCCCCCGGGAAGTTTACTGTAACACTATGGGCTATGTTTACTTAATGATGTTTTTGGAGCGTGACAGTATATTTTGAAAAGCCCTATCATAATCTACATATATAACACTCATGATACTCTTTATATTTTATCTAATTATTCTAAATTTTATGATGGCAGTGACCATGTCAACTTGGGTACTCCCGTGGTAAATGCCTGGTTTAAATTTGTTCTCAATAAAAATGAATTGATTCATGAATTGATTTTCATTTGCAAAGATATCAAACCACAACAATTGTTTTTGTCTAGTTTGCTTTCTATATAATGATTTCATTTATTTATCACTTCAGAAAGCACAATACTAGGAAATAAACTGATGGATTGACAACTCTTTCTTCCTTTTTATAATCTGGCAGAACTATGTTTCTATATTTCCCTTTAACAACTCTAATTTTGTCCACGATAATACATCATAATGTTCACTCACCACAACTATTTTTCAAGGAGTACAGGAAAATGAAAAAAAAAAAAAAAAAAAGGAAAACATGCATGCACACTTTGATGGGATACAGTAGCATTCAGCAGAACTAAAAGGACTATGGAATTGAATCAGAACAATTAGGTTATTCAAACTCTTATCTAGGTTTTTCAGACCAGAGTAGGTGTCCTTGTAAGATAATTCTACCTATGACAAACTGGTTAGAGACTATACCAGGCCCTTTAAATCTAAAAAGGCTAACCAACGAGGGATAAGTGAATAGAAAAGTGAAGTAATACTTTTCAAAGTGGCCGCAAGAAGTCCTTTCTGAGACTTTTTCCTGGATACTAAGACCACAGATTTACTTTTACCTTAAAACTTTGCACTTGTGTCTCCCCTGCACTGAGGATTTATTGGACTGCTTGACCAAGAATGATGCCATAAAACCCGTGTCATACTATTTGGACTCAGAGTAACTGACACTTTTTCCTGAAGTCTATAATTAACTAAGTAGTTTTAATCCACACAATTTAACCTCTGGGTTCTCACAACCAACTATCCTATTAATTAATCATATGAAACAAAAACATATCTGCAGTTATAAGATATAAGTTTTCCTTAAAAGTAAAATAGTTTTTGTTAGATTTATTGCACTTGAGTTGTTATCAATAGCCTATAAAATTTGTGATATAAACCACAGACATGTAGATAATATTTCTATATAAATACAATTTTATATCACTGAGAACACATTTGGGAAGCTTTGGTATCACAGTAGAACATTAAGACTCTTCCAAGGTAAGATTCATAAGTTGAAGAGTTTCTAGTTTTACATAGTGTGACAAAAAGTAAAGGTGATATAATATTCTAAATAACTGTGGAATCAAGAAAAATTGAATTAGAGACAGAGTTTAGTATCTCATACAAAATAATCAAAGTACAGAAATATGAAAAAATAGGATAACAGCATCTGAAAGAAGGTGTCACCAAATACATTATCTCTCCTTTGCTGTGATATTATGAATGTACTAGGTAATAACAGATATAAAAACATTTTACTAGTTCTTTTGCAGAGGTAAAGGATTTAACTGAAGTGCAGGAAATGAGAAAAATCAACCAATAAAACTCATAAAACATGACGTGAAAAAAGTAAATACGGTACTCCTGACCATTGTAAAATAAAAAGAACTTTATCAATATTCTGTCATCATACCAAGTCCAGGCTTCTTGCAAGTCTCAGCTCTGCCCAGGAGAACAGTTGATCAGGAATATGAGAGGGTGGTTGTCCATAGATAGATCTGTTGAAATATTAAACTAGAAAGTGATGCCAAGTGTAAGGCACTAAGAACACATTGTTGAAATATGAGACTGAAATAAGCAAGGAGAAGAGACAAAAGCAAATGAATTTTAGTACTTAGAAGAAAATAGAGAGTGGAACCAGGGAAGAATTAGAGGGCTGAGGTTGTTTGGAGATATGTTACGAGGCACCAACTTTGAAGAAAAAGTGTTTCAAATTTAAACACCCCCATTTACTACCTACATGATAAGGATCAAATTGATTAATCACTAGGATATTTTGCTCATCTGTAAAAGAGAGATAGCATTAACACATTACTGAGTTTTGTGAAAATTAAAAATATTCTTAGGTAGTCGATATTTATAGTTACTGTTAAGTGTGTGACTTCATTCATCAAAAATATCCATAAAAATGTTTATTTTTCCAGTCTGTCATGTAAAAAGCTTAAAAGTCACCACTTTATGCTAAAAACAGGTAAAAAGCTGAACAAACTGAAAAAAGCAACAATTCTTAGACCTTTAAGAGAACTGAGATCACAGGACAAATTACTGCAGACAAAATTAGAGAAATTGACAGGTGAATACAGAGAAGCACAACTTGCTGAAGCAGAAAACCTCAGACTAAAAACTTCATGGGAACAAGTGGTGGGCGGGAAGACCTAAACTGTTATTTTTTAATTGCTAGCGATTCAGTGTCGACAACCCTAGGAGTTAAAAACCCAAGGGAGACTCAGTCATAGAGGTGGGTGTATACTTTCCAAAATGGAAAGCAAGCAAACAAACAAAAAATCTGAGAAAATAAAAAAGTACAGACTATCCAAGAATTATGCTACAGCTACAACTACATAACATATGTGCAATGGAATACCAGAAGGAGGAAAAGAAAGGAAGGAACATACGTAATATTTGAAATAATAATGACTGACAATTTACCCAAGTTAATGTCAGACGCCAAAACACAGATCCAGGAAGCTCAGAGAACACTAACCAGAATAAATGCGAAAAAAAATGGCAATGAGAAATATCATTTTAAACTATAGAAAATCAAAGATAAAGAAACAATTATGAAAGAATACAGAGGAAAGAACATCCTACTTGTAGAGAAATAAAGATAAAAATTACATTTGATTTCAGCTAGGAAACTATGCAAGCAAGAAGAAAATGGAGTGAAATATTTAAAAGCATTGAAAGAGAAAACAGATCGAAACACCAACCTAATATCTGTACTTAGAAAAATAATCTTTTAAAAGTGAAGGAAAAGGGGTGCCTGGGTGGCTCGGTGGTTTAAGCCTCTGCCTTTGGCTCGGGTCATGATCTCAGGCTCCTGGAATCGAGCCCCCCATCAGGCTCTCTGCTCCGAGGGGAGCCTGCTTCCCCCTCTCTCTCTGCCTGCCTCTCTGCCTACTTGTGATCTCTCTCTCTCTGTCAAATAAATAAATAAAATCTTTTTAAAAAAAAGTGAAGAAATAATAAATACTTTCTCAGACAAAAATTGGGGATATTTGTTGCTAGTAGACCTGCCTCACAAAAAATGTTAAAAGTAGTTCTTTAGAGAAAAGAAAAGTGATATACATCAGAACTCTGATCTATACAGAGAAAGAGCATCAGAAAAGAAAAAAGTGAAAGTAAAATAAAAGCTTTTGCTTCTCTTAATCTTAATTGATCTAACAGATAACTGTTCAAAAAATAACAATATATCTGATTATTTGTGCTTATGTATAAGTAAAATATATATGAATATAGCTATTAAGCCAGAATTATAGGAAAGATATAATTATATATTACTAAGTGAAACTAGCTAATCTAGGAATGCTATCTACTGTATGATTCCAACTATATGACTTTCTGTAATAGGCAAACTATGGAGACAGTAAAAAGATCAGTGGTTGCCAAGGATGAGGAGGGAGTGAAGGATGAATAGGTAGAGCACTGAGGATTTTTAAGGCAGTGAAAATACTTTATATGTAGCATAATGATTGGCACATATCATTACAAATTTGTCCAAACCCACAGAATGTGCAATACCAAGTGTGAACCATAATATAAATTATATATGTTTGTATATAAGCAAAATGAATGACAGTAATGATTCAAGAGATGGGAGAGAGGAATTATAATTATTTGGTTATACTCTGAAGCAGAAGCAGTATAGTCTTATTCAGAATGGACTTGGATTAGTCATAAATGCATATTGCAAAATGCAGGGCAACCACTAATTTTTTTAATTTAATATTCTAAGAAAGAAGAGAGAATAAAATCATTTAAAATTCTCAGTAAAACCACAAAAGGCAGTGAAAAAGGGGCAGAAAAAAATAGGAACACAGAACAACGTCAACAATAGAAAACAGTAATGAATATGAGAGATATTATTCCAACTATATCAATAATCACTTTAGTCTAAATGCACCAATTTAGGGACACCTGGATGGGTTAGTCGGTTAAGCATCTACCTTCAGCTCAGGTCATGATCCCCGGATCCTGGGATGGAGCCCCATGTCAGACTCCCTACTCAGTGGGGAGCCTAGTTCTCCCTCTGTGCCTCCCCCTGCTTGTGTGTGCTCATTCTCTCTCTCTCTCTCTCAAATAAATAAATAAAATCCTTAAAAAAATGGAGGAAATTTAAATGCTTATTTTTAAGTGAAGTCAGCTAATCTGGAAAAGCTATCTACTATATGATTCCAATTATATAATATGCTATAACAGGCAAAACTATACAGACAATAAAGAGACCCATGGTTGCCAGGGTTAGGGGGAAGGGAAAGATAACTAGGTACAACACAAAGGATTCTTATGCAATGAAAATACTCTATATGTACCACAATGGTGGACATATGTCATTATAAATTTGTCCAAACACATAGAATGTACAACATCAAGAGGGAACCCTAATGTAAATTATGGTCTTGAATAATAATAACGTACCCATGTAGGCTCATTAATTGCAGCAAATGGACAACTCTAGTGGGAAATATTGATCAGGAGAAGATTGCCTGTGTGTTGGGGCAGGGGATATATGAGCCATTTCTATACCTTTGCCTCAATTTTGCTGTAAACCTAAAACTGCTCTTAAAAAAATCGAATAAGCATTTAATAAGCACCAGTGTCTGATCCATCCATCAGATACTCTGCTAAGTGTTAGAGTTTTGAAGACAAATAAAATAAAACACTTCCTTTGATAGGTTCCCAGTCCAACAGAGAAAGAGAAATAAACAGAGAAGAAGAAAGAATTGAAGAAATCAATAAATGCAATGAGGTATTATTACAGGAGAATAGAACTTAGATATTAACCTCAATGCAATCTTATAAAATGAATTGTAATAGGGAAGGGCTCTTTCCAGGAGGGAGCACAAAGGAACCTGAGAATAGAGATGTTCATCGTCTTTTTAAATATGAGAACTGCAATTAGTGTGAGGAGGCTGAGGGATGAGGTGTGACTGAATAAAATAAGAGAGAATAGGAAAATCCATGATTCATGGGACAGATTAGTTAGGACTCTGTCTTACACTATAGCTTTCATACTATTTTCAGATTTGAGACATTTGTCCCAGTGAAATCCTTCAGACACTCAACAGATAAATTAGTAAAGATGGAATAGCCCTGTTTGAAGTGGTGTGATCCCATCTACTCCTCCATTTTCTTCTCTGGCCAACAGGCACTTCTTTTTACCATCCCACCACCAGAACTGGAGTACCATTTCAAAAACTTCTGCTACTTACAATACGGACCCAGTGAAAGCTTTAAAACCAGATGGATAAAAGTAATAATGGTGAGGAGTCTGAAGTAAGTGTGGATGGAGAAGCAGGCAGCAATATATAGCAACTCTACTTTTCAAAAGTTGCTTTGCTCCTCTCATTAGAGCACTTAAATCCAAATGACACAAAGAATTTGTTGTGGCAGAAGTGAACTTATGTGACATTTCTTGCCACTTTGGATAGGTTTAACTAAATCCATATATCCCCCCTGACTTTGTACCAAATGAGCCATGAGTGCCACCTCAAAAGACTCAATATCACTATAGACTCATGTTCCCTGGGGCAAAGATAGCATCTAAGGAGACATGTCAAAATAATTAAACAACCATAAATTGACATTAAACATTTAGGTAGTAAATATATAATACTCGACTATAGTCAAGACTTGGCCTCCTGTGGACTTTTTCCTTCAGCTAAAGATGCAAGCAAATCAAAAAGCACTTGAAAAGAAAATGAAATGAGGTCTAAAACTGCAAATGAAAATTTGGGGAAACATTGTAGAATATGTAATCTATGGAAATAATTTGGACACACATTTTTAAAATAAGGAATATTAGAGATATTTTACAAGTAGGATTTTTTTTAATTTTAGAAGAGTTTTAATTACCCTTTTCTTCAATACCTATTTATTATGCACATACTAAGTGCCAGACATTGAATGATGCTGATTTGACATAGATGAATATGCTACTGACCTAGATCCTCTTCTTGAAATGCCTTCTGTCAGACAGACATATTTCCAGGTCTCCTCTGCTCTATGTCTGTTCTTATATCACCTTTTCAGAGAGATACTCTCTGACTTTTTTTATACAGTAACCATGATGACCCTACCCCACCAGTCCACATCACTCCTCACTGTCCTTACCCTGCTTTATCTTCCTCCATAGTAATTGTCACCATCTGCCATTCTATATATTCACTTTGTGTATGTCTATCTTCCCTAGAATTGAAAGCATGGCCTTTGTTTCATCATTGCCCCTCCTCTCTATTCTGATGGCTAAAAGAAAGACCAAAGCTTCCTCCTTTCTGGGATTTTTCATTCCCCCCAGACTCTGGCTTCCACCCTCTTTCAACTGAAGCCTCACCCGTGAATGAGTAGTTAAGTGGTACAAGGGGAGACACAGAATGAAAATAACTGAAGAATGAAAATTTAATATATTGGATTTGAAAAAAAAAAAAAGATTAGGATCCATACCGTTATTAGGAAGAGAAAATCATGTATAAATCATTGAAGTAGGAATATTCTAGTTCCTACTAAAATATTAAGGGTTTTAGTAGGTTTCTAAATTAATTAAATTAATTTGACTAACTAACCTTTCCTAATAAAGGTTCCCAGGTTCTCTTGGTTGCTAGATAAACAGACACACTTTGGCATATACTCATAGTAATTTTCTTATTTTGTATAAAAGATTAAAAAAAAATTCTTTTTATTTTCAGTATTTTTTCCTTCAGGTTATGTTTATCACAGGAGCATGAGAATTAAATCAATAATCAATTTCCTTATTGTTTCTAATGATTTCAATAAAAGCCCTATGTGAGATACAAAAAGTGCAAGACATTTGAGTACTAAATCTTAGATAATTGCATCAGTAAAAAGATTCTGATCTTGCAAGGTGGACAAGCTGGTACAAACTAAGTTTCTTCATAAGTTTCCCCAGATATCTCCACCCCATATAAAGACATATTTGATTATGGAGTGTGTTGGAAAAATCATCCTAAATGCTTTACATATAATGTATTAAGGCTTAAACTACTAGGAGAGTGAGAAAACTTGTCAGTTGGTTTTGTGGAAACTGGTTCTCAGACTTAGTTACTGCTATGTTTTGTCCTCAGCAAGCATATTGTCTCTTCCCTGTATTCCACATTATCATTGTCTGTATCATTCTAACTTAAATGTTTACTTTGGTACATATTAATGTTAAGCCATTAATATATATGTTTTTTGTATCACACAAAAATAAGCTAGTAAATGAGAATGCAAAACTCAATTGTTTTTAAAATACGCCCTGTTAAGTCATAGCATCATAAATGCAAATGTCTCCTTTGCCTTCGGAGACATGTCCTGAAAGAAGTTGCTGTGGCTGATGTCAAAGAGGTTACTGCCTATGTTCTCCTCTAGGATTTTCATAGATTCCTGCCTCATGTTGAGGTCTTTTATCCATTCTGAGTTTATCTTTGTGTATGGTGTAAGATAATGGTCAAG
>CM052884.1:28429043-28478427 GCA_028534135.1 Potos flavus | reverse complement strand
GGGTGGGGGGATGGGCGAGCCTGGTGGTGGGTATTGAGGAGGACACGTATTGCATGGAGCACTGGGTGTGGTACGTAAACAATGAATCTTGTAACACTGAAAAAATAAAATAAAAGTATTTGGGGAAAAAAAAAAAAACCCTCAGTCATGAGACCCTTCAGATGTATATCCGTGGAGGATAATTGCTAACATATCTTGGGGGGGTAGAGAAAAAGGAAGTTTCCAAAGGAATTTCTCTTTGTTAAAGTAGACTCTCACAGGATCCTGGGGGTCAGGATAATGTTAAGCTAAGCTTGCCTTTTGCCTTAGCAAAGTGTCAACATCGGGGCAGCTGAGGTCCCAGAGGAAGGTCACTCTGCCTGTTCCAAGGATTTGTCAGTGGACTGTAAGTGGGAAGGAAATTTATTTTTTTCTTTTGCCTTTGTTCCCTACATCACTAGAACCCCACCACTAGAAAGTAGTATAGGAAAAAAGCTTATATGTTGTGATCATGGATGCTTGACACAAGAAAAGACCAGGAGACTTTTATGCTAGAAGGTATGGCCTCCTGTATTTACTACATTTGGAATGGTTTTCTTCTAGAGTAATAATAATAGTAATAAACTGAAGAAACTTCCTTGATATCTTCCCAGAGAGGACAAATGATATGGTTTCTATGAAATAGAAACAGGGGTGCATAAAAAGCTGAAAGTATGAAATGACGGCAAAGATACAGAAAGAGCTGGTGGACACTATGAACACGTTGTTGTGGTGCCTAAATAGGGTGTCTAGTTCAGATGGGGGCACCTAAATGTGGGGCAATGATCAGGTGGAAGCCAGTGGCACAGGCAGCAAAAAATTCACCTGAGGCAGAACAAGGGAGATAGAAGTTTATTGAATACACTGCAAGGGAGTGGCAGGCAGGATGCAGAGGAGAGACTGTCTGCCAGGTGGCACTGGGTAAGGCTGTATTTAAAGGGTGAAGATGAGGAGTTATGGCAACATATGGAATTCTCCCTTTCTTGGTAACTGTACCTAGTTGTAAGTGGTCCGTTGGTCAGTTAGGGCCTATGGGTATTTTGGAGTGGGTTGCCTGATGGGCCTGTCTGTATTCAGCCAAGTGGTCACTGTGGCTCTTTCTGCATTCTATTGCCCAAGACCGTTTGCCTAAAAGCAGCCTCTACAATTGTCAAAAAATATCAGAAATTTTAAAAAGGTGTATTCTAGAACATTAAATTCGCTACATAGTGGGAAATCTCAAGAACATTATGAAGTGAAAAAACATAAAAACTGAGAAAAAAATTTAAATAGATAACAAAACAGAACCTAAAACAGGAATAATATATTATTAATTCATAACTGACGCTGCTTTTTTCTTAATTAAGAATATTTTCTCAATCTGCAAATCCTAAAAGGTCTCCAAGTTTCAAGCAGCTTTTTGAAGCTCAAGGTTAAGCAGAAATTCTGACAAGCATCCAAGTAGATTATTTGTAATGGAGTAAATCAAACTAAATTCAGAATTCTTATACAATCAAATAGCTCAAATATTAATTCATTTAACTAGCTATAAAACTATAAAGTTGATACCCTCATTAAACTCATGTAACATCAAAAATAAAAGGAAGATTAAATGACTTAGTCAGATAAAACAAGTATTTAACCAATCTAAAATTTGAACAAGCAGTTCTATCTCAAAGGTACATGTCACTGACAAGAATGTTTTAATCAAAGAGGTGAATTCCAGAAGTAAAATGAGCAAAAAGGTCCTGTGTATGGTAGAGAGAAGGGAGAGATTATTGTGACTCAAATAATCTACATCTAACAATAGAAAGAAATTTTACTTATGAAACCATTTAGAAAAAAAAATAAGTATTTATCTTCCTGGGAGGAGGATTGATGATGTAGTCAAGATAAGTTAAAATTAAGAAATCTGTATTGTGAAAGTGATAGTGATGTGGAGAACAAAGGGAAAAGGAAGTGTAGATAAAATTAAATCTCTTTATAATTCACAAATACTTGAGGCAGGCAGAGTAGGACATTCCTCCAGGAACTCCCTATCTTAATGTTGATGCCTTGCTAGAGGAAAAAGCAACCTTATCTTGACAATGATCAGGCCTCCAGGATCCTGCAAGTCTTCTTTAACACATGAAAATCCTTTTGGAAACTTCCCTTGACTTTAGTTCTCCCAACTCCAAAGATTATAATCAATTGCTCTTTGTAATTCCAGGGCAGCTCTTTCTACCCTGGGATCTTTTCCCTGTGCTATAATAAAAACACCTTTTTGCACCAAAAACTTCTCAAGAATTATTTCTTTATTGTTCACTCTTGAACCCAAACATCAAATCACATCAATAGCATAATAATATTAGAAAGACCATTGAAAAAATAGAAATGATTGTTGCAAATATGGTAAAATAAATTCAAGGACAAAATCAAATTATTAAGAAATATAATCTGCATGGTGAACCCATAATTACTTATAATCTACATTTCTACCTTTTCAATAAATCAACAGCATTGTAATGTGGAAGGAAATATTAAGGATTGTAAAAATGCACTAAATTCTTTACTGTGGAAGAGGAAATCAATTTCCTCCTTTTATTTTTGTAATTATTTTTTACAGAAATATGCATTTTCCTATGCATCTGGTGAAATTACATGTAACTGCTCTTATAATGAAAAAACCAGATTTCAATATTTCATTTTTTTAATTTTTATTTTTTTCTTTTGCTGTTTTTTTATTGTGTTATGTTAGTCACCATACAATACATCATTAGTTTTTGATGTAGTGTTCCAAGATTCATTGTTTACATATAACACCCAGTGAGTGCTCCATGCAATACGTGCCCATCTTAATACCCACCAGGCTCATCCATCCCCCCACTCCCCTATCCTCTAAAATCCTCAGTTTGGTTCTCAGAGTCCACAGTCTTTCGTGGTTCATCTCCCCCTATGATTTCCCTTCCTTCACTTTTCCTTTCCTTCTCCTAATGTCCTCCATGTTTTTCCTTATGTTCCACAAGTGAAACCATATAAAAATTGACTTTCTCTCCCTGATTTATTTCACTCAGCATAGTCTCCTCCAGTCCCATCCACGTCGATGCAAAAGTTGGGTATTCATCCCTTCTGATGGCTGAGTAATATTCCAAAGTATATATGGACCACATCTTTATCCATTCGTCTTTTGAAAGGCATCTCGGCTCTTTCCACAGTTTGGCTATTGTGGACATTGCTGCTATGAACATTGGAGTACATATTGATAAGGGAAAAATTATAAGATAGCCGACCAAACCAGCAAGGGAATTCCAGTCCCTGTCTCAAAGCCCTTCCAAGTTCTTTCCTACCCCGTTTCCTGCGCACACCAAAAGTACCAAGTATGCGGAAGTAGAAGGGTATAAATTACCCTCCCTGCTTGTGTTTGGGGCTCAGACCTTTGGAGAACAGTTTTGGTTCTGTAACAATAATGGCCCTTCTTTTCACTACATCTGTATCTTTGGGGTAAATACCCAGTAGTGCAATTGCCAGGTCATATCTTTCAAAACTTTTGCAAAAGAAAAAAATTGTATTTCTAAATTGCAAATAAGCAGAAAGTAAGAAAGCATAAAGCAATATAACCAGAAAAAATCAAGGTAACAAGTATGAAAATAAATATGTCAAACTCTCTAATAAATAGGCAAAGACTTTAAGAGTAGATTAATAATACCAGAAAGTTGTTTTAATTTGCAAGAAACAGACATAGATAAAATTATGCAAAATGTCTAAAAAATTCTCAAAAAAAATCATCAGGAAAATATAAAATAAAAAAAAAAAATCAGAAGTACTAATGTTCATATTAGCAAAAGGAGAATTCAAAGCTATTATTTGCCATCTCATACATAAAACAATACCAATTCAAATGTTTTTATGGATTGAAAGAATAGACAGTAAGCTTAAGAACAAATTATCTCTGAAATTTAGTTATGGTAATAGAAAGGGAAATATGGTTGTTGATAATGTTTACACACAAAAAAAAATAGAAAAGGTGTTTAGTTACATAGAAGAATTAAATCAAGTAAATAATTGCTGTAGTTAAACATAGTTTAGTATAATTAAACTTTTATTTTTATAATGTAGTATGTAAATCTTTTGAAAAGCTATGTAAACTATGGAAGAAAATTAGCATGATGATTGTATTCTCAGATGTAAGTAATTTGTTTAAAAAATGAAGTAGTAAGGAAAACAAATGGTTGATTTTTTTTTTTTACTTTTGCTGATATGAAAGAGGAAGATACCAGAGAAAATTAATTGTATGGAGAGTATACAGAACATTTTTATGAATATACTTATATGTGCAAATATGAGAAGACTTGCTTTGTTACACATTATTTTGTGATATTGTAACTGAACCAGGATGAGTTCACTCCATGGTGAGTCAGAAACTGCACCAGGTTTAGTTCTTGCATGAAGAAAACTTTCATTTGCAGCAAATACGAAGATCACATGGAATGGCTTCCAAAGCCACGTCTCCCCGAGAGAGTGTGAATGGGTTCATTTTGTTTAGAGTTAGGATGAATATTTAGATAGGGAAGCCATGTCATCCTATGTAGAGGTAGGAATAAGGTTGTATATAAACCTTAAGGAAACATGCCTATATATACATCGTATCCTATGTAAATGAAGCTAAGATTCCTCCTTAGGCAGAGATTTTAGCATTATAATGAGGTAAAGGTGACTGTAGATCATTCCAGAGGTCACTCCATGGTCCATCTATAGAGGGATAAATTAGATTTATCAAATAATCTGGGTAGTCTTGGGTGGGTGGGGTGAAGTGTGGATTTTGTCAGGGCAATCACCATCACCTGGGGGGTGGTTTCAGGTTTCATTTGACTGAGTCAAGAGGAAAGCTGAAAAGAATTTAGGTGAAAATGTAAGTAAGTAAATGTAGGGAAACTTAGGAGAAATTGTAAGTGAATAAAGGTTGGTGAGTACAAGCAGGTGGGCTGTAAAAGTCAGGTCTTGGGGTCTAGCTGTGAAAGTATGGCTGGGAATGTTCTGGTAATACACAGACTATCTTTCAATCCCAAGTGTAGCACATGGTCTTAAATAAACTTAGATTATAGTAATTCTGGATCTCACAATGGCTGTGTCTTGCTTACACAGTGTTCTCTTTGAACCCTGGATTTTGGTTCTTGCTTTTAAAGAGTATCTGTCTACCTGAATATCTACTCATGAAAATGCTGTCATGGTTTCTTTAACATAGACTTGACAATAATTAAAAATTTGTTTTGAACAGAGGTTGTCAATGGAATTTTCACTTCTCTCAAGAGCAATTTAGACATTTATGGAGATATATATATATATATTTTAAAGATTTTGTTTATTTATTTGACAGCAAGAAAGAGATCACAAGTAGGCAGAGAGACAAGGGGAAGCAGGCCTCCTACTGAACAGAGAGCCCAATGCAGGGCTTGATCCCAGGACCCTGAGATCATGATCTGAGCCGAAGGCAGAGGCTTAACCGACTGAGCCACCCAGGCGCCCCATTATGGAGATATTTTTGATTTACACAGTGATTAGAGGACATTACCAACTATACCAGAAAAAAAAAAAAATGTATGTAGGATCCGCACAACTTTCAAATATACTACCAAATATTCATGTAGATGAAAAATGTGTTCATAATTATTGAAGCCTAGAACTTTACTTTCAATATAAGTACAATTTATTTTGCATGATTTTAATCTATAATAGAATTATTAGGGAAGAAACAACTATGTAAATTAAGGGAAACCTCTACCTTATTTCATGCAGAATTTTGCTATTAGGCCACAATGTCAGAGAATTAAATCAATAATGTCAATATGGCACATAGTTTAGTTTTTCAGATGCCAATATAACACACCTGTCATTTTGTATTTCAGGCTATTTCATCCAAGTCATATCTTCATAAAATTACATACCTCTGATGACTTCATGGCCATCCTTTATTCATTTTATTATAATTTTGCAATTCTCCGTTATTTTATGGCAGAATGTTTTGTTGTTGTTGTTGTTATTGTTGTAGTTGTAGTTATTTTAGTTCTGTACTTGGTTTTATTAGCTACTATCAGTGAGGAAGAGCTTCCTCTGCCCTATGGTCCTTCTAGTTGGATTTAAAATTAAATTGGCATGAGACTGACTAACAGGAGAAAATAAAATTTAATAGGCATATACATAGGGAATTTGCACAGACATGAAATTCCAAAGATAATTGAGGAAACATGAAGCTTATATTAGCTAAGGAGATGGGTAGGCATTTGAGAATACAAAAAGGAGAAAACTCAGTGGCAAGAAGGTGAAAGGAGATTTTGGGTGGAAAACCAGTTTGCCCTAATGTGCAGAAGAATTCTTTAGGTAAAGGGAAGTTCTTTTAATTGTTCTTTTGTTGTAGGTTCTCCTTTCCCATATAAGTTTAGGCAGTTACAGGGGAAGCAGAGGGCTTTTCCTTCACCTACTGGGTATTTATGACTTTTAACTTAAAATAATCTTTATACCAAAGTGGCACATTTTGGGGCATCTCATCCTGTACCCCTTCACTATGTAAAATGAGTTTGCAAGAGACTGTTTATTTACCTTCAGTATCCACCCTTAACTTCTCTTAGCAATAAGATGTTATGAATGATAATATTGTCTACCTCCACAGAGACTGCATTACCCAGAATCGCTTTCATTGATCTGTCTCTTTGTTTTTGCCAATGGGATATGAGTGGAATATACATAAGCAACATTGGGTTGCGATTTTTAAAAGTTTGGGGTATGTGCTCTTTTTATGCAGGAATTTGGGACTAACTAAGGCACCTTAGTTCCACCCATGTGAATGAGGGCAACACACTATGTTATGGTTGGGAAGCAAGATAGGTTTGTGCATGATCTTGGAAGACCAGAAGTATCCACCAGGCCCAGACCATCAGCCTACCTCAGAAGTGTTACCTAAGGGAAAAATACATTTCCATCTTTTTAAACACACCAAAATATATTTTGGGTTCTCTTTATTATAGAAGCTTAACCTATAATGTAAATATACCAACATTATCAAATATTTGTCATTAAAAGTGGGTGTGATAGTGTTGAGAACTATTTGAAATTACTAAATATGCATACCAAAATGAGAACTATGTACATTATACTATACATAGTTGTATAAAGTGAGAAAAACCAAGAAACAAGAAAGGCAATGCGGTAACTTCATTATCAATTTCTGTAGCCAAAAAATTATAATTTGTACTTTTGTTCAGTCTGGATTGATATGGGGCCACTGAGTGAATGGTCGAGAAAGAATTCTTGAGATGTTTTTTGTGAAAAGGCGTTTTTATTATAGCATAGGGGATAGGACCCTTGGGCATAAAGAGCTGCACCATGATTGTGAGGAGTGATTGATTTTATGCTTTCAAATTGGGGGCAGGGGGTGTGGGGATAAAGGAAGTCTCTAATAGGATTTTCATATGTTAAAGAAGACTTACAGGATCCTGGAGGTATGACTATTGTTAAGCTGAGATTGCTTTTAGTCTCTAGCAAAACATTAACATTAAGGAATCCATGAGTTCCTTGAGGATTGTCATACTCTTCCTGTCTCAGGTATTTACCAATGGGCTGCAAGTTGCAAGGAAATTTAATTTTATCCATTTATTTTGCCTTTGTTCTTCATTTTCATGTTGTATGTGCCTTTATTTTAACCAAACTACTCTTTTTATTCACAATTTCCAAGAAATGATTGCTTCTTATTCTCAGGGCATTTTTAAATCACAGTGGTTGTTAGGCTTTGCTCATAGACTCAAACTGTGTTCACTAGAGATACATTTTTTATTGATTATTATTCAACAAAGAGTTTGTTATCCTACAATATGCTTCTGAAAAGGTGAATGTCTGACCGACTTCATAATAAAGGGGTTACGTCTGGTTGCAGCACCACATTTTTGGTGAGGGGTGTATGGTAGTTTCCTTTCTATTGAATTCCTTTAATCTAGATGTTTAATCTAGATTCTATCCCACACTGAGTGAAGGAAAGCTGTCTCAAGGCCCTTTTCAGGGAAAGACAAACATTTATTTCTGCTTGAAGATGCAGGTGATGAATGAACTTCCATTGAGTGGTAAGATGATTCTCCATGAGAATCACCATTACATATACTCAAGGAGTAGAAGATGAAGGGCATTTATTGTAAATTGTCTTACCTACAATCATCAAGCAGCTCACCAACACTGAAAATTTTACCGTAAAAAAAGTTCTCAAATTAACATGAAGAATACTATTTATGTTTATACTGGTGGCAACATTAAATTTCTGCTAGAAATGTTTAGGTTTTTTTTCTTTTTTTCCACATTTTTGTTTAAATTCTAGATAGTTAACATATATGGTAAAATTGGTTTCAGGTGTAGAATTTGATGATTCATCAATCACTTATATGTAACTCCCAGTGTTATAGTTTTAATTTTCTAAACTCTACTTCAATATGTAATATAATTTCAAATTGCCTTTGAGGCTTTTAAAAATACATTTTATGGTTATACTTATTTCATTATTGTATTTTTATTCAGTAAATTGCCTGAATGAAATAGTCCTAAATATCCCATCAAGCACAAATAGTAGGATTGAGACTATGTTAATCATAATGAGGCACTCCTAATTTTTAATAAGTTGTAGATTAAAAATGAATAATAAAGTTCTTTTTTTAAAAAAAAATATTTATTTAAGAGAGAGAGAGATCACAATTAGGCAGAGAGAGAGAGGGAAGCAGGCTCCCCACTGAGCAGAGAGCCTGATGTAGGGCTCAATCCCAGGACCCTGAGATCATGACCTGAGCTGAAGGCAGAGGCTTTAACCCACTGAGCCACCCAGGTGACCCTAAAGTTCTTGATATGGTAAATTTCTTGATATGGTAAAAGGACACTAAAATATGGGGGGAAACCTTCAGGTTATAAAATATTGAATAATTTGTTATGAAGATACTATCATCCCAAGTAGATTTACTTGTGCTTACTCCCTACAGAGAACTTGCTATTCAATTGCTTGTTTTGAAGACAATATGCTTAAACTAAGAAGATTAATAATAAAGATTAATGCAAAATAAATATTTGTGTTTTACTGAAGTGGTTCCTAATTTTGGATTTTTTTTTTTTTTTTTTTGTAGTTCTAGTAAAACACATTTAAGGGCACCTAGGTATGCATTTGGCTAAGGTTATGATCCCAGGGTCCTGGGATGGAGCCCCTCATCTGACTCCCTGCTTAGTGGGGAGCCTGCTTCTCCTTCTGCTGCTCTCCCTGCTTGTGCTCTTTCTCTCTCAGTCAAATAAATAAATCTTTTTTTTTTTCAAATAAATAAATCTTAAAAAAAAAACACTTAAAAAAACTGTAGGTATTTGTTTAATGAATGCAAACACAAATGGAAATTTGAAAAAAAGTTTTAAATAGTTTATATTTTTAATAAGATCTGAAAAAAGGTATCAGAATTCAGAAATTCCATTTACATAAATAGAAATAATTTCAGTGGAAGCTATCTCATCATTAGGTAACTCACTACATGACTTATTTATAGCATTTATATTCTGATGACAAATGTAAAGTGGTTAAAAAAAAACTTCATTGTGATCTGAATATTATTGTGTAACACAGAAATAAGGCTACCACTTTCAACATGCATTGGGGTAAATAACAGGAGCCAAAGAAATACAGTGTATGTTGCTTTGAAACTCTATTTTTCAAATGTAATTCATAGGAATCAACCTCACCTGCTGCTTTCTCAGTGGGGTGGTAAGTTTCCAACCAAAGTGTTTAATGTTATAGCTCTCATTAAATGCACACCGTGTGAGATGGAGTCAGTTTAACACTTAAAAAGAAATGCCCCTGGATGAGAGATCAATGCACACTAAGTTTATTTTTGTTCCTTAAAAAATATGGATATGTGAATGTTTTGATAAATTATTTGAGTATTCGTTTTCATTCATAAACCTAGAGTAATACACTTACCACAGAAAGAAAAGACTATTACACATTTTACCCTGGAACAACTTCTTTGTTTAATTGGCATAATGTAAAAGTTAACAGTGTATTAGGAACCTACTTAAATAATATAGCTAAAGAATGTATCTTGCCAGACCATTCATTTGAATAACAAACATAGATTTAAGTCCAATAGTCCCTACATTATTAAATTGAATCACAATAATGGGGAAAATGTTTCATTAGCTTTTATTTCTTAGAATATTTTAGATTTTAGAGTAAAGGACATTAGTTTTACATTAAAAGTAAATATGTTTAAAAAATAAACTGGATTTTTTTAAAAAACCTTACACATTGCATTCAGGAAAGAAATGTGATTCTAAATAGACTATTTTATGGATAAACAAAATGTTAGAGGATAAATAAATAAGTGTTCATATCTCATTACCTATCTGCACTGTAAAGGACAGCATCACATAACAGAAAATTCTTTTGAGTGACTATCATATGTTGGTCACCAGCCAGATCCTGGGGAATCAGAAACAAGTAAGACAAAATTCCTGATCTCAAGGCTTGAATGGAAAATAGATTTCACTGGTGAAGTTTCAAAGTTTCCAAAAGATACAACACAGAAATTCTTACTCTGATTATGCAAAAAGAATAATCAAATGATGTTAGATTTTAAAATACACACAAAGCCAAATTACATTTCTCAGTGGGTAAACCTCACCTCCTTAATAAAAGAAAGTAAATGGCACCTACCATTTATTAAAATTCCACTACTTGCCGGACTCAATATGCACATTTTTTCCTCATAGTTACACTATAATGAGGGTATTATTTTCACCACTGAACAGCTGAGAACAACGAAACAGAATTTTAGTAACTTGATTAAATTCACTAAAATATTAAGTGTACAAATCAGGTCTTAAAACTACTGCTCTGTTTTAGTAAGATTTATTGGCTCACCATCATTCAATGTGACCAGCTCTCTAATCTCAGAACTAATTATTTTATATGAAATTCTTTAGAATTACCTCAGCGTCCAGGATTGATTTCTCTTTTTGTTATTTTTTTATTTCTATTAGCATGTATGACCATATAATCTCTAGCCATATAATCTTGTATATGTTAGGAAGAAAAGAAAATTTTATTTGTATTTTCAATTTACTGATACTGAAAATGTGTTCTTTGATAGAAAATTTGATTTCTAAATTTCTGCTACCAAATTAGACAAGTTTCACACATATAAATACCTGCAAAGTGAACTGAAGTCAATGCTCTTCAAATTAGAAATCAACAACTGTAACTAATAAGGACTGATGGGAGAGGCAAAGGTGCTAATTGGCAAATAAAAAGCATTGATGCATTTAAAATAACTCACCTGGCAAACCCTTGTTATCATGCAAAATGTAATTTAGTTAATATTTCTATTTTATTTCTTTGTCTATATGAAGTAGAAGCTTTTTATACGTGTATACTTATAAGTATGATCATCATTGGCTAGTTTGTCAATGTTATGCAAAGAAAAGATAAGTTAAAAGAAAAAGGAAATTAAAAATAAATGTAAAATATATATTAAATCAACAAACATTTCACTTTTACTGTAGTCTTCCTATATAGAAAATAAGTAGGGGTGCCTGGGTAGCTCCATGGGTTGGGTGGGTGGCCATCTTTTGGTTTCTGCTGGGGCCATGATCTCAGGTCATGGGATTGAGCCCTCCATGGGGCTCATGGTCATCTGGGAGTTAGGGGGTCTGCTTTTCTTCTTCTCTCCCTGCTCCTATGCCTCCCCCCGCTCATGCTCTCTCTTTCTCTCTCTCTTCACAAAATAAATAAATCTTTTAAAAAGAAGGAAAAAAAAAAACCCAAGCAGACTTTTGTATCACTAATTAGGAAAATTACTAATTAGAAATAATTACATAGGTAGTAGTACTTCCAAAACTATTTTTTTCTTAAATATTTATGAAATGTCAAATTCCCATACTGACTTCATGAAAAAAATCATTTACTTCACTCTGTAGTAAACCAAATTTTTTGTTTTTGTTTTGTTGTTGTTGTTTACTTTCCTTTTTTTCACCTTTTTCTAAACATTTAAGAATAATAAGAGTTGCTGTGTTCTGGACGTTATCTGCTGCACCATTGAAAATAATTTCCAACAATTTATTCAATGTCCATCACCTGAAGCATACCATATAATTCAGCCTAATAACGAATGGAGAAGATATGTTCAAAATACAGCAAGAAGAAGTATTGAAACACAGCATACACGTCAGAAATATCAAAGAACAGTGACAAAAAATTACAAAAGAAATAAGCAGAGTTCTGCTTCTGGAAATGCAAACTAGTTTGTTTTGTACCAATCTTCTTCATTCTGATAACACCTAGAAAAACTGTTAAATATAAAAAGTATGTTTGAAATCATTAGAGACCTTCCAGGGCCATGAGATTTTGTGGTACTGAAATCTAGGCAGAGGGAAGCCAGTGACTAGAAACCAGACTTGGATAGAATTCTGCCCTCAAGAAGATTGTCAATTCTGAAATTTTCAGTCAAAAGTTGAAAAGCTAAGCAGTGCTTTTATCTATGTCAGGGGACAGAGGGAGATATTGAAATTCAGATCCCACATTGAGGAAAGTCTCTTATAAATAACCCAGAATTTTGGAGCACATCATGAAAAAGGCTATACTTAAGAATACATTTGAAAAATATAGCCTCACATAAACTGAAGCCCAAGTTAAGATAATTTCAATTTCTGGTAGATTAAGCTAATTGGTCCCTCCTAAAGTTACCTATAGGGGACAGACTTGTGTTAGCTTTAAAGACACACAACGACAGAGTGAAAAGATGGAAAAAGATATTGCAAGCAAATGGTAAGTAAAAGAAAGCAATGGTAGCTATACTTATATCAAACAGAATAGACTTTAAGCTAAAAAATGGTCAAAAGGGACAAAGAAGGCTATTATATAATGATAAAGGAGGTCAGTCTATCAAGAAGATATAATAATTATAAATATCTATATACCCAATATTGGAGCATCTACATATATAAAGCCACAACTAACAGAAAAAAAGGAGAAATTAACAGTGACATAACAATAGCTGAGGACTTTAATACTTCACTTTCAACTACCAAGACAGAGACACACAGTAGATCATCCAGACAGAAAATCAATAAGGAAACAACAGATTTGAGCAATACTACAGACCAAATGGACCCAGCAGACATACACAGAACATTCCATCCAACAAAAGAGAATACACATTCTTCTCAAGTGTACATGGAATATTTTCTAGGAAACATCATATGTCACATTGCAAAAAGAAGTTTTAGCAAATTTTAAAAGTCTGAAATCATTGCAACTATCTTTTTTGACTACTGGATAGATATGAAAGTAGAAATCAATAGCAAGAGGAAAACTGAAGAATTCACAAGTACATGCAAATTAAATAACACACTCTTAAACAACTAATAGATCAAAAAAATTTGAAAGGGAAATTAAAAAGTAGCAAGACAAATGGAAATGAAAATGCAATATTCTGAAACTTATGATATGCAGCAGAAGCAATTCTAACAAGGAAGTTTATAGTGTTAAATTCGACATCAAGAAAAAGAAACAATAGCAAATAAACAACCTAATTTTACTCTTGAAGGAGCTTGAAAAAGAATAAACCAAGCCTAAGCTATAAGAATGGAGGAAATAATAAAGGCTAGAGCAGGAAAAAATGAAAGCAAAAACAGGAAAATTATAGAAAAGATTAATAAAACTAGAGGTTCATTATTTGAAAGATAAGCAAAATTAACAAATCTTTAGGTAAACTGACAAAGAAAAGAAAAAGGAGAACAAAATAAATAGTGGTATAAATGAGAAAGGAGATATTATAAATTGCACAGAAATAAAAAGGATCAAAGAAACTTCTATGAACTATATGTCAACAAACTGGACAATCTATAAAAATGGATAAATCCTAGAAGCATACAATCTATTAAGACTGAATAAGGAAGAAATAGAAAATCTGAACAGGCCAAACACAAATAAGGAAATAGAATGAACGATTAAACAACTTGGAACAGAAAAAAACTCAGGATCACTTGGTTTCACTGGTGAATTTTACCAAACATTTAAAGTAGAAGTAACGTCAATCTTCTCAAGCTCTTCCAAAAAAATGGAAGACAATGGAATATTTCCAAACTCATTTTATGATGTCAACATCACCAATACCAACACCAGATAAAGGCACACACACACACACACATGCACGCACAAATCCTACAGGCCAGTATCTCTGATAAATACACACACAACTTCTCAATGAAATACTAGCAAATTGAATTCAACAACACACTGAAGGAATCATATGCCTTGATCCATTTGGATTCACTCCTGTGATAAAAGAATGGTTCAAAATGTATTAGTCAATAAATGTTTTATATTACATTAATTGAATAAAAGATAATAATCACATGATAATCTGAATAGATGCAGAAAAAGCATTTAACAGAGTGCAACATTCATTCATGATTAAAAAAAAAAATCAACAGGGGCTCCTGGGTGGCTCAGTAGGTTAAAGCCTCTGCCTTTGGCTCAGGTCATGATCTCAGGGTCTTGGGATCGAGCCCTGCATCAGGCTCTCTGCTCAACAGGGAGCCTGTTTCCCCCTCTCTCTCTGCCTGCCTCTCTGCCTACTTGTGATCTCTCTCTCTGTGTCAGATAGATAAATAAAATCTTTAAAAAAAAAAAGAAAAAAATCAACAAATTGGGCATAGAAGTACCTCAAAACAATAAAGGTCATATAAGAAAACCCCACAGCTAGCCTTATACTCCATGGTAAAAAATTGAAAAATTGTCCTCAAAGATCAGGAAGACAAGTTGTCCACTCTCAACATTCCTATCCAACAAATTACTGGAAGTCCTAGCTTTCTTTGAGTTGAATTTGCTCTTCCCTTACTATTCTCAAGGAGGATGGTTAGTTTATTAAGTTGTGGTCTTTCTTCTTTGGTCTTTAGGCATTTACAGCTATATCACAGCTAAAAACTTAACTGTATATTTTTTTTTTCTGAAGTTTGAATATATCGTCTCCTTGTTTCTGACCTCCATGATTTCTGATGTGACATTAGCTGTTCATTATCCCTTGTATACGATTTTCTTTCTTTCTGCTTTTAATATTCTTTTTAAAAATATTTTATGTATTTGTTAGAGAGAGAGAAAGAGCACAAGTAGGGGGATTGGCAGGCAGAAGGAGAAGCAGACTCCCCACTGAACAAGGAGCCCAACATGGGACTCGATCCCAGGACCCTGGGATCATGTCTTGAGCCGAAGACAGAGGATTAACTGACTGAGCCACCCAGGTGTCCCTTAATAGTCTTTATTTATGGCTTCTGACAGTTTGATTCTTATGTGTCTGGGTATGGATCTCACAGAGTTTATCACAGTGGAGAATGATGAATTTCTTAGATGCATGAATTAATATTTTTTATTGAATTTGGGAAGTTTCAACCAGTATTCATTCAAATAACATTTCTGACAATCTCTTTTGTCCTTTTGAGATTCTAAATGCCATCTTTTCAGCTGCTGAAACAGCTAGAATTTCCATGGATTCCATTCATGCCAATTTTGGTGCTAACATTTCTATAGTTCCAACCATAGGAGACATAATGGAGGTCATTTCAAAACCCACTCCTCACTCAGGAGATCTTTAATAATAATCTTTAATAATAATCATGACATGATCAAGGATTTATGCCATAGGATCAGTGGAAGCTATTGCTGTGCAGATCCATATAGAAATCAAGGAGAAACAGCCTGGATCCAGGAGAAAACTGTAGCCAAGCAGATATTTTCTTGTGAAATGACCATTTCAGAAATACACCACTTCTCTAGAGCAATAATGTGATGGGTGTGTTAACTAAACTTATTGTGGTAACAATGTGGCAATATATGTGTATAAAATTATCATGTTCCACTCTTTAAACTTGTACAATGTTATATGTTATATGTCTTGTTATATCTCAGTAAAGTTAGAAAAAAAGTAAATTAATGCATTGTCATTCTAATGATACACATACATTTATGAAATGTATTTATTTCATACATTACGAAAGTATATTTTACTTCCATAAAAAACAAATTTATTAGAAAGTACCTTAAGGGTGCCTGGGTAGCTCAGTTGGTTAAGCATATGCCTTTGGCTCAGGTCATGATCCCAGGGTCCTGGTATTGAGCCCTGCGTCAGGCTCCCTGCTCAGTGGGAAGTTTGCTTTTCCCTCTCCCTTTGCAGCTCCCCCTGCTTGTGCTTTCTCACTCTCTCTCTCTCTCTCTCTCTGTCAAATAAATAAATAAATGAATAAATAAATAAATAAATAAATAAATAAATACAATCTTAAAAAAAAAATATTTTAAAGATTTAATTTCTATAATTCTTTTATACCTTCCAGAAATAAAAGATAAACCCTTATAAGTATCCTCATGCTTCCTTTATTGGTAATAGATTACAGTCAAGGGTTTTGCTAAGCTTACAAGTGATTTTTCCTTTGTAAATGCACTTATAAATAAACAATGTTTAAATACAAAACAAAACCGTAAAAATAACTGCAGACCATTTCAGAAGAAAAGTGGAAAGCAGACAAGGGACCTAGTAACAAGTGAGATTTTGATTTCCCAATTTAGTTGGAAATATAGCAAAGGTGAAAATAATTAATGTACTTTAAGGATAACTAAATTCCTTTGAGTCAAAAGACACTTCCTATGTTAAGCATGGGACTGTTATCTCTACAATAAATTTGTAGATGGAATCCTTGCAAATAAGTACTTGTACTCAGAGACAGAAATCCTTCTGTATGTTTTTCCTAGGGTTGTTGATTATATTGATGTATATTTTTCAGAATTGAAGAGAGAATGAAGGGAATAGAGAGAACAATAAAGAGAAAAATCTCAAGTGGGGAGCAATACTGTCACATGATGTAAATTTTTTTTCCCAATTAGAGATTTTTAAGAAATAAGCAAGTTTAAGGGTGCTAGTAGGAACATTTGTATTTACCAAGTAAGTAAAAGTCTATAAGGCAGGTTTTATATGTGATTTTCTGCAACCTTCACAATAACTCTGAGGTAGTTATAATTACTCCCAGTTTTCAAAAAATACAGTACAGCACAGAGAAATTACACAATTTGGTCGAGTTTACAAAGTTAGTGAGAGGTTGAAACAGAATTTGAATCCAAATCTGTCCTTTTCTAAAGCATACATTTTTTTATAGCTAGTAACAACTCCTTCAAGTAAAGTTATTGAAATCAAGAATTGCTTTTCAGCAATTATCTTTCAGCAAAATTATAACGAACGACATGTAATTATGTGTAACTTTAAATGATATTTTTATCATTTTAGTGATAAATTTAGTGATATTTTTCATTTTCCATACACCATAACCCCAAATCCAAGAAAATTGATGATTATTCCCAAAGTAAAAGCATATTCATGTATACATTGTATTTTTAAGTAGTTTAAAATATTGCATATGCATTACAAAATTAAATCTCAGTAAATGTTTCTAATAGAGATAAGTCAGATTAGAAACATAGAAATCCAACTGGATCTACACAAAAACCAGCGATATTAAAGTCATTTTGGGTCACATGAGGACTGAAAGTATAGAGAGATTGAGATAAGAAGAATCCACATATCCGTTTCAGTTATTTTGGTGATATAAAAATTAGAAAGACTGAAAATTGAGTGAGAATAGCAGGGTTCCATTGCTGTATGACAATCATAAGTATTTGATTTTTAAAAATCATTTCCCATACTTGAGGTTCCTTTTCATCAACGATAATATGAGAGCCATACTTTTACTGATAACACCTACCTCCGGAGATGGTTTTGCTGATAAAATATATAAAAACACTATGCAGAATAGTTTACAAATATAAGGTAGCAGCAGTCTTTCTTCTTTAAAACATGGAGTAATCATAAAACATTAAAACATTTTCAGTTGTTCCCCAACTATGACTAAGTTACATAGATCTGCTCAGGTAAAGATTAAATTAATGCCTCCAGGTGCTCTGAACTATGAATGTCTATCCCCTGTTACTCCCACAGGCTTGCAAAGTGTTTGTAAATACCATGGAATTTATTTATTTTAATTTTATTTATTTTTTTTAAGATCTTATTTATTTATTTTTTTATTTGACAGAGAGAAAGTGAGCACAGGCAGGGGGAGCAGCAGGCAGAGGGAGAAACAGGCTTTCTGAAGAGTGGGGAGTGCAAATGCAGGGCTCCATCCCAGGACCCTGGGATCATGACCTGAGCCAAAGTCAGACACTTAACCGACTGAGCCACCCAGGCATCCCAATACCATGGCATTTAAATTTAAGGTCAAACCATCTGAAAAATACTCCCCATACATGGCAAAATCTGCCCTGCTCTTCTTAGATTTCATGGTATCGAAAGTTAAAAATGTATATGTACTGGGGCGCCTGGGTGGCCACTCTTTATTTCACCTCAGGTCTTGATCCTAGGGTTGTGTGTTTAAGCTCCAAGTTGCACTCCACAACTGAGCATGGAGCCTACTTTAAAAAAGTGTAAATGTATAGATATGGAACATTGCAATTCTTTTTTTTTTTTTTTATGATTTTATTTATTTATTTGACACAGAAAGAGAGAGAGCACAAATAGGGGAGCAGCAGGCAGAGGGAGAAGCAGGCTCCCTGACAAGCAAGGAGCCCAAACTGCGACTCGATCCCGGGAGCCTGGGATCATGACCTGAGCTGAAGGCAGACACTTAACCGACTGAGCCACCCAGCTGCCCCAAGTATTGTAATTCTTAAAAGGATGTACTTTTTCTTTTATTGAATGTCATTGTTTCAGAAAGAGATCATAGAAGGATTTTAGGCTTTTCTTTTCATCAGCTACAAGAAATAGAAAGTGACTTTGGCAAACTTAAATAAAAAGCAATTCATCACAAATAATTGTGGAAGTGATATTAACAGAAACCAATACAATTGAGAAACCAAGAAATGAGAGGCCCCAACATTGTTTTATAGCACTGAGAATGATCAGGCTGCTGTAGCATTTACTGATGCCACTAGTTAGGATTTATTCACTTATTTAACAAATATCTTTTCAGGAAATACCATATACAAGAGTCTGTTCTGGGAATATTGGAGTGAAGAACACAATGCCTCTGTAGTCATGGAATTTTATGCCAATGAGAGATTATAATAAACAAGTAAATACAACACAATTTGAAACTGTCATAATTCAAGAGACAAAGAGTAAGGAAGATTTATAGAGAAGCAGAGTGATGGAGTAGAGGGTAGAGGATTGTAAAATATGTAGCTCAGAATAATCTGCAATTCTCCCCTTACATTTAGAGTGTTTCTAATTGATTAGCATTAGATCATGGTCCTATTCCACAACTGGATATGGTAAGTAAAGGAAGAAATGTCCTCTCCATCTTCTGTATTTGGAGATTTTAATCTTTCATCAAGATTAACCACCAAATGAAATCAGAAAAAAAAAAAAAAAAGAAAATTTGGAAGAATACACTCAACAAAAATATGACAAATGTGTATGTTTAGCCAATCTATTGCTTTCCCTGCATTAGATAATGAGTTGGGAGGAATATAACTAGTCTTTAGAGTTGATATCCTTCCTTGGACCAGCTAGTGAGACTGAAGGAAATTAGCAGCTAGATACTAGCCAGTACTATCTACAATTATCTTTGCCAGTTTTTTTTTTTTTTCTGGCAACTCAATTTAACATTTATTGATTACTTTGTGCAAAGTATTGAACATTTTTATATCCCTCTGTTCAGCTTTCAGAGAGGCAGCATAGTTAGGTATTTTAATATAATAGTCACTGAAGCCCGATTTGTTCTGAACAAGTCAGCTCTAGTGGGAATTCAGAAATCTGGTTGTTACCATCTTATAGATTCAAATAAACAACCATCAAACACACACAAAAAAGACTTATTATGCAGATTGAATGAGTCTTACTTTAGTTTTTAAAATGGTACTGACATGCAGCAGATTTGGGCGTTTATCCCAATAATCTTGTACTTTTTCAGATAAACATTTGCATATAAATTACCTTGAAGAATATGTTATCAAGTCAGAAGGTAAAGGAGACTGAATTAATTTTAATTCTACTTGAGCTTTGCAGGTCTGAAGTTTACTACTAAAGCAGGATCTCTTGAAAACTTTAAAATTTGTGAATATAGTTCTCAGTTCTTAGGTTTTAAAACTTTCAACAGCATAAGTACTACAGAATGACACACTCTAAATATGTTCATATGTATGCACTGAACCTCTTTGCTGAAAAATATATTTGCACTAAATTCTGGTTGCAGAGAAGGAATACTGTGTGAATATTTTCATATTCTCTAAACTAAGACTTTCTTTAAGGTTTTATTTATTTATTTTTTGAGAGAGAGAGAGAAAACAAGCACAAGTGGGGGGAGGAGCAGAGGGAGAAGCAGACTCCCCACTGAGCAGGGATCCCAATGCAGGACTCAGTCCCAGGACCCTGGGATCATGACCTGAGCCAAAGTCACACACTTAACAGACTGAGCCACCCAGACACCTCTAAATAAAGCTTTCTAACACTAATTGTATTTAATGTGAAAAGCTGGCTTTTTAATATTGGCCAATTGAAAATGAGTGATATGGCTAGTTGTAATAAGTTTTCAAGCATCTAGTTTACTTCTCGTTTCCAAAAACTCAAATTTTCTTAAGTATCCATTCTCTTCTATAAAATATCATTGTTAAGATAAAAAGGCTGTATTTCCATTTCAAATAGTTCTTGAAATTTGTTTAAAATATTTATATAATTTCTTTAGAATAAAAAATAACCAATTTATTATAAATCTCTAATGAAAAATTAACACCGACAGTAGTAGTAGTAGTATTAATATTTGCACAGTACATTCTAAAGCTTTTCACACACGTTATCTTTTTGATCTTCACATTAACCTTGTGATGAGAGGAATCCCCATAATCCCAATACTACAGATTGAGATATTAAGGCTCAGAAATTAAGTAATTTATGAAGGTCATTCAAAGTTAGTGACTGATACTTTCCTCTTTGTCACTTTTTTTCTTTTTCATTTTTTTCTGTTTAAAAAATAATAATAAAATAAATTGTTTAGTCCATGTGTTTTAAATCACAGGAACATTAACTCTGTTTTATATATGAAGAAAATATCAATTCTAGCTTCAGAATCTGTGCTAACAACAATAACGTTTTATTTATGCATATTTGGTAAAATATCAATGAAAATTTTGGAAGACATATCTCTATGTAAAATGTCACGTGTGTTTCCCCAAGGTTCAAGCTGGCTGTGGTCTTCAAGTAATCATCCCACGCAGGCAGTGCACATATATCCAGGGATCAAGTGAAAACTATACCTGATATTTATACAGGCTTCCACTATAGTAACAGGAAATTGTTTATTGTATATATAAAATTGTTAGTATTTCTGAGTATTGATATAGTTGTTTTTTTAAATTAAGCTTTATACTTTTAAACAGCTATCATTAATTGTATCTAATGCATTTAAATGAACACATTAAGTAAAGATATTTATAAAAAATATATGTATTTGTGTTTAGTCAAGGTGTAGGCTTGTTTAAATAATCAAAAGTTTAAAAGTTTGATGAACTTAAAAAGAGCTAGAACCATGTGTAAAAATAGTGAGATGTCATAGAAAAAAAAAAAAGAGGAAAAATGTATTAGGAGTGTCAAATATAAGTACTAATCAGCAAACTCTGGCCACGATGGAAAATGTGGTATAGGCAATGCATTTTACAAATGTTAGAACTTCAGTGGATGAGCGGAAACAAAAGTTAAACATAACAAATACAAATATAATGTGTCTAATATTTTATTTCATTCCCTTTGATTAATCCAGATGTCCACTTGTATCTTAATATTTCTTATCATTAGATACATTAAAATATTTCTGGAAAAAATTAGCAACTTTTTGGAATGCAATGTATGAGTAAATAAAGGGAAGCAATATTTCAGTAATAAAGAATTACAGTTTGCACACACTGTATAACTACAGCTGCTATTAAACAGTGAAGTTTATTTAAAAACAGCTAAAATATTTGCTGGAAATGTTTTTAGACAATATTATTATACCTCATGTATTGTTACAAATATTTTAAGTGTTTTTTACTTATTTAATTTTGTTTTTTTTTTTTTAGAAAAAGTGTAAATAATAAAATAAAATCTTTTGGGACACCAGGGTGGCTCAGGCTGCTGAGCGTCTGCCTTTGGATCAGGTCATTATCCCAGGGTCCTGGGATTGAGTCCCACAATGGGCTCCTTGCTCAGTGGGGAGCTTGCTTCTCCCTCTGCCTGCTGCTCCCCCTGCTTGTGATCACTCTCTTTCTCTCTCTATCTCACAAATAAATAAATAAAATCTTAAAAAAATAAAAATCTTTTGAAATCCAATTATACATAAATGACAGATTGACAACATGGCAAATATCTTCCAAGATCTCACCTTACATACACACATACACACACACACACAAACATGTATGCCTGTAAAATTGTGTAATTGGATTCTGAGGTGCATCTCTACCTGTGCTCTTTTTCACAGAATCTGAGTGGTTTTACCTGTCTTTATATTTGGCTTAAATGATTACATTCTTATTGATCATTTGTAGTTTATAATTTCAAAAATGCCTATTATTATTGTACAATCTTTTGTGCGTATTTGTGTCTTTTGTTTAAGATTTTATTTTCTTAAAAAAAAGATTTTATTTTCTTAAATTTTTTTAAAGATTTTATTTATTCAAGATTCATAATTATCAGTCTTTCAACTTTTCTGTAAATTCAAAATTATATTGAAATTACAATTTCAATTCAATTGAAATTACAAAATGCAATAAATTCAATTAAATTCAAATGATATTACAAAAAATTATAGTTCATTTTCTGTATGGCATAAATCATAATAAAAAAGGTAAACTTATTTGATGAACACTTTAAATCTTTTTAAAGCACATAGAACACCATCTCCATAAATGATAAATCAAGACCTGGTAATGGAGAGAAGACAGAATATTATAAAATAGCAATATTCTATTGCTTATCCAATTTTTTACAATTATATGAAAATAAGAAAATACAAAGTGTTTTATTTGTTAAATAAGCAAATATAATGGACTTCAAGTTTATATGAAATACAGTCAATATTTGGGAATAACTCCAAATTTTGGAAATACTAATAAAGTATGGATTTGATTAGAAGATACAAAAAACACTAAAATTCTATTATAATCAAGGTAGAATGATTTTGAAAAATTTCACAAATAGTTCAGTGTAAAAATATGTATAAAAATAGATGCTAGTAAACATCTGTTCTATCCCCCCAACCCCTCGGTAACAACCACTTATTTGGTGTATCAATTTGACTTTTTTAGATTCCACATATAAGAGCAAACATACAGTATTTGCCTCTCCCTGTCTGACTTACCTCATTTTGAGTAATGTTCTCAAATGTTGTATACCTTAAATTTACATGTCATGTGTAAAATACATTTCAAAAAAAAAATCTATGCAGAACAGAAACCACTGAAACAGATGTAAAAAAATGAATGTCAGTATATATTTGAATTTGATATGTGAAAATAATGATATTTCAGTATATTGGGAAACTATGTTTTATTCCATAAACAATGAAAACAAAAGCAGTCTTTGTTCTCACACTGTGTGCAAAAGTTATTTACATGTAGATTAAATTTTAAACATTAATATGAAAGAAATGTTTAGAAAAAACGAGGTAATTTTGATTTAGGGAAATCTTCCAAAAAAATAGAAGAACTCGAAAGTTATAAACTTAAATATATATTTCATTACACTTTTTCAAAAGTCATAATAATAAATCATTCTGTTAAATGGAAAAAAATTGGCAGATTAGAAAAATATACATAGCAGACAAAACAATAATGCCTTACTTTATGAAGAGCTAATGAATATAAAAACAAAGTCAGGGGCACCTGGTTGGCTCAGTCCTTAAGCTCCTGCCTTCTGCTCAGGTCATGACCCCAGGGTCCTGGGATCCAGCCTCGCATGGGGCTCCCTGCTCAAGCGGGAAGCCTGCTTCTCCTTCTCCTACTCCCCCTGCTTGTGTTCCCTCTCTCTCTGTCAAATAAATAAATAAAATCTTTGGGCACGTGGGTGGCTCAGTGGGTTAAAGCCTCTGCCTTTGGCTCAGGTCATGATCTCAAGGTCCTTGGATCAAGCCCCTCATGGGGCTCGCTGCTCAGTGGGGAGCCTGCTTCCCCCTCTCTCTCTGCCTGCCTCTCTGCCTACTTGTGATCTCTCTCTGTCAAATAAATAAATAAAATCTTAAAAAAAAAGATTAAAAAAATCCAAAATAAATGCAAGGAATCTAATTTTTCAATAAGTCACAATGACTGATGTGTTTATTTACTATGATGCTCAAATTCTCCCAGATTTTGCCAGTATTTCTTGATAGCCCCTTCATTCTCCGAGTACTTCCTTACTTTCCAGGTTTTTCTTATGTACCTTTCTTTTTTTTTTTTTAGATTTTATTTATTTATTTGACAGAGAGGTCACAAGTAGGCAGAGAGGCAGGCAGAGAGAGAAGGGGAAGCAGGCTCCCCACTGAGCAGCGAGCCCCATGCGGGGCTTGATCCCAGGACCCTGAGATCATGACCTGAGCCAAAGGCAGATGCTTTAACCCACTGAGCCACCCAGGTAACCCTATATTTCTTTTCTTTATCTCTGATATCAGCCTTTTCTCTAAGGAACCTTAATTATTCTGACTGGATAATGGTATTTGAAAACCAAGATCTGGGTGATAGGTGTGCTTTTCACTATGAATCATTGCTTCTCATTCTTTCAACTCACAGAGCTAGGAAATTAGATGATAACTGATGACATTATCTCTCTCTCTATTTTTTTATTATCTCTCTATATTAAGATAAGCATCATACTGATACCTCCAATTCTAATCCAACACCGCAACATTCTAATCTTTTCACTTCCATATGTAATCTTTTTATAAAAATAAGAAATTGGCTCTTATTATCCCAGGCTTCTATACTCATATGTGCTCAAGATTGGAATATACTGAGTTGTTTCACAATTACTAACCATACCTACTGTAAATAGCAAACCTACTATACTTACTAGATCAAGGTCAATATATTTTTTACAATTTCATATTGAGGTAAAATTTATAAACCATGAACAGTACAAATCATTAGTTAAAACTCAGTACATTTTAACAAATACATTTGCATAGAAGTCTAGAGCCATTTTGTCAACACAAAAGGATCCCACATGCCTCTTTCCAGGCATCCTCCAAAAGCAACCTCATTTGTTATTTTTGGTACCATGTTTTAGTTTTAGCTGTCATAGAATTTCATATTAATGCACTTCACACAATAGATACTGTATTCTTCTGTAGATGGCTGTTTCACTCAACATAACATTTGTAAAATTCATTCATATTGTTGGACAGCTAATAATTTTTAATTTATTTTTTTATTATTGAGTAGCTTTTTTTAATTGTGTTATGTTAGTCACCATAAAATACGTTTAAGTAGTTTTTCATTGTATCATCACACAATTACACATCCTTTCTCGAATTGGAATATGTGTTGACTATTCCAGTTATTGATAATCATGGATAAAATGGGAAGAAATATTCAAATCTCTTTAAAATGTTTTTACTTTTCTTAGATATATACCTAGGCTGATATTTCTGAGTCATTTGTAGGTATGTATATATAAAAAATTGAAAAACTATTTTCAAAGTGGTTCACTTCATTTACCAATGTATTACAGTTCCAGCTATCCCATGTCTTTGCCAATATTTGTTTTTTTCAGTCTTTTGGTTGTAGCCATTTTGATGTATATGAAAAAATAACTCACTGAGGTTTTGGCTTAGAATTACCTGAAGTGGGGCACATTTTTACTTCTCTAATGGCACATTTTGCTTTGTGAAATGTCTTTTCAGATCTTTTGCTTTTTTCTATTGATGAACTTATCCTTTCCATTAAAAATGAGTTATGTGTAAAAAAAAAAGTTATTTGTAAGTATTAGATATGAATCCTTTGCATATGTAGGTATTGTGCACATTTTATTCCCATTTAGTGGCTTGACTCTTCATTCTTATAACACTGTCTTTAGATAAGCAAAAGTCTTTCATTTTGATGAAACATATTTATAATTTTTTATAATTATCAGTTTATTATGTTCCAAAAATGTTGCTTACCTACAGATTATAAGTATTTATTATTGGTTCCATGATTCTTTTTTAAATGAATTTTGGTGTATGATATGAGGAAAGGGTTCAGATTTTTTCCCCTCCTATGTGGTTATCCAGATATTTCAGTACATGTTGAAATAAATCTTTTTAACCATTGAACTGCTTCAGTGCCTTGGTCAAATATCAATTAACTATGTAAATACAGGTCATTTTCTGGACACAATTTAATTCTCTTGATCCATCATCTATCATTTTGCTAATACTACAGTGATTTGTTTTTTGAAACTGTAGAAAGTCTTAAAAGTTAGGCAAGGAAAATCCCCTAATTTCAATACACTTTTTGGCTATTTTTTTTTTTTAAAGATTTTATTTATTTATTTGACAGGGAGAGAGATCACAAGTAGGCAGAGAGGCAGGCAGAGAGAGAGGGGGAAGCAGGCTCCCCGCTGAGCAGAGAGCCCGATGCAGGGCTCTATCCCAGGACCCTGAGATCATGACCTAAGCCAAAGGCAGAGGCTTTCACCCACTGAGCCACCCAGGCACCCCACTTTTTGGCTATTCTAAATCTTTTTCAATTTTATATAAAGAAGAAAATATAAAATATATAAATTCAAAATATAAAAATATAAAAAGAAATTTAGATAATTGCATTTAAACCATTTGATTTTCCTATAAGGAGCGTTAAAAGAATAAATTTTCTTCTGAGCCTTGATTTTGCAGCATCCTACACAGTTTGATACCTCTCTTTTTTTTAAATTGTTCAACTCACACTACTTTATATTATTTAAGCATTTTTCAGAGATTTTTCCAAATATCCTTTTGTAAGTTATTTCCATTTCATTACCATGTGGCTAGAAAACATTTCCTATGATTAAAATTATGTTACTTTTATTGATACTTGCTCTATAGCTGACTGTATGTTTTCTCCTCATGAATGGTGAATGTTCCATATCTTCTGATAGGATGCATATTCTGCAGTTTTGGGGGATATTGTTATATAAACATCAATCAAATCAAGTTGTATGTAATAGAGTTATCCCAGTTATTTCTGTTGCTGTTTTTTGTCTAAATCTCATTCAATTACTGAGTGAGATTTTACTACACTGAATTTGCTTCTTTATCTTTAGTTATATCGATCTTGTTTTATGAATTTAGAAAATGTGTGGTTAGTTGCATTCATGTTTAGAATTCTTATATCTTCTTAGTACGTTGTTTTATTTTCATAACCTGTTACTTTAGTACATTGGTTATGCTATTTTCATGTCTTCTTAATTCTGTATTAAATTTTACTTTGTCTGATTAATGTAGCTACTTCAGATTTCTTGTGCTCACTATTTCAAGTCATATATATGAGAGAGAGAAGCAGGGTGCCCGATGAGCAAGGAGCTCAACATGGTGCTTGATCCCAGCACCTTGGGATCATGACCTGAGCTGAAGGTAGACAATTAACCACCTGAGCCACCCAGGTGCCCCTTAAGTTTTATATTTTTTGTATCCATTTTCTTCCAAGTTATATGTGTCTTTGAATTTAAAGTTTTTTCTTTTGATCAGCGTATAATTAAGTCTTGTTTTTAATCCTATCTCACACTCTCCTGTTTATATTTAATATAATTATTAATATGTCACAGACATAATTCTTACATTTTTGTGTTAATTTCATATATATCTCATTTTTTTATTTATCTTTTGATACTTTCCTGACTTCTTGTCATCCTTGTTTTTATCATGTAATGTTTTTCTATGGTGGCTTAGAATGTTTCAGCTGTTTGATTATAATTTCCTAGGCATTTTTTTCATCCTGATTAGCTGGAATTTTTGTATTTCTATTCAATTTTTATATCAAGTTTGAAAATTTCTATCCACCTTTCTAATTTTTTTTTTCATTCTTTCTCTTCCTAGCTTTTTTGCTCCAATTATATATTTGTTAGGTTATATGATTTTAGATCATTGGGATGTTATTATTTTTCAGTATATTTTCTTTTTTTTATTGTATATTTAATGTTCATGTATTTTTCAAATTTGCAAATCTTTTTTTTTTATTTTGCATTTTCAATCTGTTAAGGCTTACTCTTGAAAACTGCAATTTATGTATTTCATTTTTAGGTCTAGAATATCCATTTGTTCATATTTTTTTTTTTATTATTTATTTATTTATTTATTTATTTATTCGACAGAGAGACGGTACAAGCAGAAGGAGAAGCAGTGGGAGAGGGAAAAGCAGGCTCCCCACTGAACATGGAGCCCAATGTGGGGCTTGATCCCAGGACCATGGGATCATGACCTGGGCTGAAGGCAGATGCTTAACCAACTGAGCCATCCAGGAGCCCCCCATTTGTTCATATTTAGTTTCCATTTTTCAGTGAATAGTGGTTAAATTTTTTACTTATTGTATTTATATTTCCCTATTAAGTTCTTGAACAGATATTTAAGTTTCTTGAAAGTTTTTTCTGTAAATTCTTATATCTGGGTCATCTTGGTATATAATTCTAATGACTACTAATAGTATATATTTCCTGTCTCTTTGCAAGTCTATTTTTAGTTATTTACTGAACATTATAGATGTGCTGTTAAGATTCTAGTGTCACTTATTTTCTTTATTTTCTACAAAATAATTTTCCTTCTAGCTGGCAGTTATCTTTGCTAGAATAAAATATAAACTCTGTCTTCCCTGAAGTGGGAAGCAAGTAATATTTTTCATTCTTTCAGTATTCCAGTTATTATGTTTGTTTTGTGTGAAAAATTTGGTATTTTCCTCATGTGTATAATTAAGAATGTCATCTAATAAATTAGGCAGAGTAAACATCCAATTAGCTGAATTTTGGGGGCACCTGAATGGCTCAGCTGGTTAAGCCTCCATCTCTTGATTTTGACTCAGGTCATGATCTCAATATCCCATGTCATGATCCACACTCAGTTGGGGCCCTGCTTAAGATTCTTTCTCTCCCTCTCCCTCTGCCCCTCCTGCTTGCATGCTGTGTCTCTTGAAATAAATATATCTTTAAAAAATGCATTTTTTTCCATTTTATCCATTACCAAGCTTATTCTGAATGCCCATGTTCTGTTATAACTCCTTAAGCAAGTAACATTGTGACTTTCTGCTTGAGTCCATAGCCACACCTATGCCAAATGCAAAAAGTCTGCAGCTAAAATGTCATATACCAGAGAATTTTGTCCAGTAAAGTTCAAGTCTTTTATAAAATATAGTAACCTGACCAACATAATTTAGCATAAATATTATCAATAAATGTTAAATGTGATATACTAGTAATAGAAAATATGACTGCTTCTCAAACATGGAATATTCCACTGAGTAATCAAATGTTTGATAAAAGAAAGGAAGAGTAAGTTCCAAAATTAGAAATATTACAAGGAGCACTCATCACAGTAGAAGCAGTAAAATAGAAATTTGCAAAAAAAATCTAAAAGTAAAAGGCCCTCTTCCCTTGAAATTAAAAATAGAATAAATATTTTATTTTAAACCAAAGATTATAATAAGAGATGAAGAAGGACACTTTATCGTACTTAAAGGGTCTACCCAACAAGAAGACTTAACAATTACACATATTTATGCTCCTAATTTGGGAGCAGCCAAATATATAAACCAATTAATAACCAAATTAGAGAAACACATTGATAATAATACAATAATAGTAGGAGAGTTTAACACCCCACTCACAGCAAATGGACAGGTCATCTAAGCAGAAGATCAATAAGGAAATAGGGCTTTGAATGACACATTGGACCAGATGAACATCACAGATATATTCAGAGCATTTCATTGCAAAGCAACAGAATGCACATCCTTCTTGAGTGCATATGGAACGTTCCCCAGAATAGTTCACATCCTGGGTTACAAATCAAGTGTCCACTGGTACAAAAGGATTGAGATTATACCACACATATTTTCAGACCACAGTGCTTTAAAACTTGAACTCAGTCACAAGAAATAATTGGAAAGGAACACAAATTCATGAAAGTTAAAAAGCATCATATTAAAGAATGAATGGATCAACCAGGAAATTAAAGATGAGTTAAAAAATATATGAAATCAAATGAAAATGAAAAGACAACAGTTCAGAGTCTTTGGGATGCAGCAAAGGCAGTCCTAAGAAATACAGAATACAGAAATATCAGCATTTCTCAAGAAACAAAAAAGTCTAAAATACAAAAACTAACCTTGCACCTAAAGGAGCTAGAAAAAGAACAGCAAATAAAGCCTAAATACAGCAGGAAAATAGAAATACTAAAGATTAGAGCAGAAATCAAAGATATAGCAGGAAAAAAAAAAAAAACCTCAGTAGAACAGATTAATGAAACTAGGAGCTGGTTCTTTGAAAGAATTAATAAGATTGATGAACTTCTGGCCAGAGTTATCTAAAAGAAAAGAGGAATGACCCAAATAAATAAAATCATGAATGAAAGAGAGATCACAACCAACACCAAAGAAATACAATTATAAGAGAATATTATGAGCAATTATATACCAACAAATTAGACAATCTAGAATAAATTGATAAATTCCTAGAAACACTGAAGCTACCAAAACTGAAAAAGGGAGAAATAGAAAACCTAAATAGACCCAAAACAAGCAAAAAAATTGAAGCAATAATCAAAATCTCCCAACAAACAAGAGTCCATGGCTGGATGGCCACCCAACAAAATTCTACCAAACATTTAAAGAAGAATTAATACCTATTTTTCTGAAGCTGTTTCAAAGAATAGAAACAGAAGGAAAACTTCCAAACTCATTCTATGAAACCAGCATTACCTTGAACCCAAAACTAGACAGAGAACCCACCAATAACGAGAACTACAAACCAATATCCCTGATGAACATGAATGCAAAAGTTCTCACCAAGATCCTAGCCAATAGGATCCAACACTACCTCAAAAGGATTATTCACCAGGACCAAGTGGGATTTATTCCTGGGTTGCAAGGATAGTTCAACATCCGAAAATCAATCAATGTGATACGCCACATTAATAGAAGAAAGGGCAAGAACTGTATGATCCTCTCAATAGATGCAGAAAAAGCATTTGACAAAAATACAGCACACTTTCTTTATAAATTCTCTAGAGGGTAGGGATAGAAAGAATATACCTCAATATCATAAAAGCCATCTATGAAAAGTCCACAGCAAATATCATTCTCAATGGGAAAAACAGAGCTTTTCTCCTAATGTCAGGAATAAAACAGGGATGTACACTCTCACCACTGTTGTTCAACATAGTACTAGATGTCCTAACCTCAGCAACCAGACCACAAAAAGAAATAAAGACATCCAAATCAGCAAAGAAGTCAAACTTTCACTATTTGCAGACAACCTGATACTCTGTATAGAAAACCCAAAGGAGGGGCACTTAGGTGGCTCAGCCAGTTAAGTGTCTGCCTTTGGCTCTGGTCATGATCCCAGGGTTCTGGGATCAAGTCCTGCATCGGGCTCCCTGCTTAGCAGAGAGTTTGCTTCTCCCTCTGCTGTTCCCCCTGTTTGTGTGTTCTTTCTCTCTCTCTGTGTTAAATAAACAAAATCTTTAAAAAAAAATAAGAGAAAAGAAAAAAAAAAAAGAACCCAAAGACCCAACCGCTAGCACTGATACAAGAATTCATCAAAGTTGCAGGTTAAAAATCAATGCATAGAAGTCAGTTGAATTTCTATAAACTAACAGTGAGGTAGAAAAAAGAGAAATCAAGCGACTGATTACATTTACAAATGCACCAAAAACCATAAGTTATCTAGGAATAAACCTAACCAATGAGGAAAAGAATCTGTACTCTGAAAATGATTCAAACACTTACGAAAGAAATTGAGGAAGACATAAAGAAATGGAAAAACATTCCATGCTCATGTATTGGAAGACAAATATTGTTAAAATGTCTATGCCACCCAAAGCAATCTACACATTCAGTGCAATCCCTATCAAATTAACGTCAGCATATTTCACAGAGCTGAAACAAACAATCCTAAAATTTGTATGGAAACAGAAAAGACCTTGAATAGACAAAGGAATGTTGAAAGAGAAAACCAAAACTGAAAGCATTACAATTCCAGGCTTTAAGTTGTATTACAAAGCTGTAATCCTCAAGACAGTATGGTATTGGTACAAAATCATGTACATAGATTGATGGAACAGAATAGAGAACCCAGAAATGGATCCTTAACTTTATGGTCAACTAATCTTTGATAAGGCAGGAAAGAATATCCAATGGAAAAAGGACAATCTCTTCAACAAATGATGTTGGGAAAATTGGACTGCCACATGGAGAAGAATGAAACTGGACTACTTTCTTACACTATACAGAAAAATAAACTCAAAATGGATGAAAGACCTAAATGTAAGAAAGGAATCCAACAAAATCCTAGAGGAGAACACAGGCAGCAACCTCTGTAACCTTGGCCGCAGTATCATCTTGCTTGACACATCTCCAAAGGGAAGAGAAAGAAAGGCAAAAATAAACTATTGGAACTTAATCAAGATAAAAAGCTTCTGGACAGCAAAGGAAACAGTGAACAAAACTAAAAGGCAATATAGGAAATGGGAGAAAATATTTGCAAATATCTTATCAGATAAAGGGCTAATATCCAAAATCTATAGAGAACTTATCAAATTCAACACTCAAAAAAACAAAAATCCAGTCAAGAAATGAGTATAAGGCATGAAAAGACATTTTTCCAAAGAAGACATACAAATGGCCAACAGACACATGAAAAAATGCTCAACATCACTCAACATCAGGGAAATACAAATCAAAACTGCAATAAGTACCACCTCACACCAGTCAGAATGGCTAAAATCAACAACTCAAGAAACAACAGATGCTGGTAAGGCTGTGGAGAAAGGGGAATCCCCTTGCACTGCTGGTGGGAATGCAAACTGATATAGCCACTCTGGAAAACAGTATGGAGTTCTTCGAAAAGTAAAAATAGAACTACCCTATGACCAGCAATTGAGCTACTAGGTATTTATCCAAAGGATAGAAACATAGTGATCCGAAGAGGGAAATGCACCTCAATGTTTATAGCAGCAATGGCCACAATAGTCAAAATATGGAAAGAGCCCAGATGCCCATCAACAGATGAATGGATACAAAGGATGTGATGTATGTGTATGTGTGTGTGTGTGTGTGTGTGTGTGTGTGTCTGTGTGTGTGTGTGTGTGTGTAATGGAATATTACTTAGCCTTCAAAAAGAATGAAATCTTGCCATTTTCAATGACATGGATGGAACTAGAGTGTATTATGCTAAGTGAACTAAGTCATTCAGAGGAAGACAAATACCATATGATTTTACTCATATGTGGAATTTAGGAAGCAAAACAGGATGAACACAGGGGAAGGGAAGGAAAAATAAAACAAGATGAAAATTGAGAGGGAAGCAAACCATAGACTTTGACCCCTAGGATACAAACTGAGGGTTTCTGGAGGTAAGGTGGGTAGGGGGAAGAGATAACTGTGTGTTTTATGCAACCGATAAATCACTAAATCCTATCTTTGAAACTAATTTTTAAAAAGCCAAAAAAAAAAATTAAATAAACATTTTGTTTTGTAGAAAATATTATTGAATTCTTAATGGAAAGGAAAATAGAAGCCAATATTACAGAATTTGTAAAATATAATGGCCTGTAGTCATATGCTACCTTTTATTATTATTTTCTATTTCATCCAGATTTTTTGTTTTGTTTTTCTTGCCAGTTAAAATGTAAAGATTTGAAGTCTTGGAAATTATATGCAGTTGTTTTGAAATTCCCTCTGTGGCTTGCATTCATTCTATCTTGGGCAAGTATATAATAGCATTAGTTGGTGTCTATTAAATTTAAAGAAACATCTTCAGTGAACAATTGGCAGCTAACAATCCACAAGGTCTTAATGATTAACTTTTAGTTAGGAGCATTGCTTCTTCTCAAAGATGAAATTGTATTTATCTTAAGGACATTACTTTTCATTTCCTCATCTCCTACTGTAAGTCTGCACACTCAATAATCTCACAAGGTTTTTTTTCCTATTTACTAATTTGAGAAACAACAGCAACAATAAAGTTATCCATACAAACTCTAGTTAAATTCTAGTCAGTCTTCTTTTTTATCCTGTTTTTTTATCTGAACACTTACTAATCTGCATATTGTATTTTTTTATTTATAAATTACTACAATTATCAAAATAATATTTTGTATATTTTACCAAAAAAAGGAAAATGAATTTTTTTAAAGAGTTTTTATTTGAGAGAAAGAGCACAAGCAAGGGGAGTAGAAGATGGAGAAGCAGGCTCCTCAGTGAGCAGAGAGCCTGATGTGGGTCTCAATCCCAGGACCCTGGGATCATGACCTGAGCCAAACACAGACACTTAACTGACTGAGTCACCCAGGTGCCCAGAAATGAAATGTTTTAAGTAAACTGACTGTGTCACAATGATAGTATGTGAATGATCTGGAACTTAAACCAAGATTTGGATGTCAGTTTCTGTACTATTTTTGACACACAGCTGCATGACTTGGTGAAGTGAATTGTTTGGTCTGAACACATTGTTTCTCCATATCATCTTCGTAAATCAAAAAATACATTTTGATAATGGTAATTTATTTTACCAAATAGTCATTTACAATGTTAAGAATTCACAAAGAAGCTAGTCAGAGTTGGAGGAGCAATTGTGACTTTAAAATTGTGACTATAAACAGGTTTATTCAGGACATGACCTTTATATCTTATTTTAAAATATTGGTCATTTCTTGGAGTGCCTGGGTGGCTCATTTGGTTAAGTGTCCTACTCTTGATTTCAGCTCAGGTCATGAGTTTGGGGTTGTGAGATGAAGACCCGCATTGGGCTCCATGACCGGCACCGGGTCTGCTTGGGATTCTTTCTCTCCTTTACCTCTTCCCCTCCCCCTGCTCATGTGCGTGCATGCTCTCTCTCTCTCTTTCCCTCTAAAATAAGTAAATAAATAGTCTTTTAAAAACTGGTCATTTCTTACTAACAGATTACCCATTAAACTTTGAAATCAAATGAGAACTGATTCTTTTCTCTCACATGTCCTCACAGTTTCCTCTACTTGACATACTTTTTAACACTAAGATAATTAATTCCAATATTCCTAATAACTATAATTACTCCTCCTGTAAGATTATTGCTTCCATGGTAATTATTTAGAATACGATTCCTTAAATAACACATTCAATTACATATGTATTTCCAGTGATAACCTTTATATAAGAGAAGCAATAATAGTTATGTCAAAAATCCCCATTTATGCTGTCATGAATAGAATAAATTTGTTTTTGTTGAGATTGATTATTTCTAATGTTGTGTATGTTTTAGTCCCTCAAACATTACTTTGGCAATCAAAATCAGAATAATATCTGTGGACAGCTGCTATTCCAAATAAATGAGGTGAGTAAGCCAGATGGAAATACAGAGGGTTACCAAATCCTTGAGGGCTGATAAGTCGACTTCTTTTTTCATTAATGGTGGTTGGTGATAATTTGTATTTGTATTTTGGAACTATTCAAATTAAACAACAAAATGCAACTTGTTTGTGTATTTACATTGCTTTTTACTTCTAATAGGTACTTTATTTCTTTAACTTTAGTGATCTAGCTGATATATTGGCTACAATCATGTCCACCAGAAGTAACTGGAAGTGATATAGAATGACAGTCATGTACAATTACAGGTATGCTGAACACCATTAATACTCACTTCACAAAAAATCATATTCAGCTGCAGAAATTGTTCCATAGTAAGAGGCCCTAACACTCTCTAGAACATGTTTGTTTATCTACTCCTTCATGTAAGACTAAAGCACTGATAGATGATGGAAACTACATCGGGTCTCACCCACCCAGTGACTGGGATAACTGGACACTCAATTTTCTTTCATTATAGTTATACACAGACTGTCCTTAGAGATGCTCATCACAGAACAATAAATATCACCCCCATGTGATATATAGGGAACTAGCATGATAAAATAGCTAAAGGTTTCTAGCATAAATATGACAATGAGAACAAACAGAACACTGGGAATAAATAAATAAAATGTAACCAATTCCTTTAAAAAGGTATACTTTGAAATCAAGGAAAAGAAACTCATGACTAGCATAGGACAAAGAGGTAAACTACCTTATGAAACAAGCAGTGGTTAATGTAGCATAAATTAGGAAAAGAGCAAATAATAATAATGATGATAATAATAGAAAATTCAAAGAATGAAAAAGAACAGATGGCAAAATTAAAGATAGGCAGTCAATACTTTTTTTTTTTAAAGGTTTTATTTATTTATTTGACAGAGAGAGAGAGATCACAGGTAGGCAGAGAGGCAGGCAGAGAGAAGGGGAAGCAGGCTCCCCGCTGAGCAGAGAACCTGATGCGGGGCTTGATCCCAGGACCCTGAGACCATGATCCGAGCTGAAGGCAGAGGCTTTAATCCACTAGCCACCCAGGTTCCCCAGGCAGCCTATACTATTGCAAGGAAAACAAATAAATCCCAAAAGCAGATTCAAGTAAATGTGCACAGCAGGAAATAAAGAATGAAGTACAATATGAGCGGAACTTCAGTTAAACATAGTGAAATTGCTGTACTTTGTACTTGGCCCTTTTGAGCTAAATTTGTAAAGGATGGAATATTGTAAGATTTAGTTTAATGAGGGAATCCCTTGAAATTTATGAAGAAATGTGTCAACAGGAATCCAAATATAATTAACTTGCTTAAATGGCTTAAATGTTAACATAAAAACAAGAATATCTGTGACTAAGAGTAATGCCTAAATGTAAGATGATATCATTTCCCCCTCTAATGGGAGTTCAATTATAGTTAGAAAAAAACTTTGTTCTTTTGTCTTCCATGGGAGAAACAATTCTCTTTAAAGAATAATGCAATTGTAAAAGTGATAAATCTAGATATTCTACCAACCATTGCATATTTAAGGTTTACAGTTAAAGTTGATGTAAACTTTTGAAAATAATACAATTACTACTAGTTTGGTTATTTCAGAGATGAGAGCACAAGTTTGTAAAAAGAATCCTATGGAAAAACATTGAAAAGTGATATTTGAAAATAAGCAGATATAGAGAAACCAAATAATTTTTATGTAATATTTGAAAATCAGTCACCATAAAGATATAATATATATTGGTGTGACAGAAAATAATAAAAATTATATAAGGAAGGCACACTTAATCACTTCTGAGATTAGGCTATAATCTCTTAGGCAAAATTCAACAAGGCAGTATGATAATTTTAAGGTTATTTACAACTAATCATTCAAATTAAAGTAGTAGAAAAAAAGTAGGATCATCTAATATTTATTATAAATACAGTGATTTAAAATGCCAAGTAAATGCAGCACCTGTGTGGCTTAGCTGGTTAAACATCTGTCTTTGGCTCAAATAATGATCTCAGGGTCCTGGAATCAAGCCCCACATCAGGCTTCCTGGTCAGCAGGGAGTCTTCTTCTCCCTCTCCTTCTCTCTCCCTCTATCCCTCCCCATAGCTCGTTCTCTCTCTCTCAAATAAATAAATAAAATCTTTTTAAAATAAAATAAAATGCCAAGTAAATTCCGGATCTACTTTATCAGTTAACTAAGTTGGAACAGGCAGGAGTTACACAATAGAAAAGAAAATAGTCTGCCCAAATTTCTCTGCTTTCACTTAGTTTTGGATTATTAATTACTAAAGAAATTATAGTATATAGAGATATATATTTGTTTTATGCATATGAAGATGCTTGTATTCATTTTCTATTACTGTGTAACATTTCTACAAATGAGAAATTTAGGCATGACTTAACAGGGTTCTCTGCTCAGGATTTTGGAAGGCTAAAAACAAGGTGTGAAAACTGGACTATATTCTCATCTGGAGGTGTTCTTCTTAGGGAAGAACTGGTTTCCAACCTCACTCATGTTGGTAAGAAAATTCAGTTCCTTGAGGTTGTAGGACTGAGAATTTCAGCCACTGGTGATTTCCTGTCATGGCTCTTTCCACAACAGGGAGAGCTTCTTAAGTTCAACAAGAAAGAGTCTTTGGCTATTTCAAGACTTTTTGAAGGAGTCACCTGTTCAACTCAAGTGAACTGACTAGGAACTTCAATTACATCTCCAAAATATCTTGATCTTTGTCATATGGGTCATCATGAGAGTGATACTCCATCATACCCACATGTCCCTACCACACCCAAGGAGAAGGAATCATACAAGGGTATGGATCATCAGGGATAAACATAGAATTCTGCCTATCATGATGTTATTTTCTTTCCCCAAAGTAAATTTAAACCAATTTAATAACAAAGCCTTATTAGGTTACTGTAAGAAATTACTGAAAACATAGTGGCAAAAGCGAAAACGAACTTATTTTCTTACCGTTCTGGAGGTCAGAAATCTGAAGAATGTAAATGGGTTAAAATCAAGGTGTTGGCAGTGCTATGTTCCCTCCCAGGAGCACTAGAAGATACTGTTTTCCTGTTTTTTTGTTTTTTGTTTTTGATTTTTTTTTTTTTCAGTTTCCAGAGGCTGCTTGCATTTCTTAGCTCATATCCCCTTCCCATTTTCATTGCCAGCAATGGCCAGTTGAGTCTTTCTCTCATTGCATATCTCTCTGTGTCTTCTACTTACCTTTCCCATTTATAAGGACCATATGATTACGGTGGAATCACCTGGATAATCTAGAATAGGTTCTCCTTCTCAGAGTCAGTTGATCAACAACTTTAATTCAATTTTCATCCCAACTCCTCCTTACCATGTAACATAACATAAGTTTCTGGTAATTGGGACTTGGACATCCTTGAGTTTGTTTATCATCTGAGTTCTAATGTAGTATGTTTTTGATAGGGGTAAGGAGAAAACAACTGATATTTTAATAAGTTCTTAAAGTCTAAGTTAAGCTAGAGTGACAAATTAGTATTCCTGGGAGTTTCAAAAACAAGGGGAGTCTGCTCCACTCACCAGCTTTTTTCTACAAACTGCCACAGGATGCTCATAAAACAAAAACAAAAACAAGCAATAAAAAACTTAGAGGAAAGTCAGAGGACCTTGGAGAGATACTTTTGGTGGTATTGTAAGGCTTACCAAGATCTGAGGATAGAGCCAGAGTAACTGTAGAAGTCTATGTGTGGTCTAGGCCCTGCATGAGTGAAAGATAGGCATGAAATCTGCTGGTGCCCCAAATCTTTCTTGGATAAGAAGCAAAGATATCTCCTGCTATAGAAGGAGCAAGCAACATTTTTGTGTCCCAGATCAGACTCTCATATTAGGTGAAGATCAACTGCTACTGGAGAGAAGAAAGAAAACCTACCCACATTCTTCTCCCTGACCTCATACCAGGCAGAGGTTGGTTGTCACCCTTCCACAGTTCGTGACGGTACTAGCCAAAAGCCATCTGATGACTGGGGACTGGGGGCAGAAAATCCTTTCATGGCTAGGATCCTGCAGTGATTGAAAACAGAGGTGTGCTTCTCTGGAGGATGGACCCGAAACGGATTGGCCATAGGAACACACTGAGATAAGCCAGAGTTCCACTGTTACATGGGAAGGGATAGAGAATTCAGCTGTCCTTAGACCCTGCCCTTGGATAGAGGGAGGTTGAATCAGGAGTACCAAGAATGACTCACATCTGAGGCACAGGCTGGCAGGGCTTGCTTATGACGGACTGGAAAAGGAGAGCCAAGAAAGGGACATCAGAGTGGTTCAGTCTTTGAAGCAACTGATCCTTGGTTTCAGCTCAGGTCATGATCTCATATGTTGTGAGATCGAGCCCTGAATTGGGCTCCGGGCTTGGTGGGGAGTCTGCTTGAAGAGAGAGAGAGAGAGAGCACACAAGCAGGAAGAGTGGCAGACAGAGGGAGAGAGTGAAGCAGGCTCCCCACTCAGCAGGGAGCCTGAGGCAGGGCTCCATCCCAGGACCCTGAGATCATGATCCAAGCCAGAGGCAGATGCTTAATGAATTGAGCCACTCAGGTGCCCCTATTCTTTGAAACCAATTAAATTATTGCATATGATGCAATAGGATTGATTCTGCTGAATCTTAATACCCTTGACTTCTGTACTATGGAAAGTCTTTTCTTTCCCTTTTTTCTTTCTTTCTTTCTTTCTTTCTTTCTTTCTTTCTTTCTTTCTTTCTTTCTTTCTTTCTTTCTTCTTTCTTCCTTTCTTTCTTTTTCTCTTTATCTTTCTTTTGTTTTAATTGTATCTCTCTATATTTGTACTGTTTCTTACTTTTACTTTCAGTTTTCTTAGAGTACTCCAATTGCACAAAGATAAAGTCCTGGAGTCTCTGATGGCTTTGAAGTGGTCATGTGAGCATGTGTGCTCACTTCTAGATTTGTTCATATTTTAGAAATTCGCTTTTTTAAAGATTTTATTTATTTACTTTAAGAGAGAGAGATCACAAGTAGGCAGAGAGACAGGCAGAGAGAGAGGGGGAACCAGGTTCCTCGCTGAGCAGAGAGCCCAATGTGGGGCTCGATCCCAGGACGCTGAGAGTCCCAGGACCCTGATAACATGACCAAAGACAGAGGCTTAACCCACTCAGCAGCCCAGGTGCCACTAGAAATTCACTTTTATTTAAGTAGTTGTTATCAAGGTCTTTGGTGTTCCCAGTCAAACCTAACGCTAACTCAACAATTGTATTTCTTTTCATTCATGTTGCATAGCTGTTTAGATCATGAGTTTTTTGTTTTTGTTTTTGTTTTTGTTTTTTGGTAAATATTCATCATAACTGACAGTGATATTTCACAAGGTCATCAGTTTGAATGGAAATCTTTTTTTTTTTTTTAATGGAAATCTTTCAGGAATTTCCCAAGAACCATTTCAGAAGAGATTGAACTATTCTTATGATCTCAGATTCTACATGTATAATTAGATTTGTTTTCATACTTGATAATAAAGAAAACGCTAAACCATGATCTTATTTCCATAAATAAAATTTTCTAATTCCCTCTACTACCACAGTAAGAATGTTTCTATGAGAGTCCTCATCCAGTCCCAGCTTTTCTTGTTTTCAATAGCAGAGCCAGGTTCACTACTGTTACCATTATACACATCTTTCTTTTTTTTTTTTTATTGTTGCAAACAAGGGTTTTCTTTTTCTTTTTTTTTTTCAAACAAGGGTTTTCAAAAAACAGTTGACTTGGTTCCTTATTTTGAGAAAGTGTGTTTTTCATATTCCACCTGAACTTTTTAGTTATGGTATGTTTTATCCAGGGTCTTATAGCTTTTCTTCCTCAGAACATAAGCACCTTCTTTCCAATTGTGATGCCTTAGGTTTAGCACCTCATTTTTTCATTAAAAAAACCTGAATAATTTGAATATTTATCTTTTTCTTATTACTTTATAAATTATTCCCAGAAACAAAAGAAAGAACAGCTGATTTTTCCGGTCTCATTCAAAATTACAAACTAAAAAAAAAAAAAAAAAAAATTACAAACTAAAAAATGACTTAATTTTAACCCAGGGCCAAGGAAAATTATCAGAGTAAATTAGGCTTTACTCTGTGTTTTTTACAAAAAAAGTATTTAAAATATAATTGACAGAATACAATAACTTAAACTCATTCAATTATTTGTCAATAGCTTGTTGGTTCTACATATTGTTTTCTTTTTCAGATTATACAAAACAATGTAAAATCTCCATGCTGGCCTATTTAAACCCTGGGTATAGGCAAGAAAATCTAATTGAACTCTGTTATTTGTGGATTGTTGTTATTTCTATAAAATTCTATTTGAAGGCTTATACCATCAAAATAAATTCTGATCATAGAGCCTTGCTCTCCTCTTGATTGATACACAGATATGTAACTTAATTTCACTAAAACCTATCTATACTTTAAGGCTGAACTCATTTCTTTTCTTTTCTTTTCCCCTATTATTCCATATCACTTTATCCTAACTCATCCTAATGCCAAAAGTTCTGAAAATTTTACTCATACAAATCTGAATTTGATTAATAATGCTTTAAGACGTTTTCTCCATGACACACTCTTGACCAAGAATTTGAGAATCTCATTACACTAAGAGACACTCATTGTGTTAAGCCCCTACTCCAGCCACTCTGAGAATCCTTTCCTTTAAGAGAAATGTGAAGGTGATTTTATAATGAAAAGATGTCAGAAATATGAAGTATCATTATGGTAATAAGCATCTTCTCCAACACTGGATATTTTATAAAAATAAACTATATCTAAAAAAAAAGATAAATAAACTATATCTATCTCTTATTACATTGTAGGAAAATAAAAAAAGAGGTGTATTAATTCAACAAATGTATTGATTATTTTTTATGGATAACTCACTGTGTTCTGCCTCTGGGTATACTAGAGAGTAAAAACTGTCCTCTCTACTCATAAAATTTATCATTTGGTGAGGAAATAAAAATCAGATTTTAATTAAATATCTACACATTTTTAATTATGGAAAAATATAAAGAAAAGACAAAACTGTAAGAGAGCATTAACATTTAGATTTGACTTAATATAAATGTAGTAAAGGATTACTGAAAAAAATAATATTTCAGGTAGAATCATAAAAATGATTAGGTATTAGCATAAGAAGGGTTCAGGGGAAAAGCATGCATTTGTTTACCCATTTCTCTACACTTCTTTATAAACCCATCAGCTTAATATTGCTATAAAACAATAAAACACACAATATTTGTTGATCTTTGTTATATTGACATAAAAATATTAATTAACTTGTAACTTGGAACATAGTGATTAAGTCATTAGTTTTCAATTATGATAAAACCTACAACTAATCAATGATTAATAATTAGCCATTTTTACTTTCAGAAATATGGTTCAAAAAGAGATTTTGTAATTAAACATACAATAAAATAGACTCCTTCTAACACTATTTTTCTAAAATGATTAAAAATAGTTCTAGTTGTAACTCAGTAGTTTTGTTTTTGTTTTGACATCTCTGTTTATCTTGTCTTTGCCCTGAAAGCTGATCAAGTGGTTCACTAAGTGGACATGGAAGGCTCCCAAGCGTGTGATCTGGTAATGACTTGTCAAGCTTCCTTGTCCAGGGTCACAAAACAATAAAATAAAATAGGAAAGACTGTGGCAAATTTAACACTTCATTTTCTATTCTTAGTCTGTAACAGTGTATTTATTATTTATTTATTTATTTATTTATTTATTTATTTAAGGAGGGATCACGTTAAGCATTTACTGAGTAATATATTTTATATGTCACTTTGTGAAGATTGCCATTTTATATATTAGTCATGTGAGTGTTTCAGATTATTTTTTATGCCCCAGCACAAAGCCATTGAACCTCTCTCTCTCTCCCTCATCTATCTACCTACCTACCCATCATTTATCTGTTTTTATCTATATCTTTCTATCCTCTATACAAAAATTTATTTCCCAAAAAAAAAAAAAAAATTTATTTCCTTTAACTTCACAAAGTTTTTTTTTTTTTTTCACAAAGGTATTTTAAAACATAGAGGTGGATGTTTTTCAAAATGAAATGAGTTATAAAATACAAAATGCAATAAATAAAATTTTATACACTGAGGTAGTTTAATAAAAAATATGAATTCCATACTAAATAATTTTGAGTATATATATAGTTTATACTTCTGAATGTTTAGCATGTTTATATTTTAGGCATATATATATATATATGAAAGTAAGTCACAGTATGGGAGAATAGTCAAAATATATTAGATTAAGAGTTAAATAATTGTAAAAGAGGAGTTAAGATTATGGAGTGGTAGGAGGACATCATGCTTGCTTCATTTGTGGAGCATAGCTAAATATGAAATAATTTCGAACACCTAGTAAATTGATCTAAGGACTGAGAAAACAAACTGCACAACTAAAGTGAGAAAAGAGGCCACATTATGGAAGGTAAGAAGTGTGGAGACATGATTTGGGGGAGAAAAGAATCACCAGTGCTGTGTGGAGAGGGAGCCCTGATCAGGGAGAGAAGAGTGAGGGAGAGAGCATGAGTGAGCAGGCTTCATGGAATTGCACAAGAAAAACACTTCTCCCAAACCATTGATGGGGTAAATGAGAGGGGCTGATAATCACAAGTTTTTATAAGCAGCGGAGCTCAAAGTCTGAAGTTTCAGAAGTCTGTACCATCATGGGGGTAGAGCCTGGCAGGTGTAGAGGCACTCCTGTGGAGGAGGGCAGATGCCCAGGACCAGATAATGTGGTCTGAGGATCACCTTGGTCACACTGGGAGAGACAGTTTCCTTCTTAGAGTGCATTTGGAAAAGATGGCATTGCCTCTCCGAGGACAAAATTGCCGATGGGTGCCATCAAGCTGAAGTGTTCATTAGCATAGGAGCACAGGCAGCTGCTGAAGGCAGCTAACTTGGACACCAGTTTTTTGATGCACATAAATTCAAAACCCCTGTACACTCATGCAACTGCCTTTTTGGGACAAAACAACATGAGCCCCAGTGCAGCAACAACCTCCTCCAGAGGATCAGCATGGGTCCATGATGCACTAGGTTCTAAAATTTGGAGTTTTGAAACCCAGCTAGTGCACCTCGGACAACACATAGGAACACTGCACTGCCAAGTGAGCAGATGGCTCAGACACAGACAGGCTGAAGGCAGGAATATGAGGGAAGCCTGGAACAAATGAGGGGAAATTGTTCACTCTTCTTGGAGGGCTTCCTGAATAGCTACCAGCCGAACTTTCTCTCTGGGGATGAGAGGACCAGCTGATGGCATTTTTACCCTTACCCATCAGCAGGAACTGATATCAATAAGCATCACAGCACCCATAGTGGAGGCTAGGACCACTTATAACAAGTCTCACCTCTGCGCTCTGCATTTGCTTCTTTACTAGGGCAACTGTGCCTGAAAATCAGAGAAGCAGCAGGCCCTTCCCCCAGAAGACTAGCATTAACCCCCCACATCCACAGTTTTACTGACCATATAGTACTCTACAGCTTCAGCTCTAGGGGAAATAAGATCTAGCATCTTTTAACAAGCAGAACAAAATACACTTAGTTTAAACTCACCACACATTGGACAAGATCCAAACACTTCCTGTGGCAGGCAAGAAAACTCTGCAGAGGACTGACCTAAAGGAAAGAGCAGACAAAATACAAAGCAGATAGACACAGCATATACAAGAAATACCTCCTGAGGAGTCAGGCCCTGGACAGTATATGACCACTTCTTAATATAGCCATTACTCTTAGGAGCAGGAAACATAACAGGCTTTCCTTACAGAGAGAAGGCAGAGACCTAGACAAAATGCCAAGATGGAGGAATTTATCCCAAAAGAAACAAGAAGAGGTCACAGTCAGGGATGTAAACAAAACTGATGTAAGTAATATGCCTGAACCACGATTTAAAGCAACAATCATAAGGATACTAGCTGGGCTGAGAAAAGCATAGAAGATACCAGGGAATCATTTACCACAGAGATAAAAGACCTAAAAACCAGTCAGGCTGAAATAAAAAATGCATAATTGAGATACAAAACTGACTGTATAGAATGACCACAAGGATGGAAGAAGCAGAATAAATCAGTGATACAGAAGACAAAATTGTGGAAGATAATGAAACTGAAAAGAAGAGGGAAAGAAAAATATTGGATCATGAAAGTAGACTAAGGGAATTCAGTGACACCATAAGGCATAATAACATTTGTATTATATGAGTCCTAGAGCAGAAGGGAGGGAAAAAGGAGCAGGATTATTTGAACAAATTATGGCTGAAAACTTTCCAAATCTGGGGAAGGAAATACATCCCAATCCAGGAAGCACAGAAAATTTCATCAAAATCAACAAAAGCAGGCCAATACAAAATATAGTTTAGTAAAACTTGCAAAATACAGAGATAAGGAAAAAATCCTGAAAGCAGCAAGGGAAAAGAAATCTCTAACCTACAAGGAGGACAATAAGGTTAGCAGCAGATTTCTCCACAGAAATTTGGCAGACCAGAAGAGAGTGGCAGGATATATTCAATATGCTGAATGGGAAGAATATGCAGCCGAGAATACTTTATCCAGCAAGATTGTCACTCAAAATAAAAGGAGAGATAGAATTTCCCAGACAAACTAAACTAAAGCAGTTTGCGACCATTAAGCCAGTTCTGCAAGAAATATTGAAGAGGACTCTTTGAGTGGGAAAGAAAGACTAAAACAACAAATCCTGGAGAAGAACATAGAAAATCTCCAGAAACACTGACTTTACAGGTAATACAATGGCACAAACTTCATACCTATCAGTAATCACCTTGAATATAAATGGACTACATGCTCCAATCAAAACACATTAGGTATCAGAATGGATAAAAAAATAACAATAATACCCATCTATATGCTGCCCACAACAGATTCATTTTGGACCTAAAGATACTTGAAAATTTAAAGTGAGGCATGGAGAGCCATTTATAATGCTAATAGATGTCAGGAGAAAGGGGGTGTAGTCATACTTATATCAGACAAACTAGATTTTAAACCAAAGACTGTAACAAGAGATGAAGAAGGGCACTATATCATGATAAAGGGGTTTATCCAACAAGAAGACCGAACAATTGTATATATTTATGCCCACAACTTAGAAGCACCCAAATATATAATCAGTTAATAACAAACAAAGAAACTCATTTATAATGCAATGGTAGTAGGGGATTTTAACACCCACTTACAGAAATGGACAGATTATCTAAGCAGAAAATCAACAAGGAAACAATGGCTTTGAATGACTCACTGGACCAGATGGACTTCACAGATATATTCAGAATATTTCATCTTAAAGCAGCAGAATACACATTCTTTTCTATTGCACATGGGACAGTCTCCAGAACAGATCACCTACTGTCACAAATCAGGCCTACCCAAGGACAAAAAGACTGAGATCAAAAAATTTGGAAAGGCCACGAATACATGGAGGTTAAAGAACATCCTACTACAGAATGAATGGATTAAACAGAAAATTAAAGAAGAAAAAGCAGATGAAAATGACAACACAGTTGTCAAAATCCTTTGTGATGCAGCAAAACTGGTCATAAGAGAGAGCATATAGCAATAGAGGCCTGCCTCAAGAAGCAAAAGTCTCAAATACACTACCTAAACTTACACCTAAAGGAGCTAGAAAAGGAACAGCAAGTAAAACTTAAATACAAAGAGGTGAAAGACCTGTACTCTGAAAACTATAAAACGTTGATGAAGGAAATTGAAGATGAGATAAAGAAATGGAAAAACATTCCATAGTTATGGATTGGAAGAACAAATATTGTTAAAATGTCCAGACCAAAGAAATTTACACATTAATTCAAATCCTATTAAAATACTACCAGCAGGGGCGCCTGGGTGGCTCAGTGGGTTAAAGCCTCTGCCTTAGGCTCAGGTCATGATCTCAGGGTCCTGGGATCGAGCCCCGCATTGGGCTCTCTGCTCAGTAGGGAGCCTGCTTCCCCTCCTCTCTCTGCCTGCCTCTCTGCCTACTTGTGATTTCTCTCTCTGTGTCAAATAAATAAATAAAATCTCAAAAAATATAATAAAATAAAAATAAAAAATAATAAAAATAAAAATAAAAAAAAATATTTAATAAAAAAAAATATTACCAGCATTTTTAACAGAGCTAGAACAATCCTAAACTTTGTATGTAACCACATAAAATCCCAAAGAGCCAAAGCAATCTTTAAAAAGTAAAGCAAAGACTAGGAGCTAGATGGCGGAGAAGTAGGAGGCGGAGATAGTGACTGATCCCAGAAGTTCAGCTAGATAGTTATCAAACCACTCTAAAGAACTACAAACTTAGCAGGAGATAGAAGAGAAGAAGAACAGCAACTCTAGGAACAGAAAATTGACCACTTTCCGGAAAGTAGGACGTGCGGAAAAGTGAATCCAAAGCGACGGGAAAACAGACCGCGGGGGGAGGGGCCAGCTCCCAGCAAGCCGAAGAGTGGCGAAGCACAAAATCGGGACTTTTAGAAATCTGCTCCACGGCCTGGAGGCTGCCAGAGCGCAGTGTCGGGGCCTCCAGACACAAAGAGCGGCGGGCGGGACGAGTGGTGTGTTCTCCGCCCGCATTAGCGCCGTTGGCTCGCGCCCTGTGCCCCGCGCGAGGGGGAGAGAACCGGAGGCGCCCTCTGCCCAGAGACTGGAGAGAACGCGGCCGCTTGGGGTAGGAATCTGAGCGTGCCCGGCGCGGACCCGGAGCCCGGACATCAGTCGCGGCGCCGGCAGCCACCAGAAACCAGTTTCCTAGACCTCGGGGCTTTGATCTCTAGAGGGTGCAGAGGCTACTAAGGGCCTCTCGGGGACACTGGGATGGTGACTGGGAGTGCGCACCGCCTGTGGCGGGCTGCAGTGAGAGCGGTGGCTGCAGAGGGGAGCAGACTGAGGCTTCTCTGGGACGCGGAAGTCTGGGTACGGGCAGACTCCTTGCTTAGACTCTCTGAAAAGGCGAAAAAAAAAAAATGCAAAAGAGTGAAAACCTCCAGAGAGCAGAAGCCTGAAAAACTATTTTCCACAGAGCCCATCCCCTCAATTGGGGGGCAGGGCGACTCAACCCAAGCAAGATTGACTGGAAAACAATGCGACAGGCCCCTCCCCCAGAAGACAACCCAAAAACAAGAAGACAATAACCACAGGGCCCCCATAAAAATATAAAACCCCTACAGTAGGGGAAATCAATATAGTAAGCTCCCAATAATACCCCAAAACCAGTATAGTTCATAGATACAAGGTTTTTTTCTTTCTTTCTTTTCTATTTTTTTTCCTTTTTTTTTCACTCACTCTCATATTTCTTGGGTTTTTTTTGTTTTTTTTTTTTTAATTTTTTTTTTAAACTACTCAACATTACACCTAGAGACTTAATACAACATGTGGAAGAGTTATAATCACCCTCCCATCTTATCTGTCTGTCAGTATTTCTATGTATCCACTTTTGTTCTGGTATTATATAAACCTTATTCATGAGGTACATTCTGACTAGGTTCTTTTATTTCTTGTCATATACTTTTGTCGGTCTTTATGTTTGTTCGTGTTTGTTTATATACCTTATAAATCTTATTTTGGGGGCCCATTCTGGCTGGGATCTCTTTTTTTTTTCTCTCTCTTTCTCTGTCTCTCTTTTCTTATCTTCATTCTTTCTTTTTGGTGGTGAATTCCAATTGCTCCAAAACCTTCCAGGGTGCACCGTGCCTGGATCGTGGGTGATATATTCAGCTATACATCCTCTCATCCACTTCTCATCAAAATGACGAGGAGGAGGAACACCCAACAGAGGAAAAACCCAGAGACTGTGCC
>CM052884.1:28402530-28428543 GCA_028534135.1 Potos flavus | reverse complement strand
CCATTCTAACTGGTGTAAGGTGGTATCTCAGTGTGGTTTTGATTTGAATCTCCCTGATGGCTAATGATGATGAACATTTTTTCATGTGTCTGTTAGCCATTTGTAAGTCTTCTTTGGAGAAGTGTCTGTTCATGTCTTCTGCACATTTTTTGACGTGATTATCTGTTTTTTGAGAGTTGAGTTTGAGGAGTTCTTTATAGATCTTAGATATCAGACCTTTGTCTGTAGTGTCATTTGCGAATATCTTCTCCCATTCCATGGGTTGCCTGTTTGTTTTGTTGACTGTTTCCTTTGCTGTGCAGAAGCTTTTTATCTTGATGAAGTCCCAAAAGTTCATTTTTGCTTTTGTTTCCTTTGCCTTTGGGGACATGTCTTGAAAGAAGTTGCTGTGGCCAATGTCAAAGAGGTTATTGCTCATGTTCTCCTCTAGGATTCTGATAGATTCTTGCCTCACGTTGAGGTCTTTTATCCATTTTGAGTTTATCTTTGTGTATGGTGTAAGAGGATGGTCAAGTTTCATTCTTCTACATAGAGCTGTCCAATTTTCCCAGCACCATTTATTGAAGAGACTGTCTTTTTTCCACTGGATATTTTTTCCTGCTTTATTGAAGATTATTTGACCATATCTGGTCAAATATCTGGAGGTCCATATCTGGGCTCTCTACTCTGTTCCACTGGTCTATGTGTCTGTTTTTGTGCCAGTAGCATGCTGTCTTGGTGATCACCGCTTTGTAGTAAAGCTTGAAATCAGGCAACATGATGACCAAGCTTTGTTTTTCTTTTTCAACATTTCCTTAGCAATTCGGGATCTTTTCTGGTTCCATACAAATTTTAAGATTGTTTGTTCCAGCCCTTTGAAAAATGCCGATGGAATTTTGATCGGGATGTCATTGAAAATATAGATTGCTCTGGGCACTATAGACATTTTAACAATGTTTATTCTTCCGATCCATGAGCATGGAATGCTTTTCCACCTTTTTGTGTCTTCTTCAATTTCTTTCATGAGTGTTCTGTAGTTCATTGAGTACAGATCCTTTACCTCTTTGCTTAGGTTTATTCCCAGGTATCTTACGGTTCTTGGTGCTATAGTAAATGGAATTGATTCTCTAATTTCCCTTTCCGTATTTTCATTGTTAGTGTATATGACAGCAACTGATTTCTGTGCATCGATTCTGCATCCTGCCACATTACTGAATTGCTGTATGAGTTCTAGTAGTTTGGGGGTGGAGTCTTTTGGGTTTTCCGTGTAAAGTATCATGTCATCTGCAAAGACAGAGAGTTTGACTTCTTCTTTGCCAGTCTGAATACCTTTTATTTCTTTGTGTTGTCTGATTGCTGTTGCTAGGACTTGTAGTACTAAGTTGAAGAAGAATTGCGAGAGTGGCATCCTTATTATGTTCCTGATCTCAAAGGGAAAGCTTTCAGCTTTCCCTCTTAAGAATGGTATTTGCTGTGGGCTTTCCATAGATAGATTTTATGAAGTTGAGGAATGTTCCCTCTATCCCTATACTTTGAAGAATTTTAATCAGGAACGGATGCTGTATTTTGTCAAATGCTATTTCTGCATCAATTGAGAGGACCATGTGGTTCTTCTCTCTTCTCTTATTGATTTGTTCTATCACATTGATTGATTTGCAAATGTTGAACCACCCTTGTATCCCAGGGATAAATCCTACCTGGTCATGGTGGATAATCTTTCTAATGTGCTGTTGGATCCTATTAGCTAGGATCTTGTTGAGAATCTTGGCATCCATATTCTTCAAGGATATTGGTCTGAAATTCTTCTTTTTGGTGGGGTCTTTGCCTGGTTTGGGGATCAGGGTAATGCTGGCTTCATAGAAAGAGTCTGGAAGTTTTCCTTCCTTCTGTTTCTATTTTTTCGAAACAGTTTCAGGAGAATAGGTATTATTTCTCTTTGAATGTTTAGTAGAATTCCCCAGGGAATCTGTCAGGTCCTGGGCTCTTGTTTTGGGGAGGTTCTTGATCACTGCTTCAATCTCGTTACTAGATATTAGTCTATTCCGGTTGTCAATTTCTTCCTGTTTCAGTCTTGGAAGTTTATAGGTTTCCAGGAATGCATCCATTTCTTCTAGGTTGCTTAACTTATTGGCATAGAGCTGTTGGTAATAATTTCTGATGATTGTTTCTATTTCCTTGGTGTTAGTCGTGATCTCTCCCCTTTCATTCAAAATTTTAATTTGAGTTCTCTCTTTTTTTCTTTTGGATTAGTTTTGCTAGTGGTTTATTGATCTTATTGATTCTTTCAAAAAAACAACTTCTGGTTTCATTGATGCATTCTACTGTTTCTAGAGTTTCTAACTCATTGATCTCTGCTCTAATCTTGATTATTTCCTTCTTGTGCCTGGGGTTGGCTTAATTTGTTGTTGATTTTCCAGTTCTTTAAGGTGTAAAGAGAGCTAGTGTATTCGGGATTTTTCAATTTTTTTGAGTGAGGCTTGGATGGCTATGTATTTCCCCCTTAGGACTGCTTTTGTGATATCCCACAGGTTTTGGACTGATGTGTCTTCATTCTCATTGGTTTCCATAAATTGTTTAAGTTCTTCTTTGATTTCCTGGTTGATCCAAACATTCTTGAACAGGTTGGTCTTTAGCCTCCAAGTGTTTAAATTCCTTCCAAACTTTTTCTTGTGATTGAGTTCCAGTTTCATAGCATTGTGGTCTGAGAATATGCAGGGAATTATCTCAATTTTTGGTATTGGTTGAGTCCTGATTTGTGACTCAGTATGTGGTCTGTTGTGGAGGAAGTTTCATGTGTGCTAGAGAAGAATGAGTATTCTGTTGTTTTAGGGTGAAATGTTGTGTATATATCTATGAGGTCCATCTGGTCCAATGTGTCATTCAAAGCTCTTGTTTCTTTATTGATTTTCTGCTTGGATGATCTGTCTGTTACTGAGAGTAGCGTGTTAAGATCGCCTGTAATTAGTGTATTCATATCAATATGACTCTTTATTTTTTATTATTTACTTATTTTTAAAAGATTTTATTTATTTATTTGACAGAGAGAGATCACAAGTAGGCAGAGAGGCAGGCAGAGACAGAAGAGGAAGCAGGCTCTCTGCTGAGCAGAGAGCCCAATGCGGGGCTCAATCCCAAGACCCTGAGATCATGACATGAGCCGAAGGCAGAGACTTTAACCCACTGAGCCACCCCGGTGCCCCATGACTCTTTATTTTGATTAACAATTGGGTTATGTAGTTGGCTGCTCTTATATTGGGGGCATAAAAATTTACAATTGTTAGATCTTCTTCAAGGATAGTGTCCTTCTTTATCTCTTATTACAGTCTTTAGCTTAAAATCTAATTTATCTGATGTGAGAATCACTACCCCAGCTTTCTTTTAGGCCCGTTGGCATGAAAGATGGTTCTTCGTCCCTTCACTTTCAGTCTGGATGTATCTTTAGGTTCCAAATTTGTCTCTTGTAGACCACATATGGATGGGTCCTGTCATTTTATCCAGTCTGCAACCATGTGCCATTTTATGGGAACATTTAGGCCATTCACGTTGAGAGCAATTATTGAAAGCTAAGTTTTTATTGACATCATGTTGCCTGTTAAGTCCTTTTTTCTACAGATTGTCTCAAGTTTCTGTTTTATGTCACTCTTTGGTTCTTTCTTCTTTTATAGAACCCCCCCTAATTTTTCTTGTAGTGCTGGCCTGGTGGTCACATACTCTTTTAAACCCTGCCAATTTTGGAAGTACTTTATCTCTCCATCCATTTTGAATGTGAGCCTTGCTGGATAAAGTATTTTTGGCTGCATGTACTTCTCACGTAGTACCCCGAATATGTATTGCCAGCCCTTTCTGGCTTCCCAGGTTTCTGTGGACAGATATGACATTATTCTGATGGGCCTTCCTCTGTATGTAAGGAATCTCTTCCCCTTAGCTGCCCTCAGGAGGTCTTGTCTAAAATTATAATTCTTGAATCTCACAATCACGTGTCTGGATGTCTTTCTAGATTCGTTGATCTTGGGGGATGTCCCTTCTGCCTTTAGGACATGAATCCCTGTTCCATTCCCTAGATGACGGAAATTTTCATCTAGAATATTTTCAGCTATATCTTCTAGTCTTCTATCTTTCTCTATCTCTTCAGGATTCCAATAATTCTGATGTTGGAACATTTCATAGCATCATTTATTTCCCTAATTCTGTGCTCATGGCTTCTAAGCAGTTTGTTCCAGCCCTCCTCCTGATATTTCTTCTCTATCAGCTTGTCCTCTAGATCACTGATTCTATCTTCTGCCTTGGTTACCCTCATTGTTAGACTATTTATATTAGATTGGATCTCATTGATAGCATTTTTAACACCTGCTATGCTGGTTCTCTGTTCCTCCCTTAGAGATTCTATGTTGTCATTAATGTTTTTCTCCATCCTAGCCATTGCCTGGATAATTGTTACCCTGAATTCCCTTTCTGACATACTGTTTATGTCCCTATGCAATAGTTCTGATGGAGAGGGCGCAGTCTCTGGGTTTTTCCTTTGTTGGGTGTTCCTCCTCCTAGTCATTCTGATGAGAAGTGGTTGAGGGGATTTATAGCTGAATATATCACCCATGATCCAGGCAAGGTGCACCCTGGAAAGTTCTGGAGCAATCAGAATTCACCACCAAAAAGAAAGAAAAAAAGAAAAAAAGGAAAGAGAGAAAGAGAGAAAAAAAAAAAAAAAAAGCAAAATCCAGCTAAAATGAGTCCCAAAGGTAAAATTTATAAGGTATATAAACAAACACGAACAAACAAAAAGACTGACAAATGTAAATGACAAGAAAAAGAAGAAAGAACTCAGCTAAAATGAATCCCAAGAATAAGACTTATATAATACCAGAACAAAAACAAATACACAGAAACACTGACAGAAGAATAAGTTGGGAGGGTGGTTATAAATCCTCGCTGTGGGTGAGGAAGGTTATTTCTGATCTTCCTGGGTGTATCGTTGTATTAGCCTCTAGTTGTAATGCTAAGTAGTTTTAAAAAATTAAAAGAACAAGAATCATAAGAATGAATTAAAAAAACAAAACTTGTATCTATGAAATATACAGATTTTGGACAATACCAGGGGCTTTACATATTGTTTACCCCTGATGTTGGGGTTTTACCATTTTATGGGGACCCTGTGGTTATTGTCCCCTTGCTTTTGGCTCCTCTTCTGGGGTAGGGGCCTGCTGTGTTGTTTTCCAATCAATATTGCTTGGGTTGAGTCCCTCTCCCAGCTATCAAGGATCTGGGCAATTTGGAAACTGTTTTTTTAGGATTTTGCTCTCTGGAGGTTTTTTTTTCTTTTGTGGCTTTTTGCAACTTTTTGGAGTATCCGAGCAAAGAATCTACACCCAGACCTCTGCCTTAGAGAGAAGCCTTAGTCTGCTCCCCTCTTGGTGGTCCAGAACACACAGACTCCCCCTCTGCAAATTCTGTTGCATACCGCAGCTTTCCACAGGTGGTGTGCAACCCAGCCACCATCCCAGTGGTTGCCTGAGGCACCCACTGGTCTCTGCACCCCCATGCAACTAAAATCACGGATGCTGCTGTTGCCGGGACTGCTCTCTGGGGTCCAGGCCTACCCCAGGTGTGCTCAGACCCCGCAGGTTGCCCAGGTCACACAGGGATTCAGAAAGGGATACTGCCCTGTTCTCTCAGGAGCATGCTGGAAGCACTCAGACCCCATGGTGGTCTGCGGCAGTCTGAGGTCTGAAAGAGATTGGTGACTGGGGACCACACCAAGCTCTCTTAGGTGCTTGTGGGAGTGCACCCAGCCTGAGTGGTGGTGCAAGCAGCCGAAAGCTGCAGGCTCATGGATAATGACTGGACCCCCTGCTGGTCTCTCTCTGACATGGTGGTCGCCCATGGTGGTGTCCTTCCTGGGAACATGGGCTTAGGCCTGTGCCCATGACCACTGGATTCCACTAGTTGCCCCTTAAGATTTTTTGTTCTTTTTGAGTGTTTTTAACCAGACTCCAAGTTAATGCTGGTCCCCAATCACAGGGCGCTTTGGCATTGGAGTGTTACTTTCTTTGGGTCACTCCTGGTGACTCCCTCCCTCTTCTGTTTATCTTCTGATATCAGTCTGAGCGTTCCCACACCCCTTTACCTCTCCACTGCTGTCTTCTGCCCCTGTAGAGATCCAGAGGTGTATAATCTTACATCTCAGACTGGTTTCATGGGTGTTCGGAGTGTTCTGGTAGATATTTAGCTCACTTTAGGGGACTGGTTGAAACAGGGTCTCCTACTTCTCCACCATCTTGCCCCTCCCCGACATATAATTTAAAAGATTTGGGAGATAATCAATTTTCAGGGGACATTCAAGAACTTATGTTTTCCTACAGTGTTATTATTTGTTTTAGAAACTAATGCCAAATACTCCTGACTAGAGTATACATCCTAGTATACATCTTAGCAATGGTAAAATTGGGCACTTTCTTTTTTTTTTTTTTTTTTAAAGATTTTATTTATTTATTTGGCAGAGAGAGAGAGATCACAAGTAGGCAGAGAGGCAGGCAGAGAAGGAGCGGGAAGCAGGCTCCTTGCTGAGCAGAGAGCCAGATGCGGGGCTCGATCCCAGGACCCTGAGATCATGACCTGAGCCGAAAGCAGAGGCTTTAACCCACTGAGCCACCCAGGCGCCCCAAAATTGGGCACTTTCTATCTATAATATAAGAACTGAAGGTGTCTCTCTAAAAATAAAGACTTAAATTCAGTACAATATAACCTTGTAGTACACCATAGTGGATCAGCAAATATAGGTGTCTTCAAGTCTCAGAAGGCCCTGAAACAATTCTACAGATAATCGACAGCTGACTTTAGAGGCTTCTAGGAGTTCTTTACTTCTGGGCATTCTCAAAAGCTGGAGGCCATGAAGTATAGCTGGTGAATACATCCTGGTTGCAAGTTCTCCATATTCTATTAATAGCCTAAATGTTAATGAGCATTCCTTAATGAGAGACTGAGGGGGAAAACATGACAATCTTCTTCCATTGACACACTGGTAGGAGCTAACCTACTCTAGGACTAAAATTTGATGTCCTCTGAATCAGCTGAAATTTTAGGTGGAACATTTACTCATATATAATTTGCTGAACTTTACCATATGTCCAAGGTGAATAATTTGGATTCCAAAACTCAAGTATTATTACAAAGGCAACATTAATCAAAATACCGATGATTTTCAACCTAGCATAATTATAAGTTTAGATTAAATATCAATAATTTTTTATCTAGTCTAACTGACTTTGAAAGGGTAGAGTGTTTGGTTATGTCTATGTAGCCAGAATGAAAACCTGGTTCATGAACTGTGTAAAATAATCCTCACAGCTAGATGGGAACATCCTTATGATTATCTCCGGGATTACTTTGGAAGTCAACTGAAGATTCATGTCTATGATAAAGATGAGTTGGACTAGATAGTAATTTTCAATGTGTTCTTTAAAATTTGAAACTGCTCTGATAGAACCCAGTACCATTGTTCGGGGATATATAGATGCATGGCAGACATCTGGCAGCCTACATAATTTCCCTACATAACTTGGGGTGTAGTGAAACAAACAACAATAATGAAACTAAAAACAAAATAAAACAAAACTTCTGCTGGAAGTATCTTAAAACAAAGATCTTTGTGTAAATCTTGATAGATCATAATCCAATCATGAAGCACAGCCTATGAAATTTAGAAAGGATCTGAAGGAGCTACACTTGTAGATTTCTTGGGACCGATGTGCTTACCTATCTTCTCTTTCTGTGACTATATTCTTTACCTTGATTAGAATCTTAAACGTTTATTATCTGTGGAATCTTGTGAGACCTTTCAATTACCTTATCTGTGTAACCTTTGCAGCAACTGATTGATTAAGGTAAGTATCTCCTATAGCCAAAATGGATGCATATGGTTGCATAGTCTATTCCATTTTTGTCAAACTCTATCCTGCTTAGTTTCATTCATAAATTTATTTGAATTAACTTAGATCAGAAAAGCCAAGATACTATCAGTCCACATATGCAAAATATTTCAAATTTGTAGTAAGTCATGTTTTACCATAAAAAGCTCTGCAAATTGATGCCAAATGTTGCCGTGCTTTATATTAAGGATAGTAGGGGAGGTTAGGTTCATTTGCATTTCCATCAATTTCCTAACAAATTCAAAATGCAAACACAGTCTAAGTAAAAACCAGGCCAAGCCTGTGGCCTGCCATTTCAGCTAGATTGTTGCTTCTAAGCCACCTGCAATGCAGAATTTATCTTAACTTGATAAGTAGGAAAATTTCTAATTCCCCCCAGAAAAGGAAAAAAACAAAAAACAAAACAAAAAAAACAAAACACTTCAGAGTATATGGGTAAATGTCATAAAGTCATAAAGCCATCACACAAATTTAGGTCTTCCATGTACAACTTATTCAATGTCTTCTTTAATAATAATTTCTAATAAAAGTTTTAGTGACTTTAGTATTATGTTAAGCTTCTATTCACATTTAAAAGACACGAAGACTAAATTACTTGCATTTGATAAATGCCATCATTTATAACAGAAAGCTTAGCTAAACACAGTAACCCTGTGTGCCAAACGTCATATTTGATAATTTAATGATCTTGCAATTTAGCCAATTGGTTAATTTATGAATCCTGGATCCAACTTAAGCTAACAGAAAGCTGTACCTTTTTTTGTTCAATATAACCCCTGCCCCAGTAAAGCCTGATTGTTTATTTTTCTGAATGTTACAGTGGAATTGGTTTTATTTTATTTTCCTAGGATGTGAAATGATAACCTACGTGTAAAATCAAACAAGACATATAACACTAAAAATTAAATTGGGCTTAGTCTATTAAGGAAACTTGGGTACAGGTATGAAAAAAATGCCAATATTTCTGCCCGAATTGTTAGCTTTTAATATACTACACAATACCTGGCAGTAGTTTTTCCAGAGACACTAGATTGACAGGTTAATTACAGAAGATGTAAAACTATATGTACAGATAGCAAATCAAATGGGTATTCATTCACTTGGCACTCCACCAGAAAACAGCAGACAACTTTTATTTGAAACTATTTGAGGATACAAATCATATAACGCATGACATTGAAAATTCCCATATAACTGCATAGTGAGGTTGCCAGCAATATTACTGATCCACATTTAAACATAAATTTATGGGGAGAAAAAAAAAAACCTCAATTCACTTCAAAGTAAATGAATTCTTCTATTAGAATGTGCTGTATTATATGATGCTGTGTAATATCCTTCAAGTTAAATGAGATCACCTTCAAGTTTTACCATTACCACACTGATGTCTTGACATAACTTGAAAGTTATATTATATCCTTTGTCATTTTACACCAAAAAAGATGCATTCACTGGAAAGAAATTTCTTGATTCACTATATGTGGGCCAATGAAAATATTTTTTCCCACCTTTATACAGAGGAGTTCACCTTGCTTTGAAGCCAGTTGACCTTCTGAAAGTAGACATAAGGTATTCTTGTTTGAACAAATCTATCTTGAAATGATAAAATTTCAAGAAGACAATTATTTCAATATAAGATGCTGATTTCCATGAATGCTACTCTCAGCTGCGTTGATTATTGGTCTGCCTAAGCATGTTGATATTTCATGTTATTTTGGCTATGAATGAATATTAAAGAAGTATAAGACATATTTTACAAGAACTGTTCTGTTCTTCTTAGCCAAAATCTTTTTCTCCCCAATGTTGTACCATATGTTCTATGCAGATTGTCTATTTGGCTATTGCGATCAGCCCTTAAAATAGCCTCATTTCAGTGGTGAAATGATCCTCATATGAAAGGAATTTCAAGGCACTTTGGAAACTCACAGGATGAGTGGATCTGTATCACCCTAAGATGCTTTTATTGAATATGATTGCTTTCACATTTTTGGCAACTCCAGAAGCAGGATTAATTAATGCATTTTAATATGGGATCCTCAGCAGAGTGTCTTTATTATATTGCTTAATTGCTTTCTTTATTATAGTAGTTAATACTGGAAAATAGAATCTGGATAATTTTCACTGAAGAAGAACAATTTCTCAACTTTTCAGTTTGCCTGGCCTCCAAAGCCATCAACGATTAATATTTATTGAGGACTGACTATATCCCAAGACATTTTCTAAGAATCTTACCTGTGTTTATTCATATTTTCTTCTTGATATTTATTTGTGACAAGTCATTTTATTATGATTATTTAGATTAAGAAATTAAGGTTCAGCAAAGTTGAAATCATTAAATATATATGTATATATATAATCAATTCAATCAAACATTTGAGTGCCTATAAAAGGTAGACTTATAGGGAAGTTAATGAAGACTAAGCCTCATAGTTGTTCACTTGTAGGGATCCCTTCCAATGCCCTGAAAGGAGCCCTAGGATTATGATCATATGGTTGTACCTCATTTAGTATTTGTAATGTTGTATGTGTTTTCCTAAAAGCATTCCCCATTTCTGGCAATTATATAGAAATTACCAGTCACTGTCCCATACACATGAGATATACTTCAGTAAACAAATAAAGTTCTTACACTCTAGAATGATTAAGGGACAATAACCAGTAATTACAACAAATAAGAAAATGATAGAGTATGATAGGTGATAAATACTAGGAAGGGTAAAACTGAAGAGGATTCAGGAGAATCAAGTGCCATAAAATATAAGGCCTGTTCTTAAATAATTGATAGTCTTATTGAGAAGATGTAGCATACACATATAGATGCATGACTATAGGGGTAACATAGTCTCATTGTCCAATAATTCCTGATATTGGATCTTAAAGGTGATATTCAGAATGTTGCAGAAATTTACTTTAAAGAGCTGAAGCTACAATGGGCTTTGAAAGATCAATATGATTTGGATAAATAAAAAAGACTTTTTGGATTATGTGAGGTAGTAAATCATCAGCATTATACCCTGGTGTCCAAGATATCCCCTATGTCCAAAGTGTCATTTTGTCATACTTTGAAGCCTTTTAGAGATATTAAAAAATATTTTGTATCCTAGGTATTAGAGAATGCCTGATGTGAGAAAGATATTTTGAAAGCAATTACCACATCCTCAATCTTCAAAATTCAGAATAGACTCAGAATTTGGCACAAAATATGATTATGGCCTAGTCTAATTTATGTTAAATGGGAAAGAACATGACTGTTGGATCCAGTGAACTCTTTCATTCCTTCTGGGCACCAGAAGATATGTGTGTGTGTGTGTGTGTGTGTGTGTGTGTGTGTGTGTATGAGTGTGTTTGACTCCTGTTACTTCAATTCAGTGTGTGCCCTGGCCTTTTGAATTTGGTAATAAAACACACAAGACATAGGGGTGCCTAGGTGGCTCAGTGGGTTAAAGCCTCTGCTTCAGCTCAGGTCATGATCTCAGGGTCCTGGGATCGAGCCCCACATTGGGCTCTCTGCTCAGCAGGGAGTCTGCTTCCCCCTCTCTCTCTGCCTGCCTCTCTGCCTACTTGTGATCTCTCTCCTCTCTGTCAAATAAAAAAAAAAAAAATCTTAAAAAAAAATACACACAAGACATAAACCATTACAAATAAATTTCTGCTAAACAATCTAGATGACAACTAGAGAGTTTTTTCTGCATAATAACAGAATGATAATACAGCTAACAGCACAATATCTCATTTACTTAAAATAAAATTATTTTAATACTTATTATTAAAACTGTATAGTCATCAAACCCTTTTTACATGCAGTGGTAGACTTAAATCTTTAAAGAATCACTATTATAAATATATCGACAAGTAAAACAAGTTTGTTTATGTGCTTATAAAATGATATAGCCACCTTCCATATTGGAGTAACCACCAATGATTGGTTAGTCTCGACGCTATCCATACTGTTCTATAGTCCGGTGTTCTCAGTCATAGGTTATTTAATCTGCCAACCACTGAGGCATATTTAGAAGGGAAAACCACATACAAAGTAAGTAGGAAAGGCTAAGACACAAGCTCATCATAGACCTCACTCGTGGTATGGTAACCCACAATCAGGAGGGAACTCAAAACCCAGAACTTCTCCCTGTAGAGCAAAAGGCTTATACCACACACTGGGCACTCCAACTTTTAAAACAAGCAGTTGAGAGATGAGTCCCCAAAACATCTGGCTTCAAAGATGAATGGGGCTCACAGAGGGCCTCTCAGAGAACAGAGGCTGGTGAACACAATCTTTGCACTCTCCCTCTGCTTCACATCAGTTTTTGTCAGTATCTTACAGAAAGAAGCTTACACCCTCTCTGTTGCCCACTTCTTTGCAGTTTCTACCAGAAGACACCTCTATATTGCCTGGTTCTGGTGATTAGAAATGTTATGCTCATGGGTTCCACAGGAATATAACCAATGGAGGAAAAGCTTTTTTTTTTTTTTTTTTTTTTAAAGTCTTTAGATAGCTACTAACCCCCAGGGCACAGCAAGAGTCAACAGACCCAGGAGTCCCACCATATCATTAAGCTACAGCCTGAGGGTCTGGTTTCTAATAAAACACACATCTAAGAGCTGACTGTGACACTATTTTTGTTCTCCCTCTGCCACATTCCAGAGTGCTAGCATCTCTCAGATATGTGTCTGGTACCCAGTTGTTCTTTCTGGTGTTCTGGCTTTTGCAACTGCTACCCAGGGGATGTCTCTTGATTGTCTGGGTCTGGTGGCTAGGAGGGCTTTCATTTTAGGGTCCCATCAGAGTATAACAATAGGAGATGTAGTACTTGGCAGGCTACCAACCCTAGGGCACTTCACAGACAGCAGACAGAAATACATTTTTAGCCTTTGTGTAAGAGAAGCCAACTTGCTAGTCCTGGAGCTTCAGCCTTTGGGGCAGGCTTCAGTTGTGGCACACTTATAGAAGCTAAAAAAGTGTTGCCAGAGAACATAGGCTAAGGAATGCCATCTTTGCGCTCTTTTTCTATTTTACTATAGGTCACTAGTATCTCCAAGAAAGGAGCTTGTATACTCATCTGGGCCCCAATTTTTGCCACTACCACCCAGGCAACATCTTCAGACCACTTGGCTCTGGGGCCTAGCAGGACTTAAATTTGCAGTCCCACAGGTTCTTTAAAGGTTGTTGCCTGAGAGTATGACTTTGAATCAGCTTGATTTAGGTTCTGACTGAGAATCCTCTTCAGGACACTGATGGCCTTGGACACACTTGACTACAGTTGACTCTTGAACAACGTGGGGTTTAGGGGTGTGGACCTCTTATGTAAATATCCACATACAGTTTTGACTCCCCCAAAACTTAACTACTAATATTGAGAACCACAAGGGATCACTTTTTACTGTGATACAAACTTTACATGGAGATGATTAGTGTCACATGTTTTCTTTTTTTTTTAAAGATTTTATTTATTTATTTGTCAGAGAGAGAGGCATAGAGAGAACAAGCAGGCAGAGTGTCAGGCAGAGGCAGAGAGAGAGAGAGAGAAGCAGGCTCCCCACTGAGCAAGAAGCCCAATGTGGGACTCAATCCCAGGACCCTGGGATCATGACCTCAGCCAAAGGCAGTGGCTTAACTGACTGAGCCACACAGGTGTCCCCACATGGTGTTTTAAGTGATTACTTACAACACTTGAGTTCATTAAAATACCAATAGGAGGTGGCTACAAAATTATTACAGTAGAACAGTATGTACTACAGTTAATTTTAAGCAGTTATGTTGAACATTGCATCTCTACATTTGTTTACATTTCTCTCAAATGGAAATGGTACCATGTATGGTCTGTAAGTGTTTGTGTGTGTAAGTTTTGATAATTTTAAACTTTTTATGATATATTAGTGTATATTTTATAATATTAATATTAGGTTTATATTTATAATATTGTGGGTGCATATGTTAACGTTAATAGTATATATTTTATATATAGAATATATATAAAATGTTAATATTAATAGTGTATATATTATACTAGATTAGTGTCTATTTTACTATGATAAAATAGATGATATCTACATATATTTTATGCATTTATGACATACTTTAATTTTCTTATTTTTTTGATACTTCTAGGCAACATAATTCATCTGTAAATTTTTCAAAATTATCAAAAAATCTCCAAAATTTTTTCCAATATATTTACTGAAAAAAATCTTTATATAAATGGACCCACACAGTTCAAACCCATGTTGTTAAGGCTCGACTGTACTGGAAGCTATTAAAAATAAAATAGGCTGCTTGAACAATCACAAAGGTTTTAGAGTCAACTAAGATCTAGAATGTGATTAAACAATAAGGTTTATATCATACATAAGGTCAATCTTTCAAGACTGGGAGTGACGGCTGTGTCATCTAATGCAAAGAAACCAACACAAAGAGTTAAGCAAAGTGAAAAAACAGGGAAATATGTTCCAAATGAAATAACATGATAAAATTTAAAACAAGCAAACAAACAAAGAATCAAAATCTTAATACAAGGTTGAAAGTAATGGTCCAAAAGATGCTCACTGCACTCAAGGAAGAATGGATGAACACAGTGAGAACTTCAGTGAGATAGAAAATATGGGAAAGAAAACACAGAATGGAAGTATACAATAATTAAACTGAAAAAAAAAATACACTAGAGGGATTCAACAGCAGACTAGGTGAAACAGAAAAAATTAGTAAACTCAGAAATAGCATAGAGGAACTCACTCAATCAGAGCAGTGAAAAGAAAAAAAAAAAGAAGGGGGAAAAAGAATGAAGGTAGCTTAAGGGACTTGTGGAACAGCGAGTGGACTAACATTCACATTATAGGACTGCCAGAAGGAGAGGAGAGAGAAAAAGGGGGCAGAAAAAATTATTTGAACAATTAATAGCACTGAAATTTTCTAACCTGGGAAAGAAACACATATCTAGATCCAGAAAGATAATTTCAAATTAGATGAACCTAATGAGACCCATATCAAGATGCATTATACCTACAATGTGAAAAATTAAAAATAAGGAGAGAATCTTATTATTTTTTAAATATTTTATTTATTTATTTGACAGAGAGGAGAGAGATCACAAGTAGGCAGAGAGGCAGGCAGAGAGAGAGGGGGAAGCAGACTCCCTGCTGAGCAGAGAGCCCAATGCGGGGCTCGATCCCAGGACCCTGAGATCATGACCTGAGCTGAAGGCAGAGGCTTTAACCCACTGAGCCACCCAGGCACCCCAGGAGAGAATCTTAAAAGCACCAAGAGAAAAACAACTTGTTATAGACCAGGAAACTCCTGTAACATGATTGTCAGATATTTTAGTAGAAACTTTGCAGGCCAGAAAGGAGTAACTTTACATATTCAAAGTTATCATTCAGAAATGATGGATTGGTAATGTTTTTTTCCCAGACAAACAAAAGTGAAAAGAATTCATCACCACTACACCAGCCTTACAAGAAACATTATAAGGAATTATTTAAGCTGAAACAAAAGGGCAGTAATTAGTAACAAGAAAACATATGAAAGTACTGATTTCACTGTTAAAAGTAAATATATAGTAAAAGTAGTAGATTAATCACTTATAAATCTAGTATAAATGTTAAAAGAAAAAAAGTAGAAAAATGAAGGTTACTACAATATTTAGTTAAGTAACACACAGGATAAAAAGTTGTAAAATATAACATCAAAAGAAAACATGGGAGGAATAAAAATGTAGAGCTTTAGAATGCATTCAGATTTAAGCTGTTAACAACTTAAAGTAGTTATAAATGTAAATTGTTATATGTAAACCTCATGGTAAATGCCAACCAAAAACCAATGGTAGATACACAAAACTTAATGAGAAAGAAATCTAAGCATACCCTTAAAGCCATAAGCATAAAAGAAGAGAGCAAGAGAAGGAAACAGGAGAACTACAAAACAACCAGTAAATGATTAACAGAATGGCAATAAGTACATACCTATTAATAATTACTTTAAATGTAAATGTATTAAATTCTCCAATCAAAAGATAGAGTGGCCAAATGAATAAATATATAAAATTTTATCTATGTGCTTCCTACATGAGACCCACTTCACATGTATGGACATACACAGAATGAGGGACAAAAAAGATATTCCATACAAATGGAAATCAAAAGAAAGCTGGGGTAGCTATATTTATATTAGACAAAAGACATTTTATGCACCCAAAATAGGGGCACCTAAATATATAAACCAAATATTAACAGACCTAAAGGGAGAAATAAATAGCAATAAAATAATAATAGGGGATTTTAATATCCACTTACATCAAAGGCTAGATCCTTTAGAAAGAAATTCAATGAAGAAACATTTGCTTTAAATGACACATTAGACCAGATAAACTTAACAGATATACATAGAACATTTCTTCAAAAGCAACAGAACACATTCTTCTCAAGTACACATGGAACATTCTTAAGGATAGATCATATGTTAAGCTACAAAACAAGCCATAACAAATTTAAGAAGACACAAATCATATCAAGCATTTTTTTCCATCTATAATGGTATGAAACTAGAAATCAATTCCAAGGAAAAGACTGGGAAATTTATAAATATCTACAGACTAAACAGCATGCTACTGAACAACCAATGGGTGAATGAATACATTGAAAATGAGATTAAAAAACACCTTGAGACAAATAAAAATGGAAGTAGAAAATTTATGAAGCAAGGGCAGTTATAAGAGAAAATGTCATGGTAATAAATGGCTACCTCAAGAAAGAAGAAAAATTTCAAATAAACAATGTAACATTGTACCTCAAAAATTAGAACAAATAAAGCCTAAAGTTAGTAGAAAGAAGGAAATAACAAAAATCAGAGCAAAAATAAATAGAGGCTGAAAACACAATCAAAAAGAATGATAAAACAGAGAACTGATTCTTTGAAAAGATAAATAAAATTAACAAGCCTTTTAGCTAGACTAGCCAAAAACAAAAAGGGAGTTCAAATAAGTAGATACAAATAAATAAAATCAGAAATAAAAGTGGAGACATTAAAACTGTTACTACAGAAATTCAAAAGATTGTAAGAGACTTCTACAAGAAATTATACATCAACAAATTACCAACCTAGAAGAAATGGATAAATTCCTAGAAACACACAATCTTCCAAGACTAAATCATGAATAAATTGTAAATTTGAACAGACCAATTTTAATAAGGAGAGTGATCAATATTTTAGAACTCCCTACAAAATAAGGTCTAGGACCAAATGACTTCACTAGTGAATTATACCATTCAAAGAAGAATTAGAACCAATCCTTCTCAAACTCTTCATAAAAAATTGAAGGGATATGCAAATGGTAAATTATTGAACATTACATTTAATTGAATTTAACCTAAAAATTAGAAGGGAAAGGAACACTTCCAAACTCATTTTATGAGACCAGCATTTCTCTGACCAAAAGCAGACAAAAATGGGACAAGAAAAGAAGAGTAAAGGTCACTATTCCTGATGAGCATAGATGCAAAAATCCTCCACAAAGTATTAGCAAACTGATTTCGATAATACATTAAAAGTCTATACACCATGATCAAGTAGGATTTATCTCAGGGATGCAAAGATGGCTCAACATCTGCAGGTCAATCAACATGATACACCACGTTAACGAAATGAAGGAGAAAAATTATATTATTACCTCAATACTTGCAGAAAATATTATTTGACAGAATTCAACATCCATTTATGTAAAAAACTCTCAACAAAGTAGGTATACGTGGAATGTGCAAATCAACATAATAAGGCCATCTTTGACAAGCTCACAGCTAACATTATACCCAGTGGAGAAAACCTGAAAGCATCTCTTCTAAGATCAGGAACAAAGCAAGAATGCTCACTCTCACTACTTTTATTCAACATAGTACTCAAAGTCCTAGCCACAGAAATCAGAAAAAAAAAAAAAAAGGAAGGAAGGAAAGAAGGGAAGGAAGAAAGGAAAGGGAGGAAGGAAAGAAGAGGGGAAGGGAGGATGAGAGGGAGGGAGGAAGAGGGGGGGTTTGGGAGGGAGGAAGGGAGGAAGGAAGGATGGAAGGGGAAGGAAAGGGAAAGAAGAGAGGGAAATAAAAAGAAGAAAGAAAAAAAAAAAGCATCCAAATTAGAAAGGAAGAGGTAAAATTGTCACTATTTTCAGATGACAAAATACTATATATAGAAATCCTTAAAGAACGCATCGAAAAATGAGAATAAATGAATTCAGTATAGTTTTGGGACATACATTAATGTACAGAAATCTCTTACATTTTTACGCACTAATAATGAAGTAGCAGAAAGAGAAATTAAGAAAACTGTCCCATTTACAATTTTACCAAGAAGAATAAAATACTTAGGAATAAATTTACCCAAGAAGGTGAAAAGCCTGTAGTCTGAAAACCGTACAACATTGTTGAAATTGAAGGCAAGAAAAACAAATGGAAATACATACCATGCTTGTGGATTGGAAGAATTAATATTGTTAAAATGTCTACACTACCAAAAGCAATCTACAGATTCAATGCAATCCCTATCAAAATTCCAATGGTATTTTTCATAGAACTAGAATAAACAATCCAAAATTTGTATGGAATCTCAAAAGACCCCAAATAGCCAAAGCAATATTAACAAAGAAGAACAATGCTAGAAACATCATTTTGACAGAATTCAAATTCTATTACAAAACTATAGTAAACAAAACAGTATGGTATTGGCATAAAAACAGGCTCATGGATCAATGGAAGAAAATAGAGAGTCCATGAAAAAACTCGTGTAGATAGGGTAAATTAATTTAAAGCAACAACAACGATAACATCAGCAACAAAAACAAGAATATACAAAGGGGAAAGAAGAGTCACTACAATAAAAGGTATTGGGAAAACTGAGAAGCCACATGCAAAAGAATGAAATTGAACCAATATCTTAACACCACACAAAAAATTAAATTAAAATTGATCAAACACTTGAATGTAAAATCTGAAACTATAAAACTCTTAGAAGAAAATATGGGCAGTAAGTTCTTTGTCATTGCTCTTGGCAATTATTTCTAGGACTTGACACTGAAATCAAGGAAACAAAAGCAAAAAATAAGCAGGCAGCACTACTTCAAATACAAAGTTTCTGCATAGCAGAGGAAATTATCAACAAAAGGAAAAGCCTACCTACAGAATGGAGAAAATATTTATAAATTATATATCTTATAAGGTGTTACTATCCAAACAATATTTTTAAAAACCTCATACAACAAATAGCAAAAACAAAACAACAAAACAAAACAACAACAAAATAAAACAAAAAAAATACTGTTTATTTAAAAAATGGGCAGAAAATCTGGACAGATATTTTTCTATAGACATTCAAATGGCCAAAAAGTGCATGAAAAGATACTCGGCATCAGTAATCATCAAGGAAATGCAAATCAAAACCAAAACAATATATCAGCACACATCTGTTACAACAGCTATTATCAAACGGACAAGAAATAGCAAGTGCTGACAAGGATATGGGGAAAACGGAACCCATATACATTATTGGTGGAAAATGCAGATTGCTACAGCCACGATTCCACAGTAAGGAGTTTCCTCAAAATATTAAAAATAGAACTACCATAGAATTCAGCAATTCCACTTCTCAGTATTTATCTGAAAAAAAAAAAAAAAAACTACCTCAAATAGATATACACAACTCCATGTTCATTGCAGTATTATTTACAATAGCCAAGATAGGGAAATGACCTAAATGTCCATGGACAGCTGAATGGGTAAAGAAAATATGATATATAGACACCATAAAAAGAATGAAATCTTGGCACTTGTGACAAAATAGATGGACCTTGAGGACATTATCCTCAATGAAATTAGTTAGAGAAAGACAAATACTGCATGATCTCATTTATATCTGGAATCTAAAAAACAAAACAAAACAAAACAAGCTCATAGATCCAGATAATGGATTGATGTTTGCCAAAGGCAGGGGCTGGCATTTGGGCAAAATATATGAAGAGAATCAAAAGGTACCTACCCCCCATTATAAAATAAGTACGTCATGCAGATGTAATGTACAACATGGAGACTATAGTTAATAATACTGTATTTCATATTTGAAAGTAGTTAACAGTAAATCTTAAAACTTCTCATCACAAGAAAAATTTCTGTAACTATGTATGGCGATGTTAACTAGAGCTATTGTGGTGATCATTTCAAAATATATACAAATATTGAATCTTTATGTTGTATGCCTAAAACTAATTCATGGTATATATCAATTATACGTCAGAAAGAAAAAATATATATAGGACAATTTTAGTTTTCTAAACTGAGGTAAAAATTTCCTCTATAGTTTCTAGAGCCAGAAATGATGCCTAACATCCTATAACAGATCAGTCTGTTTCAACAAAGAATTATCTTGACCCAAAACTATCAATAGTAGTACTTCTTTTCAACATGGAATAAGGCTGACCTGTGTAACCAATATGATATTGTGAAAATAATAGTGTGTAAATCCTAAGCCCAAGTCATAGAAAATAGTGTGGCTGCAGTCCTGCTCTGTCTTATATTGTTTACCTTGGGGAAGACTTTTTGCTGTGTTGTTAAGACACTCATGTAGACATATAGGCAGACCCACATGATGAAGAACTAAGTCTTTTGAAAGACATGTGAATGAACCACCTTGGACACAAATCCCGCAGCCCCAGTGAAACCTTAGATGACTCCATCTGTAAGCATCATGCCAAAAACTCCCAAGATTCTCTGAGGCAGAACTACTCAATTATGCTACTTCTGAATATCTAAATCACAGAAACTGTGAGATAGTAGATGTTTGTTGCTTTTAGTCATCAAAGTCTGGGATAAATTTTGGGCAGAAATGGATTTTAAAAATGCATAAATTAAATTTTCATGCAAGTATTATGGTTCTTAGAGCCAAAGACAGCTGCATATCCCATAATTAGTTTAGGTTTTATCCTCCACTTTGGGTATAAGAAGACATATGTTTGACTTTCCCCCATCAGGCACTCAGAGCTAATCAGTTTTTAAATCCTTTCTATCAAAACTATGTCCCACAACACAGAGCATTGATATCACCAGGGAGCTTGTTAGCAATGCAGAATCTCAGACAATATTTTAGAAGTACTAAATCAGAATCCAGATATTTACAATATCCCCAGGTTACTTAAAGACCCTTTGAATTAAAATTTAAAGGGTCTTAAGAGGCTAGAATGAGGAATGAAGTAAAACACTAAACAAAGCTGTACCACTAATTAATAGCTTTTATATGTTGAAATTGAAAATTTTCACAAATGCATAAAGCGGTATTTTATATTCATAACTTTTGTTAGGACTTTCTGTACACTTTCTTAAATTATGGAGATTTAGATACTTGAAGTTTTTCTGTAGTGGTATTAAGGCACCGATTTGTTTTGTGACTGAATATTTTCTAAGTCTTGGGGTTAAGTATATTTATTGGTTCTTTCTTCACAAATGAAACTCAGAGCTCTGGTGCATGTGTTTTTCTATATGCCTGGATCTTCACTATATATAATGATATTAAAATCAGCTCTAGTGTAGGAATATAGGATTATTTCTCAAAGCAATGAACTTTTAAAATGCCAGCTGATGTCAGGAACTTGGCAATTCTAGTTCTTTTTTTAAAGATTTTATTTATTTATATGACTGAGAGAGAGAGAGATCACAAGTAGGCAGAGGGAGAGAGAGGGGGAAGCAGGCTCCCTGCTGAACAGAGAGCCCAATGCAGGGCTCGATCCCAGGACCCTGAGATCATGACCTGAGCCAAAGGCAGAGGCTTTAACCCACTGAGCCACCCAGGTACCCGGCAATTCTAGTTCTTGAAGAGTGTTTGTAGATTAGCTCTGTGCTGTCAAAACCTTCAAAACTTTTACCTAGTAACAGTTGAAATTATCTTGTATCCAGAAATAAAAATTAGCTGCTATAAGAGGCAGTAGATGAGAAATACGTTTTATGTAGAATACTATTTGTGTTTCTGATGTGGATGCCTTCATTATCATTTGATATTTTTTTATTTGATATTGTTAATCATGTTATTTTTCCTTGAATTTCTAAATACAACATGTTGACTGTCTATTTTTTGGTATATGTCTATGGTGCTGTGTTTTCCTCCTCTGCTGGACTTATTCAGGCCTTGAGATCTTTTTATTCTTCCTGCATGCTTTCTCCTGGGTAATTATTATACACATCTCCAAACCATACGTCTCCTCCATACTTTTGATTCATATTATCTAATTTCCTGTATCAACACTTTCACTTGAAAATCTCATAGATATCTGAATTGAACATAATCAAAATGTAATTATTCTTTTCTCACCAACAAACATCTGTTCTTCCCCTTTTGTTCCAAATCTCAGGAAATAGCATTATCTAACCATTTGTTCAAGCCAGAAAGACGGTTGTCCACTTTTCTTTTACCCAATTGCACATTCACATTACTGTTATATCTTAATGGCTCTGATTTGGAAATGCATATTGAGTTTATAAACACATTTTTCTGTTGGTTTAAACCACTTTAGTTACTCATCTGGAATAGCCTCCTAAATGGTTCCCTGTCTGCCACCAATGATCAAGGTGCCTTCTTTAAACACGAATCATGTAATGTAACATTCTCTCTGTAAATTCTTTAGTAGCAACTCATTACACTCAGACTGAATCCAGACCTGTACTGACCTACCTATTTTATCTCACATTTGCCTCTCTCCAGCTCTTCTTTCTGCTTCAAACATACATATGATATATGTTATAATTGGTTTACTAATTCAGTAAAATCATAGGCACTCTGCTGTTCAGACAAGTTATTTCTAAAAACCAAATCACAAATATATTACTATCTTTTGATTTTATCTTAGAATATAACATAATATTGATCTTTTTATACTTTTTCTGAAATGTTCAATGGTATATGGACAGTATGAATTAAAAAGTAATCTATTGGCTACTAACAAAAAGACAAGAAATAGCTAGCGTTGGCAAGGATGTGAGAAAAAAGAGAACCTTTGTTCACTGTTGGTGGGAATGTAAGTTGGTGCATCCACAATGGGAAACAGTACGGAGGTTTCTTAAAAACTAAAAATAAAACCAGTATATAATCCAGCAAGTCTGCTTCTGGCTATTTATCCAAAGAAAACAAAAACACTAACTCAAAATGACATAATCACCCCCATATGTTTATGGCAACATTATTTACAATAGTGTAAATAATGTTTGGAAACAACTTATGTGTCCATCAATAGAAGAATGGGCAGAGAAATTGTGATACATATATAATGGAATATTATTCAACCATAAAAAAGAATGAAATGTTTCCATTTGCGACAACATGAATGGACTTTGAGGGCACTGAGTTAAGGGACATAAGTCAGAGAAAGACAAACAATATATGATTCCACTTATATGTGTTATCTAAAATGACAGCAATGAAAATAAAATAAAACAAATGAATAGAAAACCATCCATAGATCCAGAGAACAGACTGGTGTTTGCCAGAGGCAGGGTGGACAAAATGGGAAAAGAGAATCAAATGATATAAATATCTACTTATAAATATGACATAAGAATGTATTATACAAAAAAATGTATTATACAGCATGGTAACTATAGTTAATAATATTTTATTATATATCTGAAAGTTGCTAAGAGAGGAAATCTTAAAACTTCTCATTGCAATAAAAAATCTGTATGGTGATGGATATTCATTAGACTTACTGTGCTGATCATTTCACAATATATACAAGTATTGAATCATTGTGCTGAATATCTGAAGCTAATATGTTATATCTCAATTATACGTCAATAAAAAAGAGAAAATATTAATTATATAAATTAAATTTATCTGGTTCAAAAGAAGTAGTTTGTATAAAACAAAAAATATATATTGGTGAGTACTATTCAGACTCCTATTTATCTGTTCATATGTTATTTTTAAGTAGAATATTTAGCCCTCAATAATTTATCTTAGGGCAAAAATCATATTGGTGTTATTTTGGATATTTATTTTTGCCCAACTCAGCATCTGCCTTATTTGAAATCTTTTGCTAAACTGAAGATCTTCAGGTCTGGGTGAGGCATGCCTTCTACTTTGTGAAGAGGATTTCACAGGCTACATATGTGACACTTCTTTCTCGTAACCTTCCAGGAGTGCATGCAGAGACGGAAGATTACTGATCTGCCAGCTGGAAGAAATGCCTTAAGTTGCATACTCACTAGGCCACTGTCTAGAAATTACAGATGCTGTGGCCAAGGTCCTTTTACTAAATTTTTTTACAACGTTGCCATCAGTCTAATCACAACCTATCTCATTCACTTTTTACTTTTAAGGTTGTTATTTAAAAAGAGAAATCCAACCCTAGAAGAAACATTCTTTCAGCTAACATTTCTGAGAAATTCTAAAGTAGAATTGTTTGACCAGATATGTCACTGGCAATGTTTTATGTTGTTTTGCAAATGAATACAGACATTGCTATTGCCTAAATAGAAGAAAACCCAAGACCGATGTTTTCAGCTTATGCTATACTTATGGATGATTCATTGTTTTGACAAGAAGTCTACAAGAACAGACTTTTAAAAAATGTTAATGAGCTAACAACATAGACCTATAAGAAGCATCATTTAAATTTCCTGTTGCTTCCTGGATGTGTCATATAATTACTATCTCACTTTTATAGAGAACGGAGTTAAAAAATAATGAAAATATTGCTTTAATCAAGGGCCATAATTTTTCTTCTTGCAAAATCTCAGTAGTTTCTCTAAGTTCATTTTGTTAAATTCTAAAAGCATTTTTTTTTTAATTTTTAAATTTTTTGTTTTAATTCCAATATAGTTAACACAGTATTATTTTAGTTTCGGGTGTACAATATAGTGAGTCAACTGCTTTCACTGCTTCTAATATGAATAATACTTTGTTTTAGAACATTTCTCAGAACACATAGCTATTTATGCAATGTCACTTAACTGATATATCATAATAACATTCTACAAGATTGGTTAAATCTAGAAATAATAGCTTTGTGATAATCTGACCTCCACTTAGCTATGAAGATTTAAGAATGTGGCTTTCTCTATAGCCAGCATTTCACAGAATTTATTTTACATATCAGTTACTATTGGATCTGGAAGAGCATCCATTTCTAATTTCCAAGGCAACAAATTCATGTATGTTAAATGCTATGGAATTCATGCAATGATTATTTTATGAGTATAATAGCTCCAGAGAAACATATGACCCCTCAAGAATGGAGTTTTTGATTCAGGAATCTCAGAAGGCAAATTGGGATGCAATGTTTGAGCTGCCCTTCAGAATGCCTAGCTTTTCATTATAAAGACAGTCCTGAGCATTGGCACAGGCTAAAGTGACAGTTTTGCCATCTTCATCTGTTCATTTTATCTTCCTAAGATGCTCTATTTCCTCACATACTTTCCACATATCAACCTTGCTCTCTAGTTTATACCCATTATTTATGTTTTGTTTTTTTCCCCCTTCTAATAAGTTCCCTTAATCATTACTATGTATACTTCAAATTTTCTTGTGGGAAGCCGCAGACTGGCTCCTAATGGAACCCAGGCAGAGCCCGGACTCGCGACCCTCGGCTGCTTTGACTAAGGGTGGTCGGAACGAGGTCACTTGAGAAAAGGACCCGTGTGGAGTCCGGACTCGCGACCCTCAGCTGCTTTGACCAAGGGCGGTCGGAACGAGGTCGCTTGAGAAAAGGACCTGTGTGGAGTCCGGACTCGTGACCCTTGGCTGCTTTGACCAAGGGCTGTCGGAATGAGGTCGCTTGAGAAAAGGACCCGTGTGGAGTCCGGACTCGTGACCCTTGGCTGCTTTGACTAAGGCCAGTCGGAACGAGGTCGCTTGAGAAAGGGCTCCTGCGGGGGGCCTTGAGGCATGCTGGTTTGTGACTGATCATATCTTCGTAGTGGAAAAGCCGGTATGAGCATAACATCATTGTGGGTCTGTGCTGTCCTTGCCCAGGGTGCAAATTGCTCCTGTTGACTCTACTGATCCTTAAGGAATTTATGACTACGAATTGTTGAGCCATTAACCAGACTTTTTGGAGCCAAAGGGTTTGAAGGGTCTGTCTTTAATGTGGAGATAAGG
>CM052884.1:28344535-28402430 GCA_028534135.1 Potos flavus | reverse complement strand
TAACACTTCAAATGCCAAATAATACAAACGGGGGTAAGTTATGGGCAGCTAGGCACTTTATATAATTTAGGCTAAGAATTTAGGTTAGGTGCAGTAACTGAATAAATAATTAAAAGTAATGAAAGAAATAAAGCAATACAATTTGTTTCTACCTTGTTGATTTTCTGGCGTGCTTTAGGTCATTATTCATTCCCTGTCCCAAGACAAGTCTTAGATTTTGATATAGGTATGACATATATGTGCTGTCTTCCATTACACTTAAAGCATTGCCTATTTTCAAGGAGCTTATAGCCACCCTAATTGTGGAGAAATTTAGGAGTTGGTATTGACTAGGGAGTAAACAAACATTTCTTGGAATAAATGACATAATTTTTAAAATTATAATATAGTTTTTAAAAGATAAGATAAAGAATTAAAGGAAAGTTCATTCCAGATGCAGCACTCATAGGGCAAGAAAATAAGCTGTTGTTTGTATTTTTGTTTTAAGATTTTACTTTTGAGTAATTTCTATATCCAACATGGAGCTCAAACTTACCACCCTGAGGTCGAGAGTCACACTCTCTATCAACTTAGCCAGCCAGGCATCTCAGGAAGATATATTAAGTTGAATTTATTAGGATGTAAAATAGGGAGTTTGTGCATGAGAGATGTGTTAAGGGACACTTCTTTATACTAATGGGTTTGAGTGTTATTTTGCATATTATGAAGAGACTTTGGAGAATGTTGGGCAAGGGTGAACACATTATGTGCAGAATTCACAAAATTTATTTGAGAGTAATGTAGAAGATATATTTCAGGTAAAGGAAAAAGACTGTCAGGAGGCAGTCCAGTTAGTAAAAGGCAGTCAATAATAATCCTGAAGATAAGGGGTCAGATTTCATGGATATTAAGGACTTAGACTTTGATTCTTCCTTTTCAAGCTCATAGGTGTTTCTTTATCAAATAGCCTTCTTATTTTCCACCATTTTTTCCTGGAATATATCTTCAGTGTATCTACTATCCAGGACTAAAGCATGTGGGCTGCCTTCCAGAACAATCATAGTTTTTGTATATTTGATTTATCGCGTGTTTTCCCTATAGAAAAGTTTGCCCTGTTAAACTTATTCAACCTAAATGTAGTGACCACCTCTGTAGGCAAGACTCTGTGATTTGTGATTCTTAAAATATAAGAAAGAAAGATGAGGCACATGGAAAACAAGCGTCATAAGTGTGGAACAGACTTAAAAAAATTCAGAACTGTATATGATCTTTACCAAGCAAAATCATCAGAAATTTATCCTAGATGTTCCATTTTAACATTACTTAAAAAGTGGACAAGATATAAATATGTGAAGAAAAACATTAGTGTTCTATGGACAGAAAGAAATAATAATATGAAAGGGAAAGGTAGTCATTGTAGCAAAATTAATTGACTAGACACAGGGTTTTTGCTGGGAAATACTGACACTTAATGGAATTCTTTTCTTTGTAATGTTACCTAAGATGAGAGAAGACCTAATGCCTAATGATCTTGTTTTCTTAAAAAGCGAACAAACAAACCAACAACAAAAAAAAACAACAACCAAAAAATCAATTTACAAAGATGTAATGTGACCACCAGAGGCCTATATTTCTAATTTACATCCAACAATATACTAATGAGATCTAATTCAAAGTTCACAAAAGTATGTGAGGGTGAGCATTTAAAAATGATAACATCAACTTTTTTTTGGTCTATGGATTGGTAGTGAGACTTTTTTTTTCTTTCACAGTAGACTTTCCTATGTAAAACAGACAATAGTGAAAATTCTTAGTGAAGGATGAGATGAAAGTACTAGCTATAGCTGCATGTATATCTGACCATTTTTCTTGTGCATTAAGTGAAATATTTCACTATGCTAAAGCCAATAGCCTCATTACCAAATTATGCATGTATGGACTTTCAGAGATATATCTTTTTTGGTTTAGGAAATGCACAGCTCTTCAAGGTATCTGGAAGACATCGTGTTCCTTTAAGTCTAGCTATCAAGATTAAGGGGTAGGATTAGAGGACAGAAAAAAAAAAAAGAAGAACAAATCCTAAGGGGGTAGGATTAGAAGACAAAAAAACAAAACAAAACAACAACAACAAAACACTTATTTTCAATTCCTTTCCTACGGATATCTAAGCCCCAGGGAGGAAGAAATTGGGCTTGCACTATGTAGTTTATATATCATTTAAATTACACTCAGAAAAAAAAAAAAAAGGCATTGAGAAAACAATTTCTTTGCAGCTCATTTCATGTTTAAATACTCTGCCAACTATTTCCCCATATTTCATTTAAGGTGAAATCGAATATCTAAAAGAAAATCACTTCAGAATGGGCTTGATGCTAATTAACATCATTATGTTTCCTCCCTTTCTTTCTTTTAGCTAAAGCGATCAGAGTTACTAGGTGCATACCAAGTCAGTCATACACAGTAATATCATTTGTTTTTGAAAAACAATTTAGCTTTAAAAAGGAACATATTGTTAATGGGCTTTGCCAACACTGCTTTCAGATGTCTTGAGGTTTACATGGATAATGACAAGGATAACGGCAGAATATATTTGGATTAAAATAGCAAATCAGGAGTGTGTCATTATTTCTCCACATGCATGTTTCTAACTTTTTTTTTCCTTTACCATAACAACAAATTGACAATGCATTAATTTAAATGTTCAATTTAAAACCAGCCTTGGAGTTAATGCATTTAAATTGGTAAAAGCAAAGATAACAGCAGGCTAAAAGCTTTGTGAAAATTGAAATGCTATCAACCCAATTTAAATAATTTTGGTTCTACCATGATTTGTCTTCCTTATAGTAGACTAAGATTTATTCACCTTAACAGTTGAAGATTTGGAAACTCTGGAGGCTCTCTTTAAATGCCAAGGGGAATGCTTGGGGAAAGTCATAGGGATTATCAGAGATTGTTTAATATCCCCAAAAGATAAAATAATATCCTTTTTGAATGAGAACAAATAATATTTTAAGAATCTCAGGTCAAGATCATTTTTGGAAATATTTAAATATAATAAATTATGCTAAAAGAGGTTTATTAAAATAATATGTAAGTATATATAGAAGTAATCAAATTTATTGCAAAAACAAAATGCAGTTTATAGATTTTATAGTCTCAGTAGAATTGAGTATTATCTAAAGTGTGGAAACATTTTTAGATGCACTTTTTAAAATCCCCATGGAATGGGAGGAAAATCTGTAAAATATCACTTGGCCTAAAATGAGTTTCTCTCACATTTTAACTCAAATTTATATTGAGCAAGAGCTTTAAAACCTGATGTCTACTATACTTCATTAAATAGCTAATTCCAGTCATCTAGTCCAGAGAACAGAGGCCATCTTGTTAAGTTATATAAGAAATAAATAAACAGACAGATAGACAGCCAAACAAATTTAAAGTCAAAGGACAATAGTTTTCACTGAAACCTTAAAGGCCATTTAGTTAAATCTCTCCATATACAGTGTGATAATCTAGGTTTTTCTGTTTCTTGATCTCCATTATTTTTGTTCTATTAGCAAAATTTTTTCTCTTTTTGAGGCTCTTGCCTTACTGTTTTGCCTACCTACATATGTATTTCCATACACATCTTCTACCTCAAATACATGGTTTTATTATGGAGACTTGTGAATAAAGTGCATATACCTTATTTCTATTATTGAACTTAAAAAAAAAAGAAACAGCTATTTTATCAGCAAAATGAGTTTTTTAGGGAATGAGAAGAAAATTGCAATTCAAAACAAATAGACTATAGTGAATCATAGGCGTCTGGAGAACAAAAAAGAAGGGTTTGCTATTATAGGGGAAAGAAGGAAGATGGGAAAAGCTATTATGGCTCTTAATGTCTACGCATGGTAGTTTCTCATTGGCTGAGCTGTTTCTGTGCAAGAAGGAATTATTTCCTTCTGCTGGTGTACATAATGTAAGCTTCTTCCTGTTGGGCAGTGTGAGCTATGGCTTTTATGGCAAGTAATAGTGTTTAAGAGCTATCCATATAGGGCTTCCAAACTCCATTTTTAACGTGATTTCCTTTATTTGCTTTCACTATTAAGATATTATATTCTAGTTTTTATTCTGAATTATTTAAGAGAAAAATATTAAAATTAAAAATGAGTTTTGTGGGATGTCTGGGTGGCTCAGTCATTAAGTGTCTGCCCTTGACTCAAGTTATGATCCCAGGGCCTTGGGATCAGGCCCTGCATTGGGGTCCCTGCTCAGCAGGAAACCTGCTCCTCCCTCTCCCATTCCCCCTGCTTGTGTTCCCTCCCTCGCTGTCTCTCTCTCTGTGTCAAATAAATAGATAAAAATCTTTAAAAAAATAAAAATAAAAATGAGTTTTGGTTACAGTTAAGATAAAGTAAATATTGAGGATTCCAAAAAGAAAATAGTAGCAGGTGGATTGAGGACAAAGACCAGAATTCAAAGTGTCACCAAACTGACAGTGAGTTTCCTTTTTTTTTTTTTTTTTAACTCCTCTAGCATACCATAGGAAAAAGCAATATCTGGAAATGTGTCCTAGGGCATAAAGGGAGCTCTAAAGTAGCCTTCTAATTTTGGTTTGAGGAACAGGAAGAAAAAACTCCTAATTCACTGAGTTTGAAGAATCCTCTTCTTTTTTCTTTTTTTCCTTGTTCTCTCACTCCCTAGAATCAAAGCAATTCTGTGGAGAAGGTGACAATCATAGCAACATGAGCCTACTGGAACCAAAACTCTGATGAAGGGGAAACTTCTATGATCAGTCGAGCTGTGGTTCCAAGAGTGAAGGACAATTTTTCATTGTTTTTGTTTTGTTTGTTTTTTTAAATCTCATCTGTCCTGCTTGGCATTGAACGTAGATGTATTCAAAAAAGTATGCAGCTGAGAAGGGCAACATAGTCCTAGCTTTCTGTCTAGAGGGCTGAAAAAGATGAGCCCCAGGGAACTAGAAAGTACCACAGTGTTATTTTTCTCAGGTTACCATAACAAAATACCATAGACTAGGAGCTTCGACAACAGAAATTTATTTTCTCACAGTTTTAGAGAATAGAAGTTTGAAATCAGGGTGACTTTATTATCAGTTCCTGGTGAGAACTCTTTTCTTGCTTGAAGATGGCCATCTTCTTGCTGTGTCCTCACATAGTAAACAGAGGGGGAAAAAAAAAACAAGAAATAGGGTTCTCTGTTACATTTTTTTTTAAATTTTATTTATTTATTTGACAGAGAGAGAGAGAGATCACAAGTAGGCAGAGAGGCAGGCAGAGGGAGAGGTGGAAGCAGGCTCCCTACTGAGCAGAGAGCCCGATGCGGGGCTCGATCCCAGGACCCTGAGATCATGACCTGAGTGGAAGGCAGAGGCTTTAACCCACTGAGCCACCCAGGCGCCCCTCTGTTACATTTTTTATAAGGACACAAATCCTATCAGATTAGGGTCTCACACTAATGATCTCTTTAATTCCAATTACCTCTTGAAGGCCTTTCCTCCCCATATAGCACATTGGGGTTTAGGCTTCAATACATGAATTTGTGAAAGTGGGGGACACAATTCAGTCCATACCAACCAAGAAATTCATGGAGATGGAAGAGCTCAGGAAGGTAAAGCTATAAATTTGTTTTTGAATTCATGAGCTCACCTCTGAGTAGCACAAGTGCTGATACTATCTCAAACAGAATACTTTGGGAATTAAATGTAGATCACAACCAAGCCCTAGACTACCAAGTGGTAAATATGTGGAACATATTCAAGATGTACCTTAAAGCCTTTGAAAAGTGAACCGATATTGGAACTATAGCCCATAGAAAGTACTTAGAACTGATGATCTGAAATTTACCATGTTGATTGCCTGCCAAAACAAAAAAATGATCATTTCTAGGATTTAAATAAGATCAAAAGTCTCATAGTGCAATATTCAAAAGACTCAAGATACAATCTAAAATTACTTTGCATATGAAGAACAAGCAAAAATTACTATTGCACGAGAAAAAAATCAATAGACATCAGACCTGAGATGACACAGATGATGGAACATTTATAAATGAAAAATTTAGCACTGTGAATACAATAAATAAAATTTTAATGAGAGGGGGAAAACCTCACTGGATTGACTCAATGGCATAATAGAAATGACAGAAGAGTCAGCAAGCCCAAAGCTAAATCAATAGTATTAGTTCTGTATAGAAAAGAGAGAAAACAAAAGAAAACAACAACACTGAGCCTCAGGGACCTGTTTGATTAAAAAGTTTTGCCATGTGGTTCCTTGGAGTCTCAGAAGAAAAGGAGAAATATTGTGGGCTGAAAACGTATTTAAAGAAATAGTGATCAAAACTTTCCAAATTTGGTGACAGATCTAGCATTCAAAAAGTTCTGAAAACCTCACAGAAGTTAAACCCAAATATTCATGCTCAGATACATCATAAGCAAATCGCCAAAATGCAAGAAAGAATAACTCTTGAAAGCAGTAAGAGAAAAGAAACATGTTACCTATAGGAGAACAATAATAAGAATGTTTGTAGATTTCTCATTGGAAATCATGGAAGCCAGAGGAAATAGCACAGATTCTTTCTAGTGCTAAAAGAAAAAACTGCCATTCCATGAATATAGAAAGAGTTTAAATATACCTCATGAAAATAAGTTAAATGAAGACATTCTAAGATTAAGTAAAAGTAAGAACTTGTTGCCAGCAAAACATGTCCATCACAATTACAAAAGGAAGCTTCCAGGCACAGAAAGGAAATGATACCAAAGAAAACAGAGAACTTAAGGAATGAAGAGAGAACAGCAGTGACAGTAAATAAATGGGTAAATATTTAAAAACTATTGTTTTCCTCTTGATTTTTTAAAGATACATGAACAGGCAACTGTTTGAGTGGGGGCCCAACAAGAGACAACTACTGAGAGACCCTGCTTCTTCTCCTGGGAGGAGGGGTGCAGACGCAGGCACAATTGGGCATAGGGGCCCAAGCTGGGGCCCAGTGAGCAGCGAGCCTGTGGTAAGATTCCCCCTCTCCCTCCCCTGGGAGGACTGGTGCGGGTGTGCACCACGGCAGCTGTGGAGTTTGGCACACAGAGAAGGGATTGACTGTTTTTCCCTAAGGGTGTACTGAAGAGTGGAGGCAGTAATCAGATTTTTTTCTTATAAGTCTTTAGTCTTTCAGTTTCTTTTTTTCTTTTTTCTTTCTTTCTTTTTTTCCTTTTCAACCAGTTTTTTTATTTTATCAACAAGTTTTTTATTTTATGAACTCATGGTTTTAAGCCCTTTTTAAAATTTTCATTTTTACATTTAGATTTTAGAGATATATTTTGCATTTTTGGATTCCTTTCACTGTATTCAATTTATTTATATATATAATAAATAAATATAATAAAAAAAATACATATATAAATTATAAAGAAAGTAAGTTATTCCTTCTTTACAATTTTGGGATTTAATGTCTTCTAACAAACAGACCAAAATATACCCAAGACCAAATGGATCACCTTGTTTAGTCCACCTATAAGATTATATTTTCTTTGTTTTCCTTTATGTTTCTTTTCTTTTTTGGTTTCTGACCTCTTTGGATTTGTCTTGTGTGTATTCCATTGGGGTCATGGTTGATATTTTTGATTTTGTTCTCTAGTTCATTCTTCAGGGACAAAAAAAAAAAAAAAAAATAGAAGGAGAAATTCACAGGAAAAGAAAGAACCAGGGGTAATACTCTTTGCCATAGATCTAATCCTTATGGATATAAGTAAAATATCATACCTAGAATTCAGAATAACAATTATAAGGTTAGTAGCTGGGCTTGAAAAAAGAAAAAAAAAACAACAACATATAAAACACTAGAGAATCTCTTCGTACAGAAATAAAATCTAACAGGCCAAAATTAAAATCCTTACACTAAAATACAGTCTAAAATGAATGGTCTAATGGCTGAAGAGACAATCAGAAGAGAGTCAGAAGAGGCAGAAGAGAGAGTCACTGACATAGAAGACAGGATGATAGAAAGGAAGGAAGCAGAAGAAAAGAGAGAAAAAAAATTAATGGACCATGAGGTGAGCCTTCAAGAAATCAGGATATCATGCAGTGAGACGATATTAGAATTTTTGAGGTCCCAGAGGAAGAAGAAAGAGAGAGGAACAGAAGGTATATTTGAACAAATCATAGCTGAGACCTTTCCTAATCTGGGGAAGGAAACAGGCATTCAAGTCTAGGAGGCACAGAGAACCCCTGTCAAAATAAATAAAAATAGATCAACACCCCGCCACATAATAGTGAAGCTTGCAAATTTCAGAAACAAAGAGAAAATCCTAAAAGCAGCTTATCTAAAGGAGTAGGAACATTAGACTGGCAACAGACCTATCTACAGAGACCCAGCAGGTCAGAAATGGCTGACATGATATATTCAGGGTACCAAATGAGAAAAACATACAGCCAAGAATACTTTATCCAGTAAGGGTGTGATTCAGAATGGAAGGAGAGATAAAGAGCTTGAGGACAAACAGAAATTAAAAGAATTTGTGATCACTAAACCAGCCCTGCAAGAAATATTAAAGGGAATCCTGTCAGCGAACAGAGCACAAACATAAAATAGATCAGAAAGAAACAGACAATAGGCATAAACAAGGACTTTACAGGTAATACAATGGCACTAAATTCAGATCTTTCAATAGTTACTCTGAATGTAAATAGGCTAAATGCTCCAATCAAAAGACACAGGCTATCAGACTGTATAAAAAAGCAAGACCCATCCATATGCTGTCTACAAGAGACTCATTTTAGAACCAGAGACACCTCCAGATTGAAAGTGAAGGGATGCTAGTGAACATCAAAAGAAAGCTGGGGTAGCAATCCTCATATCAGACAAATTAGATTTTAAACCACAGACTGTAGTAAGGGATAAAGAGGGACACTATATCATATTTTAATGGTCTAGCCAACAAGAAGATCTAACAACTATAAATATTTATTCTCCAACTTGGAAGCAGACAATTATATAAACTAATTAATAACCAAATTAAAGAAACACATTAATAATAATGCAATACTGGCAGGGGACTTTAACACCCAACTCACAGCAACGGACAAACCATCTAAGCAGAATATCAACAAGGAAACAAGGGCTTTGAATAACACACTGGACCAGATGGACATCACAGATATACAGAGCATTCCATTGAAAAGCAGCAGACTACCCATTCTTCTTGGGTGCTCATGGAACATCCTCCAGAATAGATCACATATTTGGGTCACAAATCAGGCCTCAACAGGTATCAAGAGATTGGGATTATTCCCTGCATATTTTCAGACCACAATGCTTTGAAATTTGAATTCAATCTCAAGAAGAATTTGGAAGGAATTCAAATAGTTGGAGGTTAAAGAATATCCTACTAAAGAATGAATGAGTCGAACAGGAAATTAAAGAAGAATTTAAAAAATTCATGTAAACAAATGAAAATAAAAACACAGTTGTTCAAAACCTTTGGGATGCAGCAACAGTGGTCATAAAAGGGAAGTATAGAGCAATAGAAGCCTTTCTCAAGAAATTAGAAAAGTCTAACATACACAAGCTAACTTAAACCTAATGGAGCTGGAGAAAGAAGAGCAAATAAAGCCTAAATCAAGCAGGAGAAGAGAAATAATAAAAATCAGAGCAGAGCATGCCTGGGTGGCTCAGTTGGTTAAGCGACTGCCTTCGGCTCGGGTCATGATCCTGGAGTCCCGGGATTGAGTCCCGCATCAGGCTCCCAGCTCCACTGGGGGTCTGCTTCTCTCTCTGAACTTCTCCCCTCTCATGCTCTCTCTCACTCTCTCTCTCCCTCAAATAAATAAATAAAATCTTTAAAAAAAAAATCAGAGCAGAAATCAATGAAACACAAATCAAAAGAACAGTAGAAGAGATCAATGAAACTAGAAGTTGGTTCTTTGAAAGAATTAACAAGATCGATAAACCCCTAGTCAGTGTTATCAAAAAGAAAAGAGAAAGGACCCAAATTAATAAAATCATGAATGAAAGAGGAGAGATCACAACCAACACCAAGGAAATACAAACAACTTTAAGAACATATTATGAGCAACTATATGCCAACGAATTAGGTAATCTGGAAGAAATGGATGCATTCCTAGAAATATATGAACTACCAAAACTGAAACAAGAAGAAATAGATAACCTGAACAGAGCCATAACTAGCAAGAAAATTGAAGCAGTAATCAAAAATCTCCCAACAAGGGGCGCTGGGGTAGCTCCATCAGTTAATTTTCTGCCTTCAACTCAGGTCACTATCTCAGGGTCCTGAGATTGAGCCTCGCATTAAGTTCCTTATTGAGGAGCCTGCTTCTCCCTCTCCTTCTGCCTCTCCCCCTGCTTGTGCTCTCCCACTCTTGCTCTCTCTCAAATAGATAAACAAACAAACAAACAAATAAATAAATAAATAAAATAAAATCTTTAAAAAATAAAAATCTCCCAACAAACAAGAGTCTTGGGCTAGACGGCCTCCCAGGGGAATTCTACCAAACATTTAAAGAATTAATACCTGTTCTTCTGAAACTGTTTCAAAAAATATAAATGGAAGGAAAACTTCCAAATTCATTCTATGAGGCCAGCATTACCTTGATCCCAAAACCAGACAAAGACCCTCATCAAAAAGGAGAATTACAGATGAAAATCCATCGTGAACATGGAGGCCAAAATTCTCACCACGTTAGTAGCCAATAGGATTCAATACTACATTGGAAGGATTATTCACCACGGCCAAGTGGGATTTATTCCTGGGATGTAAGGGTGGTTCAACAATCACAAATCAATGTGATGTATGACATTAATAAAGGAAAGGACTAGAACCATATGATCCTCTCAATTGATGCAGAAAAAGCATTTGACAAAATACAGCATCCTTTCTTGATTAAAACTCTTCACAGTGTAGGGATAGAAGGAACATAGCTCAGTATCATAAAAGCCATCTACAGAAAGCCCACAGTGAATATCATTCTCAATGAGGAAAAACTGAGAGCTTTTTCTCTAGGGTCAGGAACATGACATGGATGTCCATTCTCACCACTGTTGTTCAAAATAGTACTAGAAGTCCTAACCTTAAGAATCAGACAACAAAAAGAAATAAAAGGAATTCAAATTGGCAAGAAAGTAGTCAAACTCTCACCCTTCGCAGATGACATGATGCTTTATGGAAAACCCAAAAGACTCCACTCCCAAACTACTAGAACTCATACAGCAATTCAGTAAAGTGGCAGGATACAAAACCAATGCACAGAAATCAGTTGTATTTCCATACACTAACAATGTAACTGAAGAAAGAGAAATTAAGCAATTGATCCCATTTATAATTTGAACCCAAAACCATAAGATACCTAGGAATAAACTTAACAAAGGAGGTAAAGGATCTATGCTCTAGAAACTCAGAATACTTATGAAAGAAATTGAGGAAGCCACAAAAAGATGGAAAAATATTCCATGCTCATGGATTGGAAGAATAAACATTGTTAAAATGTCTATACTACCCGAAGTGATCTACACATTCAAAGCAATCTGTATCAAAATACCATCAACATTTTTCACAGAGCTGGAATAAATAAATCCTAAAATTTGTATGGAACCAGAAAAGATCCCCCAAAGCCAGAGGAATGTTGAAAAAACAAAAAACAAAAAACAAAAACAGAGCTGGTGGCATCACAATTCTGGACTTCAAAGTATATTACAAAGCTGTAATCATCAAGATAGTATAGTAATGGCAGAAAAACAGACACATAGATCAGTGGAACAGAATAGAGAACCCAGAAATGGACCCTCAACTTTATGGTCAACTAATCTTTGACAAAGCAGGAAAGAATATCCAATGGAAGAAGGACAGTCTCTTCAATCAATGGTGCTGGGAAAATTGGACAGCCACATGGAGAAGAATGAAACTGGACCATTCTCTTACACCAGACACAAAGATAAAGTCAAAATGGATGAAAGACCTCTATGTGAGACAGGAATCCATCAAAATCCTAGAGGAGAACACATGTAGCACATGCGTTCTTAGACCTTGGCCACAGCAATTTCTTGCTATACATGTCTCTAAAGGCAAGGGAAACAAAAACAAAAATGAACTATTGAGACTTCATCAAGCTAAATCTTCTGCACAGGAAAGGAAACTGTCAACAAAACTGAAAACTGAAAGGCATCCGACAGAATGGGAGAAGATATTTGAAAATGACATCTCAGATAAAAGGCTAGTACCCAAGATCTATAAATAACTTATCAAACTCAACACCCAAAAAGCAAATAGTCCAGTCAAGAAGACGAATGGGCAGAAGCTATGAACAGACATTTCTCTGAAGAGGATATTCAAATGGCCAACAGACACATGAAAACATGTTCCACATCACTTGTCATCAGGGAAATACAAACCAAAGCAACAATGAGATACCACCTCACGCCAGTCAGAATGACTAAAATTAACAAGTCAGGAAACAATTAATGTTGGCAAGGATGCAAAGAAAGGTGAACTGTTTTACACTGTTGGTGGAAATTCAAGCTTGTATAGCCACTCTAGAAAATAGTATGGAGGTTCCTCAAGTTAAAAATAGAGCTACCCAACAACCAGCAACTGTGCTACAGGGTATTTACACCAAAGATACAAATGTGATCCAAAGGGGCACATGCACCTCAATGTTTATAGCAAAAATATCCACAATACCCAAACTGTGGAAAGAACCATGAGGTCCATTGTCGCATGAATGGATAAAGAAGATGGTATATATATACAGTGGTATATATATATATATATATATATATATATATATATATATATATATAAAGGTATATTACTCAGCCATCAGAAAGGATAAATGCCATTTACATTGATGTGAGTGGAACTTGAGGGTATTATGCTGAGTGAAATAAGTGAATCAGAGAAAGACAATTATCATATGGTTTCACTCACATGTTTTGGAATATAAGAAATGGTGCCGAGGATCATAGGGGAAGGGAGGAAAAATTGAATGTGAGGTCATCAGAGACGGAGAAAACCATGAGAGACTCTTAACTATAGGAAACAAACTGAGGGTTTCTGGAGGGGAGGTGGATAGGGGATGGGCATTAAGGAGGGCACGTGATTTGATGAGCACTGGGTATTATATCCAACTGATTAATTATTGAGCTTTATATCTAGAACTATTGATGTTGTGTATGTAGGCTGAATGAATTTAAATAAAAAAGTCTACCAACAATAAAAATAACAACAACAAAATACAGGGCTAGATGATGTCACTGGTGAATTCTGCCACACATCTAAAAAGAATTTATACCGTTCCTTCTCAACACTTCCAAAAAGTAAATGTAGATGGAACACTTCCAAAATCATTTTATGAGGCCAGGGTTACCCTGACCAAAAGCAGATAAGGTCATTGCAAAAAAAAGGAAATTACAGACCAATATTCCTGATGAATATAGATGCAAGAATTCTCAGTAAATTATTAGTAAACTGAATTCAACAGTACATTAAAAGGATTATAAACCATGACTAAATAAAATAAAATATAAACCATGACTAAATAAAATTTATTTCAAGGATCCAAAAATGTTTCAACATCTGCAAATCTGTGTGGTTCACCATATTAATAAAATGAAAGATAAAAAATCATATGACTTTTTCAATAGATGCAGAATAACACCTGACAGAAATTCAACATTCGTCTATGCTAAAAACTCTCACAAGTGGATATAGATGGAATGTCACTTATAACATCTTAAGGGCCATATGATTATCCCAAGTTTATCATCATATTCAATGGTGAAAAGCTGAAAGCTTTTCTTCTAAGATCAGGACTAAGAAAAGGATGTCCACTTTCACTACTTTTATTCAACATAGTATGGGAAATCCTAGCCAGAGCCATAGGCAAAGAAAGAAAGAAGAGCGAGAGAGAGAGAGAGAGAGAGAGAGAAGGAAAGGAAAGAAGAAAGAAGAAAGAAAGAAAGAAAGAAAGAAAGAAAGAAAGAAAGAAAGAAAGAAAGAAAAAGAAAGAAGGAAGGAAGGAAGGAAGGAAAATAAAAGGAGAAATAAAAGCCATCCAAACCGGAAAGTAGGAGTAAAAACACCTCTATGTGCAGATCACATTACTTATATATAGAAAACCCTAAAGACTCAACCAAAAAAAAAAGTTAGAACTAATAAAAGAATTCAGTAAAGTTGCAGGGTGCCAAATCAATATACAAAGATCAGTTTTGCTTTTATACACTAATACTGAACAATCAGAAAGAGATATTAAGAAAATGATCCTACGTATAATTCACAAAATTTAATATATTTAGGAATAAATTTAACTAATAAGGTAAACAATCTGTACACCAAAAACTAGAAGACATTGATGAACTAAGTTGAAGAAGACACAAATACATGGAAAGATAGTCTGTGCTCATGGATAATATAAGTAATAACATTATGTCTTACCTAAAGCAATATACAGATTCAATGTAACCCTTAGAAAATTCTAATGGCACTTCATACAGAAACAGAAACAAAAAGCAATTTTAAACACTTTATGGAACCAGAAAGATCCCTAATAGCCAAAGAAATATTGAGAAAGAACAAAGTTGGGGACTTCACATTTCCTGAATTTATTCTCTGTTACAAAGCTATAGTAATTAAAACAGTATGGAACTAGGGAAAAAACAAAACAAAGCAGTCGTACAGATCAATGAAACAAGAGTTAGAGTCCAGAAATAAACCAACACATACATAATTGATTAATTTACAATAAAGGATTCAAAAATTACAATGGGAAAGGATATTCTCTTCAAATTATTGTCCTGGGAAAACTGGACAGCCACATTCCAATTGATAAAACTGGATCATTATCTTATACCCTACACAAAAATCCACTCAAAATGAATTAAAGATTTAAATATAAGACCTAAAACCATAAAACTCATAGAAGAAAACATAGTTTTCCTTGACATCAGTCTTTGCAATAATTTTTTCTATTTGACACCAAAAATAAAGGCAACAAAAATAAACAAGTGGGACTATTAAATAGCTTCTACATACAAAAGGAAGCCATCAATAAAATGAAAAGGCAATGTACTGAATGAGAGAAAATGTTTGCAATTCATATATCTGAAGGTATTAATACCCAAAAATACATACAAATCAATAGCAAAAATAAAACAATCTAATTTAAAAAAAATGTGCAGAAGATCTCAGTAGATATTTTTCCAAAGAAGACATACAGATTGGCCAACAAGTACATGAAAACATATTCAAAACTTATTAATTGGGAGATGCAAATCAAAGCCACCATGAGATATCAGCACACCTGTTAGACTGTCTATTATAAAAAAGCCAAGAGATAATATTTGTGCTGGTGAAAATGCAGAGAAAATGCACTGTTGGTGGGAATATAAATTGGTGTAGCCATTATGGAAAACAACATTTAAGTTCCTCAAAAAACAAAACAAACAAAAAATAACAGAGCTCCCATATGATCCAGTATCCCACTTTGTATACATTCAAAGGAAATGAAAACAGGATATTGAAAAGGTGTCTGCACCCTTGTGTTCATTGCAGTAATATTCACTTACTAAGAAATGAAAACAATCAAAATCAACTTAAATGTCCATCAATGGGTAAAAAAGATGTTGTATGTGTACACACACACACACACACACATACACACTGGAATATTATTCAACAGTGAGAAAGAAATACTGATGTTTTCAACAACACAGATGGACCTCAAGGGGATTATGCTAAGTGAAATAAGCCAGACAGGAAAAAAAAAAAAAAAAAAAGACAAATACTGCATTGTATCACCTATATGTGGAATCAAAAACAAAAAAATCGAACTCATGGAAACAGATTAGAAAAGTAGTGTCAAGGGTTGAGAGGGTAGGGGAAATAGGGAGAGGGTGGTCAAAGGTATAATCTTCTAGATGGAAGATGAGTAAGTTCTGAGGATCTGATGCAAAACAAGCGACTAAGTTAAAAATTGTATTGTAGAATTAAAATTTGCTTGAAGAGTAGAATTTAAATGTTTTTACACCCCCCCAAAAGATATGTGAGGTGATAGATGTGGTAATTAACTGGATTTAATCATCATTTCACAATGCACAGGTATATCAAATCACCATGATGTACAGTTTAAATATCTTATAGTTTTAAAAGCCAATTATCTTTTAATAAAACTGAAAAAGAAAAAAAAAGAGCAATTGATATAAATGCAAATTTATCAATAACTCAGATGAAATAGACCCAATTCCTTCCAAACCACTATATTAATTTGCTAGGGCTGCCATATCAAATACTGCAGACCAGTTGGCTTACACAACAGAAATGAATTCTCTCACTGTTCTGGAAGTTAAAAGTTCAAAATTAATGTTGATGGGTTTGGTTTCTTCAGTAGCCTTTCTTCTTGGCTTAAATAGAACTGTTTCTTCCTGTGTTTTATCATGGTCTTCTGTGTATGTTCCCTTGGTATTTCTTGGAACATTCAAATTTCCTTTCCTTATAAGGACACCAGACAGATTGAGTTTGGATCTACCCTAAAAGCCTCATTTTAACTTAATCAGTTCTTTAAAGGCCCTCTCACCAAATACAGTCATATTCTGAGACACCGTTGGTTAGAGCTTCAACATACAAATTTGGGATAGGGCACACAATTTGGGCATAACAGCCACAAACTACTAAATATCTCAAGATAAAATAGGTAAACTGCATAGTTCGATAACTATAAAATAAATTGAATTTATAGCTAAAATTCTTCTGAAAAAAGAAATCTCCAGGTCTGGATAATTTTTTCTGGTGAACCAAATTAAAGATTTAAAAAAGAAACACCACCAATTTTACACAATGCTTTCCAAAAAATAGAAGAGGAAATACTTCCTAAATCAAATTATGAAGCCAGCATTATGCTAATATTAAGCCAGAAAACACTACCAAAAATAAATGAATGAATGAAAAAGAAAATTAGATACCCATCATCCTTTTGAACACAGATGCAAAAACCTTCAACAAAAATATTAGCACATTAAATCTCACTCTCTTCATATATATAAAAATAATAATATGCCCTACCAATTATAGTTTATTCCAGTAATGCAAAAGTGCCCCAATATTAGACAAAGACTATATCTCACCATATCAGCAGTCTAAAGATAAAAATTCAAAATATTAATTGATAAAACAGTAAAACTAAGACATTTGATAAAATTAAAGTCTATTCCTTATTAACACCTCAGTGGACTAACAAACTAGGGAAATTCCTAAAGCTGATAATGAGCATCTAAAAAAAAAAAGTTTTAGCTAACACTTAAGATATTTAATAGTGAGAGAGAATGGATGATTTGCCTCTAAGATCTGACACATCTTAGAGGCTGTCTGCAGCCTCTACTGTCTGCACTCTCTACTGCTATTCTACATAATAATGAAATAAGTCAAGAAAAAGCAATAAAGAGCATACAGATTGAAAGTGAAGATACGGGGCGCCTGGGTGGCTCAATGGGTTAAGCCTCTGCCTTCGGCTCAGGTCATGATCTCAGGGTCTTGGGATCTAGCCCTGCATCTAGCTCTCTGCTCAGCAGGGAGCCTGCTTCCCCCTCTCTCTCTCTGCCTGCCTCTGCCTACTTGTGATCTCTCTCTGTCAAATAAATAAATAAAAAAATCTTAAAAAAAAAAAGTGAAGCTATAACCGTGCAGTTAATTTGCAAACAGTAAGATCATCTGCATAGAAAACTCCAGAGAATCTATTGAAAATTTCCTAGAACTAATAAACAATTTTAGCAGTATTGCAGGATATAAAGTCAACCCCCACATATAAAAATCATATTTCTTCTGTATATTAACAATGAATTATTGAAAACCAAATTTAGGAAAAAATATTACTAGCAATAGTTACAAAAATAAAATATGTTAGTATTTATCAAATAAACATGTGTAAGATCTGTATGGTGAAAATTACCAAACACTGACGAAAAGAATGAAATAAGATCTAACCATTACTGGAAAGATATATTTCTGTTGTGGATCATAAGCCTCAAAATATTTAATATGCCAATTATCACATAATGTTACCTATAGATTTAATCGAATTCCAATCAAAATCCTAGTGTGAAAATTTTTAAATATAGACAATTGATTCTAAATATGGAAGGCAAAGAAACTAGTATGTCTGAAGCCATTTTGAAAAAAAATTAATTGAATAGATCACACTATCTGGTTTTAAGACTTAATAACAAGCTGTAAATGATCAAGGCAGTGTTATGTCAACAAAAGGCTATACACATAGATCAATGGAACATAATAGAGTCCAGAAATAGACTGATACAAACATGATCATTTTATTTTTGACAAAGTTAAAAAGGCAATTGAATGTAGAAAGGATAATCTTTCATCAAATTAGGTTGGAAAGATTGGACATTTTTGTGGAAATAAAAGAACCATGACTTAAACAAATGTTAGTCACTATTTTTATTATATAAATATTAATTAAATAAATTATATCTCAAATAGAAACCATAGAACTATGAAACTTTTAGAAAAAAATCTTTTCTGAGGTAAAGACAAAGAATTCTTAAGGTCAATCCCAAAAATATAATTTATAAAGTGATAATTTGAAAAGGTGGATTTTATTGAAATTTAAAACCCTTGCTCTATTAAAAATACTACTACTGGGGGCGCCTGGGTGGCTCAGTTGGTTAAGTGTCTGACTTTTGATTTTGGTTCCAATCATGATCTCAGGGTTGTGAGGCAGAGCCCCATGTTGGGCTCCACACTGGGCGTGAAGCTTGCTTAAAATTCTGTCTCTCTCTCTCTCCCTCTGCCCTTCCCCCACTCTCTCTCCCTCTTAAAAAAAAAAAAAAAAAGGAAAAGAAAAAAAGAAAAGAAAAGAAACAAAAAACACTACTACCAGAATTATATGCCACAGCTTGGGATAATATTGGTAAATGACATATGCAACAAAATTACTTCCATCCTGAATATTTAAAGAACTCTTAAAACCCAACTGTAAAAAAAAAAAATCTGATTTAAAAATGGGCACAAAATTTGGATGCTTCACCAGTGCGGACATAAACTTTGCTAATAAGCATATAAAAAGATATAAAAATAAATAGCCATTAAAGAAATACAAATTGAAACCATGATAAGCTATCACTACTCACTTATTAGAATGGTTAAAATATAAAATACTGGCAGTACAAATTGCTGTCAAGTACATTTAGAACTCTTACACATTTCTTGAACAAATGTAAAGTATTATATCCACTCTAAAAAACAGTTTTATAGTTTTTAATAAAGTCGATCATACATTGCCATGTATCCCAGTAATCCTGTTCCAGGGTACCAACCCTGAAGAACCATAATCTTCAATTTGCACACAAACCTATACATAAGTGTTTGTAGTAGCTCTGTTCATAATATGCACTGGAAACAACTCAAATGTTTTCAGCAAGTGAATGGCTGAACAAACCATGTACATCAACGTAATAGAATACTACTCAGCAATAAAAATAAATGTATTGTTGATAAATAAATCAACTTGAATAAAGGCTCTATGCTAAGTGAAAGAAGGTATTCTCACAAGGTCACATGCCATAGGATTTCATTAATTTGGTATTCTTTAAAGGCAGAACTATTCTGATAAATCACAGATCAGTGGTTGCTAAGGTTATGGCTTAGGAAAATACATTACTATATTTGGGATGGTATGAGAGCGTCTGGGGAAGTGACGGAGTTCTTCTCTATCCTGATTGTGATAGTGGTTACATGAATCTATATTGGTGTTAAAATTCATTGAGCTGAATTATCAAACAATAACAATTTTACTGTATAACAAAGTATTTTTAAGAGTAATAAAAAATAGGGAAAACATAAATGAGAGGACTAAAATCTCAAATAATGTAAGGTGGCTTACTTTTTTTAAAGTTAATGACATTTTCCTGGACAAAGTGTTACACACCTAGGCACTAATAAAATTTGGATCAATGTGGATTGTTCAAAAAAAAAATCAGCATCAAAAAAGGTCCTTTTTTTTTTTTTAAATTGGATGAATATGGTAGTGGTAATTACAGATTAATATTAAGCTTGTTATTGATGTCACTATATAATTTCAGGAGAAAAATAGAAGGAAAAACACTGTGAATTCCAAAAGAAAATTATTATTGGTGGCATTTCTATCTAGTTTACAAATATACCAAATATTCTCAATTTATTTTTGATAAGTTTTCTGGGCTAATAGATCCGAAAAGCATAATAGATGAAGTGTACCTACTTAAACCTCATTACTAGAAATGACGCTTGGAGAAATTCACAATATTCTATTGCTTACAGGAATTCCTAGAATATTGGATTCATGTCTCAACACCACATTTTCAATAGAACAAATAAAGCTTAATATGCATTTAGAATAATGGATTTCTAAGGTTAGCAATATAATTTAAAAGCCAGTAGTAATAACCAATTCATAGGATTGTTGTAAGAAGTAAATTTATTACCAGGTGTCACCCATGTAATACAGTGTCCATAGCATATATAGCAAAGGATTAATAGTGTGTTTTATGGAACTTTACAATTTACAAACACTCCCAACACTGAGAAATGTTTAGTTATTTGCTCTAGGTTATGCTGTAAGTTTCTGAGAAATGTTTAATTATTTGCTCTAGGTCATGCTGTAAGTTTCTGAGTTTAACCAAAGTCTTTTTCCAACGTACTTTCCATTAAATCTTGCTTTTATATAGTGATGATTAAAAGGAACAGATATATTTAAGCCAGAATTGGGAAATATGATTCATAGGGAGAGGAGAAGCATAAAAGCTTTTGTCTGATATTTCCAGAGACTGAACATGAAAAAGGACTTACTTATTTGACTATTGCTTCATTCAGAGAATGATAGCAAAATAAGTTCAGGGTGAAAAAAAAAATAAGTTCAGGGTGTTAAACATTGTGAGAGATATCAGTAGTGAAATAATATGGGAGCAGCCTATTCCCAAGGTGCAGAAAATAGAAAAAAAAATATGATGTTTTTTGAAGAAGTTTTGTGATTGATATCAAGGTTTACATTTATGAAAATTAAGATTACACCAAAATAGATTTTTATTTTGTTAAGGTTTTATTTATGTATTTTAAAGAGAAAGAGCAGGAGGAGGCACAGAAGGAGAGAGAGCATCTCAAGCAGCCTCCATGCTGAGCACAGACCCCTGATGCAGGGCTTGATCTCCCAACCCTGAGATCATGACTAGAGACAAAACCAAGAGTTGGATGTTTAACCAACAGAGCTACACAGGTGCCTGATTTCTCTAACTTTTAAAGTTACTGGAGTACCTATTAGAAATTTAGGTTAAAAAGGAAAATCATGCAATCCAGGTCATTCTTTATGAAGATGAGAACAATTTTGTTATGTTTTTGCAATTTTTAAGCTAATATTTGTGTAAGAGGGTGATCACACAAGTTGCAGTAGACCTAGAATAAAAATGTTTGTCTTTACATTTATTTGCTATTTCAATAAATACTCTTAAGAGACTACTTATTTGCTAATCTATGTTAAAAAATACAGAGAATCTCCTTAAGGATTAAATGAAGTGAAATAACCAATATAAGTTACCTAGTATAACCTACAGCAAAATAAAAAAAAAGTTTTTGATGTATAGAATTGGCTACCTCCCTTTTTATTTATTTTTAAAAACTGATAATAATAATAATTAGTAATAATAATAATAATAACAACAATATGATGACTATACATAGATGGTCAAGAATGTTGTAATATATTTGAAATTTTGTAATATATTTAGGTAGTAGAAATGTGTGATTATAAATCTAAATTATTAAATAATATTTTGACAACTAGAATTCAAATAAGTTGTCTAAATCAGAACTTTGTAAAAAAATAAATAAATAAACCAAATAGCTAATAGGTCAGAGTCAGCATTTTTATTACCTAATATAGACCTAACAAAAAGAGGTCAATTTAGAAGACAAAGTTATATTCTACCTTCACCCTAAATCAGGAATCTCATGATAACCTGAGTTTATCCACACAAACTGTTCACAACTCTTTATAATCTAGCCAATATTAAATTGTACCATACCCATGGCTCTTCATCTAGTATCAAAATGGATCTCTAGAATGAAAGAGAAGGATTACATGAAAAGACCCTGAAAATAGTAGTAATTTGTTTAACTAGGTTGTTTGCCTCTGATTTTGTCACCATTATCAATTATTATGGAGTCTTAAATTCTCATCTCTTCTGCTGCTTTCTAAAGGCACATGGGAGAAGAATGAGGCACAAACAAGTCAGATTGTTCTGAGAAAGGGAGCAAGGGTCAGCAGTTGAGAAGACTGCACCCCGAACAACTCCTCAGTCCTGTATTTATGAGATACAAGATAACAATCAACGAAGGAGTCGAAGGAGATTATAGATAAGCAAGAAGAAAAGCAAGATATGCCTGATCAAGCAGTATAGGATTTGTGGTTGAGTAAACACATTTAAAGGGATCATCTAATTAAATACAGGTGATCTCTGGAGAAGGGGAGATAACAGAAAAAAGAAGCAGGCAGCATTCCACCCTGAGCGGGCTGGGTGTTCCTAGCTCCTCGGCTTCAAGGACATATATCATCCTCTCCCCCGGAGGCCTGTTGCTGGTACATGTTTAAGCATGTTTGGTGACTCGTATAATCAAGCAGTACATTGTTCTAGGGGACGGTTACACTCTTCCAATATTTTAAATCTTCTAGAGAACTCTATTGTTTATGTGAACTATAGCAAAAAAGCACCAACGTAAATTCATCTCTTACTTTTAGTTTTAAAAAACTCATCCTAGATTTTTCACTTTGCCAGTCAAGACTCAAGAGTAAGGTCATTGTTATCTACTCTCTGTACAGCTTATTTAAAAAAGAATGAGATACAAATCTAGAATTAGTTGTCACTCTTCCCCCCCTTATTTATGATTTGAAGTAAGCCGCCGTCAGTATCTGGCTACTGCAACATTCTGTGGCTATAACGTGACTGTCACCGCACCAGGCACAGAGGATGAAATACTCACAAGTAGAATCTAAAAAACAAAACAAATAAATAAGCAAAAAAAATAAAAATAAATAAAAAATAAAAAGCAGAATCTGACCTATAAATACAGAGAAAACACTGATGGTTGCCATAGGGAAAGGGGCTGGAAGGATGTACAAAATAAGTGAAAGTTGAGTAAGACCCAGGCTTCCAGTTATGGACTAAGTAAGTCACAGGGATAAAAGGCACAGCATAGAGAATATAGCCAATGATATCATAATAGTGTTGTATATTGACACATGGTAGCTATACTTGTGAGTATAGCTTAATGTATAGAGAAGTTGAATCATTATGTTTTACACCTCAAACTAACGGAATATTGTATGTCAACTATATTCAAATTAAAAAATTAAAACAAATAAGGAGCAAAAGCATGATGCCCTTCTCATGAAGCTTATGGCCTTGTCAAAGGTGAAAAGAGTAAATAAATAGATAAATAAATAATCACCGATTGAGCTATGTGCTCCAAAGGATGAAACAAAATGAAACAAAACAAAACAAAACAAACAAAACAAAACCTGACCAGACTTGGGTTCAGAGAGGGTTTAAATAATCGGATATCTTAATGATAATGGATTCTTAGAAATTAACTAGGTGAAGTCATTCTGGTTGGGGAAGTGGGGTTAATTCTGTCCTAGCAGGCAACATGAGCAAAGGCTCAATGGTTAAGGAAGAAGAAGGAAGTAAAGGAAAACTTCTCTGGCTGAAAATAAGAAAAGAATGCTGAGAAAATGGTCCAAACCTGTAGGGTCTGCTGGGTAGTTTTAAGGATATTGGTCTTTATTAAGGGCAAAAGAAAATTATTGAAGGGTTTTCATATTGAAGTCAATAGTAAACCATTACAGGACAGTTAATTCATTTATCTTGTTTTCTATTATAAGCTGCTAGCTTATAATAGGAGGCATGGACATGGGAAGAAGTGAGCCATTACAAATATTATACTGTAAATATGTGTGAGAACTATTTGTGTGAGAAAGTTTAATGATATTCAAATGAAGTAGTTCTGGTTCTCAAAAAAAAAATCTTTTTCTTTAAATGTATGAAGGCCCCTGAGCTAAGGAAAAAAATGGTATTTGCATAATTTAAAGAAGTGTGTTGATTTATTCCATTTCTGTAGCACTCCTGGAGCCTTCCCAGGAGTCTAGATAATAATACCAATTGCTTCCTCTCTCCATCAAGGCACAGTCCATAAACTTTGTGGATAATATGTCTGCCCAAGGTCTAAATATCTGAAGAGTTAAGTTTAAATTTTGCTATTATTCATATAGTTCTAAGGCTGCTTGAAGTTAATTGTGATAAACTAGCCATTTTAGTGAATGATCTGAACAGTAGTCTCAGCAGCACTGGGTGCAAATTTATTCAAATTGACACTAAAGAAGCCATAGATCTTTCATTTGAAACACACTATAGTATTTTTCTGTGTGCCAAGAAAGTTAAAGAAGATAAAGATTTGTCTAGCAAGCCAGCATGAATGCAAAAATCAACAGCGCTGCCACAATTTATAAGCTGTTCTTTCATGGTTTGGGGTGGGTATATCTACAATTTCAGAAGACTGGTTTCTTGTAATGGATTTTAAGTAATCTGAGAATCTATGGCTCATAAAGGGAAGTGAAATAATGAGAAAACTTTTGGGAGACAAAGGAAAAGCACTATAATACCAAATGGAATTAGGACAATTGACAACATCTGAGAAGAGAGAATGTCTCAGAGAATGAGACAGTACTTTGTACTTCCTTTTCGGTTTAAAAAGATAAGGTTAAATACTATAAGTTGTTAAATGAGGAGCATCAACATTTAATCAGCTTCCTGCTATTCTTTTTACGTTATGCTTTAAAGTAGTAGTAAGAACCATTGGGTCAGTGAAAAAAAGAAAAACAACGCTTCTTAGAAGGAGATATTTCAGATTGACCACTGATTGCAGTCAGAAACTGAGATTCTAAAGCAAAATTTAGTAATTCTGATATTTCAAGGAAACATAAAATAAAAAGATAGCACTGTTCTGTGCCCTGGAACAAAAGTTGTGTTGAGAGCATTTATTGGACATCAAACGCCAAAATGAAACTGAAAGTAAAACAAAACAACAAAATGAGGCTGGCAGAGGGAGGCATTCAAATATTTGTTCAAAGCAGGACAAATTAAGATTCCCTGACAAAGCAAATATAGCTTAAAATCTGTAATTTCTCTTTCTTACCAACTGGATAAAAGCAAGTATCTTATCCAATAGTGAAAAATCTCCATTATCTGGTTGTTGTTTTTCACTGAAATCATGTTTCATTAGCTCTTTATTCTGAGCCATACTAGGATAAGCTTATTGATTGGTCCTTTATATGCTGACTTGATTTAGTTTTTTTCATCATTTCCCACCTCTTTCTCTTTCCCCAACCCCTACCTACTCACGAATGCATGCTTAGACTACATAATTAGTTTATTCCACTACTTGTAGTTGGGATGTTTCCTTTTATTCAACTTGAATGTTCACCTCTCCTTTTCCATCTATCCTTAACTCACATTTCTCAATATACCTATAAATTGACCTTCTCAAAAAAACTTTTCTGGATTAATCTGTAGGAATGAAATTAACTTTTATGACTAAAGGATTATATTTAGAAGAAACAAATTAGACCAATAGATATAGTGCATTTCTTTCTTCCTGCTTTCAATAGGCCCTACATCTTGAGAAAATTCCCGTATCTGAGTATCAGTTCACATGCACACACATACCATACATACTCACACATCTACAACACACATACACATATACATGCACAATAACATAGACACACAATAACATAGACGCATAGATGCCTGCGAGAAGTAGTCTATTTGGTTACATAAGTTTTGTTTTTAGGCAAGAATTAATTAACTGTTATGTGGGAAAATGTGTCATTGGCAGTTTAATCCTACTAATAGTTATTGAGAATATGGAAAGCCAGTAGTGAAGCAGACATGAAATATATCCTTCTTAGAACTGGTTTTGATACAAATAAAATTAATCTTTGATAGAAGTTAAAATAGTGATTAGCCCTGGGGGCTGAAGAGTAAGTGTGAAAATTGACTGGGTATATTATATATCTTAACCCTGTTGGTGATTATGTAAATTCATCAACTTTCGTAGTTCACTATTTATAAACACTCTTCAATAAATGTTTTAAAACAAAAAAATAAGATACATGGGATATACATACTACAAGGTATTAATCTCCAACAATATTTAGGTAAACTACGCATTTCTCCTAAGCCTTTTTTGAAAATTATATTTTGCCCTCCTTTTAGGAAACTTACCAGGAAGAGTTATTCTATAAAGTTGTCATAGAAAATGCCATTTATAATGTATTAATATCTCAAAAATAAAATCATTGCCAACAGTAATTGCCCTGTTAGGTCGCCAAAGGAAATTATGCTCACTAATATATTTCTCTTCTGTTCTTTTTCCTCAAGCTGTACATACAAGCTGAGAGCAATATAATCTTACCCAAGTGGGAAATAAACTATTTTAATAAATTACATGTATCACATTTATATTGAATATTTACTATAAGCAGAGGCAAAAAAAATTTGGGATTTGCAGTTCATATAAATGCAAAGGTGGAGGTTACTTTAAAAAGTGAACAACTTTATGAGAAATTAATTATAGTGAAAATGTACTTATAATGAGAATACATAAATTATAAACTTTTAAAACAATATCAAAATAACATTTCTGAAAAAATATTTAATTGTTTGACAACTAAAAGTAAATAATTTTCTAGATTTTTTCTCTGAATTTGACAAAATATTATGGCATCTTTTTTTTTAAGGAAGAATGAAGTTAATTCTTATCTCTAACATGGTTTATTAAATTGTTTTTTATTACATCTTAGAAATTTTCCTTTCATCTTCGCAACTTATTGGTAAACTCAGTTACATTTTGATTGTGAAATTGGGAGTAAACTCTAAAATGTGTTTTGTATACAAGCTGTAAAATGTTAAAGCATTTCCAGTGTTCTTGTACATTTGCTTATTTTACATAGTTTTGAATTGATACTCATTAACCAGTTTGATACACAGTGTACTGGGATATTTGATTTTTAGCTTACTTTCATTGATGCATTTTATTTCCCATAAGCAAGATATTTAAATGTTTCCAAACTGTTCATACGATCCACCTTTCTTAATTAATTTGATTATCAAACAATACAAAAGTTTATCCTCATTCAAATTTTATCTCCTGCTCTTAATGAGTTACTGAAATGGTATTATCTGTTATTTTATTTAAAACTTATGTTAATGTGTAAAAATATTTTTATTTTTTGCTTCTTTTTTTTCTGTTTTCCAAAATCTATTATTTTTGCCTGACTTTTTACTATTTAATTACTTAACACATTGGCTGATAAAAGTTTTTATTTCCTTCATATGTCCAAATCAGAAGTTAATAATTTTTCACTTGTTTTATTCAAGTGCCACAAAGCATCTTTTTAAAATGCAGTTAAGGGTGCCTGGGTGGCTCAGTAGGTAAAAACCTCTGCCTTTGGCTCAGGTCATGATCTCAGGGTCCTGGGATCGAGCCCCGCATCAGGTTCTCTGCTCAGCAGGGAGCCTGCTTCGCCCCCACCCCCCCGCCTGCCTCTCTGCCTATTTGTGATCTCTCTCCTCTCTGTCAAATAAATAAACAAAAATCTTTTTAAAAAATAAAATAAAATAAAATAAAACGCAGTTAAAATAGCTTATCCAGCTTAATAGATAATGAATATCCATAGAGAAAGAAAAAGAATGTGGTCCTTTTTATAAATTGTATACGCTATATGATCAAGTATGTTTATAACAGATGGGCATTACCATTTTTAATGGCATCAATGAAAACCAAATTCACTGCTTATGATTTTGCATATCTGAACATAGAAAGAATTTCCATAGACTAACTTCTAGCTCTATGTATTTCAAATTCTATTTCTCCTCTACCACTCACATACTCCAGAGTCTGTTAACATATCACATCTGGCTTTGCATCTCTCCATTTCGATGCTGGCTGAATCAGCAGAATGGGAGGTACTTATATTCTTGAAAGTCATTTTAATATCAGGATAACTAGGAATAACTTAGTCATACAGAAAACTGACTATGATGCAAATGAATGCATTCTACAAAACTTAGACTAAAAATATCAGCAAGTGAGTTTCTCTTAGCTAGATCACAAAAGTGCATATAGCCTCTCCAAGTCACCCAACAAGAAACACAGTAAGTTTTGGAGTACAATGTAAGTCAGAGTAAAAAGAGGTAACAGTTTTAACTGATTGTGATTAAAATATCTCATGCTTGCAGATTTTATAGAAAATATGACTTTGATGACACATTTATAATCCCCCTCATTACTTCAAGAGCAGCCTTTTTTTCAGGGTTTCTGAAGCTTGAACTTCACTAGCGTTATGATTAATCTGCTTGTGACTGCAGGATACAATGAAGCCACCTGCCTCATTTCTGTTAATTTTTTTTCATTTCTGTTAATTTACACTTTGACTCTTCCTTCCAGCTTGCATGATATCCAACCATTTGCCAATCTTGCATATTTTATAACTGAATCTGAGCTTTGAAATATGTGCTTATTTTCTGTTCTCTAGTCATTATTATTATTTTAATTCAGTGCTTTGGTTATCATCTACTCTATCATCTATTCATTTTCCAGCTAATGGCTACAGCTATATTCCTTCTTTGCTCAATTTTGTTTCATACATGTTATCACACCAAGCTTTCAAATCGTATCAAGACCTTTCAACTTATGTCATATTCTTGCCTTGCTCATAACCCTTTAATGTTCTCCATTGTCTACTGAATTAGTTATAAACTCCTAAGCCAGGTTTCAAGACCACCTATAATTTGGCTTTATTCTATATTTGTAAAAAATTAAAAAAGAAAGTGATTAACAAAGAATACATATTTCTATTACTACAAGTAGCTAATACTTTCCTTGAGACCAGAGATTGTTGTTTACCTCATGGATTTCTAATCCTTAACATAGAAATGTACACACATTCAATTTTTGTTGAAATAAAGTGAAAGACAACAACATACTGGATTGATGTAGACACAAGGAATATTCAAATGTAATCTCTCTCTAAAAGTTGTAATTTACATCAGCCAAGTATCTAGACATTTGCAGATGAGAAATATACTAATCTAAGTTCACAAGTGATCAAACTTTACCAACTTCTTAGATCTATTTTTTTACCATAGGTAATAGACCTTACACAAATGTGGGCAAAAATGGAGAAGTCAAGTTCTGGATGAGAGAATGAAAGGATCAGAAAGTCACTAGCCAATTCACCTGAAGCAATAGTGCAGGAGGACAAAGTGAAGAATAAGAAATATCAAAGGAGCCAAATACATCCAGTGCCAAAATGGACCTAAAAGGAGGTGTTTCTGGAACATTCTATAGTAAGCTCTTGTACCTACATGCTCACCACCACTGTGGATCTGAGACCACTCTTAGTAAAGCCGATAGCCAGGAGGATAAGCTGAATGTGGAGTGGAGAATAATGGGGAAACTTAGGGCCTTCGGCTTGTCTGACCACAAAACTTTTCAAAAGTTAAGTCTGCATGCTTCACATCAACCTTCCAAAACTTGTCTGAGTTCTTGGGACCAACTAACTCTAGAGTCATTAGGGCAAGAGGACTCAGGGGAGCATAGTTTTAGTCTTAACCAAGTTGATATCATACAATATATTTCACTGTTGCTCTTCAAGAAATTCTTGTCCATTTGTGAACCCATGGCAATTTGTTAACCAGTGCTGTGCTGGAAATTTTCTGTGGAAAAACTAAATAACTGAAAAACCAAGAGACTTGATTTGGGGTTTTTCCCAATTTCTATCTTGAAAATACTCACATTAAGGCCGATTTCAAGTGCCAAGTTGATCTCACTGAACATGGAGTTAGGAAGAAATGCTAATGATAAGCTCTCTTGAATCAGTTTGAGCCTGTTCAAAACTCCACTAGTACCCTCTTCTCTTATTAATTGATGTAATCAATATAATGCTGTCTTTGTTAGCCCCACAATTCAATTTTAGCATCGGCTATAAGAATACAGACTTTTGTCCATCTCACTCACCTCATCGTCCTGCTATTGACTTAAAAAATCTATAGACTTTAAATTTTATTTAAGCTGTTTTTCTTTTTTCCTTTTTTAAAGATTTTATTTTATTTTTAAATTTATTTGACAAAGAGAGACACGCGAGAGAGGGAACACAAGCAGGGAGAGTGGGAGATGGAGAAGTAAGCTTCCCACTGAGCAGAGAGCCCGATGCGGGGCTCGATCCCAGGACTCCGGGGATCTTGACCCGAGCCGAAGGCAGATGCTTAATGGCTGAGTCACCCAGGCACCCTTATTTAATTTGTTTTTCATGGCAAAATGTTTTTTCCTCCATTCTGCTTAATCCAGGATTATGCCACGATATATTTATGATCATATATATATATATATATCCCTATTATATCCATAAATTGATGATATATCTATTTTTATATCTTCAGTAGAAGCTGCATCACCTTCAGTGGCACCTTAGTGTGTACTTTATTGAAATCTATTCTGCTGGGCACACAGTGAACCCTCTCAATTTAGAAATGTGTATATTTCAAGAAATGGAAATAGTCTTGCATTATGTCATTATGCCTATAATAATGTATGTGTGTATGTATTTTCATCTTTATAGCTAAAACTCTTCTCTCTCTACTGTAGTCAAATTTTTAAAACTTTATTTTCCAAGGAAATCATTCATTTCAGCTGGTTTTGAAATTCGATTGAGTTTAGTTTTGTGAATTAGTCTCATACTTTTTCCCCTAGGTAACATATCTTTGAAGTTATTTTACATAGTTTCCTAAACTGATTCTTATGAATTTATTTTAGAGAAAAAAATATATTTATTTGCCAAACAAAGCAATTTAGTAATCAGCATGAAGCATTCATGTATCTACTTAATATACTAATTGTATGGTTTGTAAGAAGAATCATTTGGTTCAAAACACATCTGGTTAATTGTGATTTTTTTTAACTTCTGCCCTTTTACACATGCTTCAGATGTTATGTATCTAGTAGCTAATGAGTATCTTCTAAGATATATACTTGAAAATCACTTTTTGCTTGAAATGTTTGTTTTTCTTTATTTTTAATATAAATTTTCCTCTAAAAATATACAACGCTGTCAATGAGCTATCATTTTTTTCTAAATTACCATCTCTGAATTACAATGTCATGGAAGTAGAAAGATGCATGTTAGTTTTTCACTCATTCAATTTATACTTATTGCTCAGTCATTATTTGCCAGGCACTGAACTAAGCATTCAGGAAAGAGAAATGAAAGATATGATTTTTACCCTTTAAAAGTTCTCAATCTAGGAATGAAATGAGGCAAGTTAGCATCAATTTTAATACTGTGAGATAAGTGCTGTAAAATCAGAGAAGGGGAATGACCTAGAATGTGGGAATGTATAATGTATTTTTGTATTATAGACTTATGGCAACTGAATTTGGAGAGTTCTGTTTCCAGAAATATATTTTGGGAGCAATAATGCGTATGCTGCTACCTTTTCAATGCCTGACATTCAGGTCCCTGATTTCATATCTTTATAATAAAATTCTTCTCCATTTCTCTTTTTTCCCTAACATTTCAATTATCTTTCATTAATTTTATTCCTAAAATTTGAAAAGATATTCCAGATTTTTGTTGTGAAAATCTTCCACTTGTGGAGCCACATTTTAGGACAGTGTATTATTTCTTTGACAATCTTCTCACATCCCTTTTCTCTGTTCTCTCTGAAAGTCCTTTTGCTAAAACATAGGAAATTTGGATTCACGAACTCTGAAAAATTGAGAAAATAATCTAGGGATTCTTAATATTCTTCATGCTGGAAAAATTGTTTTTCCAAGTAAGAAGTTAAAATTGGAGTGAAATAAATATTTCAAATTTGTGATAATCCCTAAATACGAGGGAGGATAAATGAAGCTTACTGAGTCTATTATGTGTACTAACTTGCATGTGTTATTGTGTTAGGTCATTTAATTCTAACAACAGCCTGATGAACTTTGCATCACCAAAAATTGCTGGGCAACAGTCAATTATATCATGTTTGATTCTGTACATCTGATCTTAGATTTCGAGGAAATCATGATGCTTAAAATCGATTTTGTGTCACTACATTCAGAATTATGTTAGTAACTGATTTAAATTACTATATTTAAATCAATTAACATTTTTCCCTCCTCCCTCCAACATACACACACATAAAATTCATACTTAGTTCAGTTAAGCACTCACAAGTATGAACAATGAACTGAGCACATTAGTTAAATCCTACTTATCCTTCACTTCTTCCAGGAAGTCTGTTCTGAAGACACAATTCCAGTGAAGACCAGCTACATAAATTTGTGTAACTCAGGGCAAAATGAAAACATGAGGTTTCTTGGTCAAAAATTATTAAAACTTTAAGAAAATGACAGCAAAGCGTTAATTCAAACATAGGACTTTGTTTGACTGTACCTACTGCATGTTCATAAAGATGGCTCTGCGTCCAGATTAAGTATTTCTTTTCTTTTTAGTTAACTTATGATACTTTGTGTTTTACTTAGCAAGTATGACATTCTAAGGTGATCTACTATATATTTGTGTGTTACCTCTTGTACTAGTTTGTTAAGGATGCCATAATGAAGTACCACAGACTGGGTGGCTTGAGCAACAGAAATTTTCTTACTATTATAAAGGAGGCTTCTCTCCTTGGCTTGTTCAAGGCTGTCTTAGCCCTTAATTTGTACATTGTTTTCTCTTACCCGTGTCCAAATTTCCTCTTCTTATAAGATTACCAGTCATATGGGATAAAGACTCATTTTAATAACCTCATTTTAACTTAATTACCTGTTTAAAAACCTCATTTCCAAATACAGTCACATTCTGAGGTCCTTGGAGTTAGGAGTCTAACATATGTATTTTAAGATAACACAATTCAGCCCCTCAACAATTCTGTTACAGATATAGGCTCTTTTAGGTCAGTGGTCCTAAGTTTGTTGTTTACCATAGTCAATTCAGCATCTGCCTCATTCAGTAGGAAAATATAAACCTGCAAATATCTGCTAATTGAAAAAGTAAGGGAATCAGTGCATGTGTGTATAGCAGAGATGTTTATGGTCCATTGTCACAGGCATGTCAAGCTTCAGAACTGTGGTTCCTGAGATTGGGCGAGCATTTTCTGAGACAGTTAAAAAAAAAAAAGTGCTAAATTGGTAAATGTAAATTTCATGAGATGATTAAGTCATTACCCAAAAAAGTTTTGTCTCTGTCTAGATGGAATGTCAGGTAAAATGTAGTCATTTAACAATTCTTTTAAAAACAAATAAAAAAAAAAAACCAAATAAATATATTTAGAAAAGTTATTTTTTAAACTATTCAATTTACAGAAAACATATGGTAAAGTAGTGAAGATTTTGAAAATTATTTTTAAGTGGAAATGAAAATTTATGTAGCATTTTACTTTGGGTTAATGGATAATTTTATTACTTTAGAAATAAAGGTGAATTTTATAACTTTATTCAAAGTTTAGTTCTAATTTATCACTTACCAAATACTGCTGAAATATCAGAAACTCACTAGAGAATGTGATTTAATTTCAGGAAATATTGGGTCAAATGTATTACAAAGATTCATTTGCATATAAAAGACATTAGGCAACTAGATTGAAGATACTCTTATAAATGCAATCTACATAATCTTTGAAAAATGTGTGCTCTAAACTGAATGAGGTAGATATTCTTCGAATAACTTTTATAACTTAACTTTTTTTATTCTGGTAATAAAGTAACTAAAATCTATTAGGCAGATGTTAAAATTAGAAATTAATTAACTTGCACATAGGTCTAAATTGAAAATTGTCTCCTGGAACTAAGGACAAAAATAATATTTTAAGTAATTTTGTTTCTATTAGATTCTATTGGGCCTTTTGAAAATATTACTCAAAAGTTTTTCTTATCTTTTGAGACAAAAATAGTATTCAACAGCTGTTCCTTCTCTTTCATATTTTTTCTAGCTGTTTAGTTAGAACCATGACTGGGCCAAGATGCACAAATCTGAAAGGGTCCTAAAATGGACTAAGCCCCCAAATACCACAAATAGAAACTGCTAGTCCATCCCTCTATTTTTACCCAATGTGACCCTGGTTTTTTCCATAGGGAAGAAAATGAATATCTCATTTCTGGTCCAGCACAAAGCTCTGGGTCCAACTTTTCTTTTACCTGTTTGCTTCTCCAAAATAAACAACTGGAAATGTGTTATTCTGAGGATTCTAAATATAAATTTCATTAAAAAATATTATAAAAATAACATTTTATAATTATAATGGAATACAACTGAAGAACAAAAAAAAAAGCACTAAAAGTACAAGGGCCAAATTTAATGAACTGTTCCTTAAAAATGTGTAAGATCCCAAGGCATCCATTTTGCTTTACATCAGTCTTTTTTCCATTTTATTATGTCACCCTCATTTCTTAATACTTGTTTTATCCATTTTAAATGCATATTATCTAATATATTGATCATGCTCTGATAAGCTGTTTTAAATCTAAGTTTTGTATTTTAATATTTTATTATCATTGCTGTTTTCTTTCATTTTTATTTTGTGTATAATTAAATAAAATACAATTATTTTTTTTTTTAGATTTTATTTATTTATTTATTTATTTACTTGAGAAAAAGAGTGTGAGCAAGCAAGAGAGAGAGCACTAGCAGCAGGCAGAGGCAGAGGAAGAAGCAGACTCTCTGCTGAGCAGGGAGCCTGATGCAGGGACTGAATCTAAGATTCCAGGATCATGACCTGAGCCGAAGGTAGACACTTAACCGACTGAGCGACACAGGCACCCCAAAATGCAATTATTTTAATATTCACAATGTATGTGGTGGAGAAAAATATATTATTTCCAATAGTATCACAAATTTAATTTTGGGACTTATCTTTAATTAGTAATAATTTTCAATAATAAACATTATTCATTTCAGGAAGAAATAATTCTGAGGTATGTAATGAGCTTTCAAAGAAACAATGCAGTAGTAATTAGATATAGAAAGAGATTGTTTATTCTTCTTAACTGATAACCTTCACTGGAAATCCCCTGGAATATTCATTTAAAATATGCTAAATTTTGAGATATACCTAAGATGTATGGGTTGATTAAATTAACTTATTAGTATTATTATTATCTATTAAGCTCATGCTAAATGTCTGACTAATACATTTATCATTCTAATAGCCTTTTACATAAACTTTTGAATTTGTACATTTTAAATCATTATATAATTTACTAAGAACAGCTATTCTCCTCTAAAATCATAGACTCTTCCATCATTTGACTTCTGGGGGCTCGTATTGCTATAACTGTGATTGTGATAAATTATAAATATTGATCTTTAAAGTACAATTTAGAATCAAAATCAATAGTATAAAATCTTGCACATTTTTAACAAAGAGGCTGATAAATTAATTTGGGTTTTGAAATCATAGCTCGAGTACGTAAAATATAATTTTTTAAATGTTCTTGTTCAATTCTACCAGAAAGATTTTATGGTTTTAATTATTGCAAATCTGAAACATCTGGTAAATTATTATTTTGTTCATTAGAGAACACTGGGAAAAGTTATTGTTATACTTGCTTTTGGCATGTTTCAAAATAGTTAAATTTCATGCTTACTTTTCATACTCACTGGGACCATATGCTGTAATTATCCAAGTGAGGTCACCAAAAGGTGAGAAAAAGTAAAATTCTATACCAAAATAATTCATGAGAACTTCTTGTACAATGTTTGAAGCACTGTTAATAAGAGTAGAGGAAGTCCACAACCATCACAACTCTGATTGTATTAGTTGTTTCCACAATTTTTTTTTTCAAATAAAGGAATATACTTTTTATCCTTACCCAGTATCAAATGTGAAAAAGAGAAAAATAGAAGTCACATACTAGATAAATAACCTCTAAGTCACCCTATGTTGCCTCTATAGACATCCTCGATAGTAGGCAATTAAGGGATTACCTCACAGGAATAAGAAGAAATATAGTCAACTTTTGGGATAACACACCGGCTTTAAGTAGATGCCTGTGGAGATTTTATAGGATTTATCTTAAAGATACGACTGAAAAACTAAATAATTTTCCTTTCCTCATTCCTCACTTTTCTTAGTTCATCCTAAATATTAGAAACATCACATCCCTCTTGAAAGATTATTGAGATACCTAACTCCTAGGGTTACCAATCCACTGCAGAAGACTTCCAGAAGACACCCATGACTAATAATAGCAGAAGGTAGTGTTTAAAGTTAATAAAGCTTTGCTTAATTCTTTTTTAATTAAAGAATCACTTGAGGATTTCAAGTGCAAAATGTCTTCATCTCACTGTTAGGTTTTAAATGTATAAAACCAAATTTAAATTGCTTAATTAAAAAATATGTTTTACATGAATTAGGATACTCATTGTGTTCATGCTTAATATACTTTTGTTTTCCTAATTTGGGACCTTTTAAAATACTTATGGTGCAATGAAATTTGACTTCCATATTAAGGGGAAATATATTTCTCTTTAGGCATTCAGATCACTCAATTTCTTTCTTAGTTCTTTTTCTTTCCTTTCTGCCTTAATTTTCATGTATCTATCTATATTATTGTAGAGAGAGTGTTGAACAAGAGTGGATGTTTTACAGTTAGATTACAATCTAGTGGATGAAAAATAAGACTTAAGCATCTGTTAGAATTGATTATTCAGCAAACTCCAAAGTAAACTTCATCAAAATGATATAAGCACAACTGATGATATCAATATATATAAAAATATTAACATACTATGTTTTCTGTTGTCTTAAAAATCTTACTATAAGACAATTCATCAAAAACTTCCACTATCATCCACCTTATCATAATCAGTTGTTCTTAATGTTCATCTGTAAGCAGTGATACTTAGGTAAGTTATACAGCAGAGGACTTAGTTTTCTTTTTTGGGAAGTTGTCAAATGATTTATTGAAATACTTTTCTTTGTAGTCTTTAAATAGCAGTAAGATCGACAACCATCTACAAATTTAGCAACTTCAGCAACATACTATGAAAAGTTTTCGATTTTTGAGAGACATCAAAATATGTCATATTCTTTAGACCATGGAAGACTTTTGTAACACTCTTCAGCCTTTCAAAGGGCATTTCTAATGTGCATACTTGTTTTCTAAAACCTCTTGTCAACTAGTTTTATAATATGTTAAAAGTATATTTTTAAGTACTTACTATCCGGGAACTTAAAGATGAAGAAATAAGTACGGTTTTCCTTTTGATCATTTTATAGTATAATATATGTATAAACTAAAAGTTACTTCAACAAACAAAGAAACAAACTTGCAGTTGGTAGGTAGCAAAGATCCCAAGAAGAAACTATAGTCAAGCAGAAAGGGAGCTAAGAAAAATGCTAAGTAGAATCTCTGGGTTGAGTAACAAGAATTGGCATTCAAGGCCTTCCCAGGAGGAAATGCAGAAAGTAGATATTTTAAGATTCCAAAGACTACTCAAGTCTCTGACCACTAAACTACTGCACATCAGGAGGTAAACTAAAATTAGCTTACAGATAAAACTAAAAGAACTAAACTGAGATTTGAGCTATTAACCATCAAAGAATGAATTTAATGTTTGAATCTAATCAAATTAATTGCCTGATAAAACAAAAACCCCCACACTCTTGGGAGATATATATAATAGAATACAGAGTCTGTAAGGCAAAACACACATCATCTAAGATACATCGAAAATTAGTAAACACATAAAGAACAAGAAAAGGCTATCCAATTTTCTAGAAACAACAACAGAGGACAAGTTCAAGGTGAATGACCCAGTTTCGCAGTTGTTAGACCCAAACTAAGAGAAGGTATTATAAGTATGCTTCATGCGGTAAAACAAAGCAAAACAAAACATGCTTTCAGTGAATAAAATAATAGAAAACCTCAGCGGAGAAACAGAAAATATAAAAAGAACCAAATGGAAATATGGAACAGAAAAATACAGTATCTTAAGTAAAAATTTTACTGGATAGAATTAATAGGAAAACAAAGATACAAAAAATAAAAAAAATAAAAAAATAAAGATGACATCAGAAATGGCCTGTAACTTCCCTCAGAACATCCTTCCCACCCTCCCTCTCTCTTAATTTAAACACTAGTAAAATGTAATTTTATATAACAGTATCATAAAACATGTCTTTTTTTAACTTTAATTTTGCTTAAATGTTTATTCTGTCTGCCACAATGAAATAGATCTATAGTAACTTTTTAAATGTTGGCATAACATCCATTTATAAAGTTCTAATTTGATTTAGGAAACTAAATGCCTACTGCAATTTTTTTTAAAGATTTTATTTATTTATTTGACACAAAGAAAGAGATCACAAGTAGGCAGAGAGGCAGGCAGAGAGAGTGAGGGGAAGCAGGCTCCCTGCCGAGCAGAGAGCATGACATGGGGCTCCATCCCAGGACCCTGAGATCACGACCCCAGCTGAAGGCAGAGGCTTTAACCCACTGAGCCACCCAGGTGCCCCGCCTATTGCAATTTTAATTAAAACCTTTAAGTGCCTTTTTGATCCCTGACTGTGGAACCACATGGTATAATTGAACTTCTTGGCTTCTTGTTTTTTAGATAGTGACATGAGACTAGTTTGGGGAATGAGTTGGGAATGAAAGCTATCTGCCTCACTTCAAGCCAAAACATGAACAATACTCTACACTCTTTCCTTTTGACAAAAACTTGCAACATTATAGTTAGTGACTAAGCCAGCCAAATTATATGAATTATGTGGAAAAGAGATTCTACTGACATTCTATGGACATGTAGAATAAATGAGATACAAAATCTATTGTTTTAAGTTACTAGGATTGATACAGAATTTATCACTTCATTGTGGGGTACTGTTGCAAGACAAACTTCAAATATGTGATATAAACTTAGGACCCAGGAGGCAAAGAAATTTATATTGGAGACTAAAAGGATGATAACCTACACTGCTCTCCGGAATTTATAACTTTCTGCAAAACAATTTGGTAACATGAGTCTTTTGGCAATATGAAGATTATATTTTATTCATTCATTTAAATGAACAATGCAGTAACTCTGCTTCTAGGGATATGAGTAAAAAAACATCAAGAGCATTCAAAAAATTCTGTAAAGTCAAATATTACCGTATATTTTGTAATTATCCAAATTGAGACCAAATGCTCATTATGTTTTGCATAAAAGGAGTAATTGGAAATACTCAGAATTAAAAGTCCAGAGATATTTAATGGCATTACAAAATATATGGATATAACATTAGGTGCAAAAAAAGTAAAAAACTTGCATGTTCAGTGAGGAATCCACCAGATAAAAATAAAACAGTAGAGTATCCAGTTTGTGGACAGTGTTTCTTTCTGATGGTACCATCATACCCTTCGGCCACTTTCTTCTTGGACAAGACTGTGTTTTCTATTTTTATAAATAAACATGGATTACTTTTCATAAGAAGAACTTAAATATTGATTTATACTTTTGGATTTCTCATTTGAATCTATTACATATATGAAATACAATAAAATTTTCTAAGAGCATGTACAATTATCTAAAAATCCTGTCTTAACACATGTAAATAACATTCTGTATCAAATGTCCTGCTTAAAAACTCTTTTCATTTGTCAAGGTCCAATGATACCACAGTCTAAAGTGACAGTAATTCTCCTTCATACATACAATTTTCTCTTTTTGCTTTCTCAAAAATAATCTTAAATGTTTGTTTTCTCAAAAGTTCCCTTAAATTGTAAACAATAATATAGACTCATTGAAGGTGAGCAAAACGTAATGCTCAGCCTGAGCTGATATTTAGAAACCTTAAAATTAGATTTCCCTTCTTTGACGAATAGCTCAGAAAGATAAAAAATTACTTAGAAATATGAAAATCTTAAGCTATATATTTTCAAATTCTATGTATATACATGGAACAACATTTTTGTGATTTGGGCCACTTGAAACAAAATCCTTATATTATTAAAATAAACTCTTTTTAAAATAAACTCTTTAAAATAAACTCTTGTTAAAAAAAAATAAACTCTTGTTAAAAGTTATGCCAAATTATCCAAAAGAAACATTTTTTTTCTTTACAATTAGCCAAAATTTTTATAGAATGCAAAATGTAAAAGTTGTGGATTAATAGTGTTTTAGAAATTGTAGTTTATTTACTTTTGGCTATTAATTTGACACAAATTTGAAAATGTAAGATTTATTGCTTCATATATTTTATATATATGAAAACAATATCATTTGTTTTGAGAATAATAAAAATAACTGTAAGATTTTCTCCTATATAGTTGAAGAAAGTTAGGCAAACTATTGAACAAAATTTTCCCTTTCAATTCACAGACCCTGAAAAAATATACATACACTAAAATGCACACATGCATTCAGACAGGCATGCATACAAGTACCTGTGTGCATATCCCAGTGACTGGTGTGGGGTAAAAGAGGGAAAAAATAGGAAAAAAAAAGAATAGGTATACTAATAGGTATTATGGAAGAAAATGGAGTAATCTCTATTCACTGAAAAATTTTATATCAATTAAATCTTTCTATCCATGAAATTTACAATTTACTATGTTTCAGTGGACAGGATGGGTTTAGGGAACAGATTGGTTATCAAACACTTTCCTCTTAGTCTAATAATTTCTTGACCTTGGCTAAGTTACTGAAGATATATGAACATCAATTTTCTCCCTTGCAGTATTGATCTTGGTTACACAGTAATGCCCAATAAATGTTATCTCCTCCCCTGAGTTATTCCTCTACTTTCATGACTGATTTGATAATTCTTGACATTCTGTATTTTACAACATTCTTTCAGAAAAATCCTATTTGCTTTGATCTCTATGTGTAGTTCTCTTCCAGGATGTCTTATTTTTGACCTTTAATTATCTCTATTGTTAATAACTCATCGTCTTCTGAACTCTTAAATATATGCAGTCCTTTGCATTATGAGTTCGATTCTCTATTCTTTTTCGATTCTCTATTCTTTCATGTTCTCTTCTCTAGACCTTCCCCATTCCCTCAGCTTCTAGAATGACAGTGCTTAAGACCTTCAATTTCTTGCTAATTAGGTATTATACCGGTATTGTAAGTGTTGAATAATAGAAACTTTGTATATATATTGTTCTTTAATCATTTCCTGGCACATGTTCCTAAAACCCTTGCCATTTCCCAAGCAATGAGAGCACTAGGAACATCCTTTGTTTTAACATTTGGTCTTTGACCCCCAGTTCCTAACACTAACATCTTAAATCCCTTGGAATTTCCTGGATGATAGGAATGTCTTTTTTTTTTTTTTTTTATGTTCAATAGCCAACATATAGTACATCATTAGTTTTTGATGTAGCGTTCAATGATTCATTTGTTGCTTATAATGGCCAGTGCTCATCACAACACGTGCCCTCTATAATACTCATCACCTGGTTACCCTAACCCCCAAACTCCTCCCTTCTATAACCCTCAGTTTGTTTCCTGGAGTCCAGAGTCTCTCATGGTTTGTCTCCCTGTCTGATTTCTTCCCATTCAATTTTCTCTCCCTTCTCCTATGGCCCTCTGCACTGTTCCTTATGTTCTGCCTGTGAGTGAAACCATGTGATTATTGTCTTTTTCTGCTTGATATATTTCACTGAGCATAATCCCCTCCAGTCCCATCAATGTCAATGCAAAAGGCAGGTATTCATTCTTTCCGATGGCTGAGTATTGTATTGTATATATGAACCACATATATCCACATATATTGTATATATGAACCACTGAGTATTGTAAATATGAACCACATCTTCTTTATGCATTCATCTGTTGAAGGGTACTCAGCAACTTTCACAGTTTGGCTATTGTGGACATTGCTGCTATGAACATTGGGGTGCATGTGCCTCTTATTTTCACTACATCTGTATCTTTGAGGTAAACACCTAGTAGTGCAATTGCTGGGTCGTAGGATAGTTCTATTTTTAATGTCTTGAGGAACCTACACACTGTTTTCCAGAGTGGTTATACCAGCTTGTATTCCCACCAACAGTGTAAGAGGGTTTCCCTTTCTCCACATCATCTCCAACACTTGTTGTTTCCTGTCTTGTTAATTTTTGCCATTCTAACTGGTGTAAGGTGGTATCTCACTGTGGTTTTTGATTTGTATTTCCCTGATGGTGAGTGATGTTGAACATTTTTTCATGTGTCTGTTAGCCATTTGTATGTCTTCCTTGGAGAAAAGTCTGTCCATGTCTTCTACTCCTTTATTGACTGGATTATTTGTTTTTTGGGTGTTGAGTTTGAGATGTTATTTAAATATCTTGGATACAAGCCCTTCATCTGTAATAGCAGTTGCAAATATCTTTTCCCATTCCGTGTGTTGCCTCTTAGTTTTGTCGACTGTTTCCTTTGCCGTGCAAAAGCTTTTTATCTTGATGAACTCCCAAAAGTTTTTGCTTTTGTTTCCCTTGTTTTTAGAGATGTGTCTTGAAAGAAGTTACTGTGGCTGATGTCGAAGAGGTTGCTGCCTACCTTCTCCTCCAGGATTTTGATGGATTCCTGTCTGACATTTAGGTCTTTTATCCATTTTGACCTTATCTTTGTGTATAGTGTAAGAGAATGGTCCAGTTTCATTACCCTCCATGTGGCTGTCCAATTTTCATAGCACTATTTTTTTTTTTTTCATAGCACTATTGATTGAAGAGACTTTTTTTTTCCATTGGATGTTCTTTCCTGCTTTGTTGAATATTAGTTGACCACAGAGTTGAAGGTCCCTTTCTGGGTTATCTATTATGTTCCATTGATCTATGTGTCTATTTTTATCCTAATAGTAGGCTGTCTTGATGATTACAGCTTTGTAATATAGCTTGAAGTCAGGCATTGTGATGCCCTCAGCTTTGGTTATCATTTTCAATATTCTTCTGGCAATTCCGGGTCATTTCTGGTCCCATACATATTTTAGGGTTGTTAGTGACTGCTCTGTGAAAAATGCTGATAGTATTTTGATAGGGATTGCATTGAAAATGTAGATTGCTCTGGGCAGCATAAATATTTTCACAATATTTATTCTTCCAACCCATAAGCATGGAATGTTTTTTCCATTTCTTTATGTCTTCCTCAATTACTTTCATAAGTGTCCTCTAGTTTCTAGAGTATAGATCTTTTGCCTCTTTGGTTAGGTTTATTCTTAGGTATCTTATGATTTTTGGTGCTATTGTAAATGGAAATGATTCCTTAATTTCTCTTTCTTCAGTTATATTGCTAGTGTATAGAAATGCATCTGATTTCTGTGCATTGATTTTATATCCTGGCATGTTGCTGAATTCCTGTATAATTTCAAGCAATTTTGGGCTGGAGTCTTTTGGGTTTTCCTCATAAAGCATCATGTCATCACAAAGAGTGAGAGTTTGAATACTTCCTTGCAAATTTGAATGTCTTTTATTTCTTTTTGTTGTCCGATTCCTGAGACTAGAACTTCTAGTACTATGTTGAACAATAGTGGTGAGAGTGGGCATCCCTGTCATGTTCCTCACCTTAAGGGAAAAGCTCTGAGTTTTTCCCCATTGAGAATGGTATTTGCTGTGGGCTTTTCATAGGTGGCTTTTATGATATTGGGGTATGTTCCCTTTATCCCTATACTTTGAAGAGTTTTAATCAGGAAAGCATGCCGTATTTTGTCATTTTTTTTCTGCATCAATTGAGAGTATCATATGGCTCTTGTCTCTTCTTTTGTTAATGTGATCTATTATGTTGATTGATTTGTGAATGTTGAACTACTCTTGCATCCCAGGAATAAATCCCACTTGGTCATGGTGAATAATCCTTTTAATGTACTGTTGGATCCTATTGTCTAGCATCTTTTTTTTTTTTTTTAGATTTTATTTATTTATTTGCGAGAGAGAGAAAGCATGAGAAGTGGAGGGTCAGAGGGAGAAGCAGACCCCCTGCTGAGCAGGGAGCCCAATGTGGGACTCAATCACAGGACTCCAGTATCATGACCTGAGCCGAAGGCAGTCGCTTAACCAACTGAGACACCCAGGCACCCCATCTATTGTCTAGCATCTTGCTGAGTATTTTGGCATCCATGTTCATCAGGGGTATTGGTCTGTAATTCTCCTTTTTAATGGGCTCTTTGTCTGGCCTCATAGAATGAGTTTGAAAGTTTTCCTTTCATCTCTATTTTTTGAAACAGCTTCAGTAGAATAGGTATTATTTCTTCTTTAAATGTTTAGTAGAATTTCCCTTGGAAGCCATTTGGCCCTGGGCTCTTGTTTCTTGGGAGGTTTTTGATTACTGTTTCAATATCCTTGTTGGTTATTGATCTCTTCAGATTGTCTATTTCTTCCTGTTTTAGTCTTGGTAGTTTATAAGTTTCCGGGAATGCATCCATTTTTTCCAGATTGCCTAGTTTGTTGGCATATAGCTGCTGGTAATAAGTTCTAGCAATTGTCTCTATTTCCTTGGTATTAGTTGTGATTTCTCTCCTTTCATTCATGATTTTATTAATTTGGGTCCTTTCTCTTTTCTTTTGGGTATGTCTGGCCAGAGTATATAGATCTTATTAATTCTTTTAGAGAACCAGCTTCCAGTTTCATTGATTTGTTCTACTGTTCTAGTTTCTATTTAATTGATTTCTGCTCTGACCTTTATTATTTATCTTTTCCCACTTGGTTTAGGCTTTATTTGCTATTCTTTCCCCAGGTCCTTTATGTGTAAGTTTAGCTTGTGCATTTGGGATTTTTCTGACTTTTTGAGAGAGGCTTGGATGGCTATGTACCTCCTTCTAAGGTCCTCCTTTGCATTATCTCGTAGGGTTTGAACTGATATGTTTTCATTTTTGTTGGTTTGCATGAATTTTTTAAGTTCTTTAATTTCCTGGTTGACCCATTCACCTATTCATTCTTTAACAGGATGCTCTTTAACCTCCAAGTGTTTGAATTCCTTCCAAATTTCTTCTTGTGGTTGAGTTCCAGTTTCAAAGCATTGTGGTCTGAAAATATGCAGGGAATAATCTCAATCTTTTCTTATTGGTTGGGACCTGATTTGGTGACCCAGTATGTGATCTATTCTGGAGAAATTTCCATGTGCACTCAAGAAGAATGAGTATTCTGTTAACTTAGGATGGAATGCTCTGTATATATCTATGGAGTCCATCTGGTGCAATGTGTCATTCAAAGCTCTTGTCCATCTTCTGCTTAGATGATCTGTCCATGGCTGTGAGCAGAGTATTGAAGTCTCTTACTATTAATATATTATTATCAATATGTTTCTTTATTTTGGTTATTAATTGGTTTATATGATTTGTTGTTTCCACGTTGGGGGCATAGATATTTACAATGGTTAGATCTTCTTGTTGGGTAGATGCTTTAAGTATGATATATAGTGTCCCTCTACATCTCTTACTACAGTCTTTGGTTTAAAATATAATTTGTCTGATATGAGGATTGCTACCCCAGCTTTCTTCTGAGTTTTGGTAAATAGTTCTCCATCCCCTCACTTTCAATCTTTAGGTTCAAAATGAGTCTCTTGTAGACAGCATATGGATTGGTCATGCTTTTTTATCCAATCTGAAACCCTGTGTCTTTTTATGGGAACTCTTAGAGTAACTATTGAAAGATGAATTTAGTGCCATTGTATTACCTGTAAAGTCCCTGTTTCTGTCTTTGTTAATTTCTGGTCTATATTGCTCTTGGGGGTTTCTCTTCACTTACATAATCCCCCTTAGTATTTCTTGTAGGGCTGGCTTGGTGGTCACATATTCTTTCAATTTCTGCCTGTCCTGGGAGCTCTTTATCTGTCTATCGATTCTGAATGACAAGCTTGCTGGATAAAGTATTCTTGGCTGCATGTTTTTCTCATTTAGCTCCCTGAATATATCTTGTCAGCCCTTTCTGGCTTGCAAAGTTTCTGTGGAAAGGTCTGATGTTATTCTGATGTTCCTCTGTGCATATGTAAGGAACCTCCTCTCCCTAGCTACTCTCAGGATAGTTTCTTTGGCTATAAGATTTGCAAGCTTCACTGTTATATGTCAGGGTATTGATCTATTTTTATTGTTTTTGGGAGGAGTCCTCTCTTCCTTTTGGACATGAATGCTTGCTTCCTTCCCCAGATTAGAGAAGTTCTCAGCTATGATTTGCTCAAATACAGTTTTGGTCCCTCTCTCTCTCTCTCTTTCCATCCCCTTGGGGATCCCAATAATTCTGACATTGGAACATTTCATGGCATCATTAATTTCTCCAAGCCTTTTTTTCATGGGCTACTAGCTGCCTATCTCTGTTTTCCTCAACTTCCTTCCTTTCCATCAGCTTATCTTCTAGATCATTTATTCTCCCTTCTGCCTCATTTACCCTGGCTGTTAGAGGAACCAGTTTAGACTGCACATCATTCATTGCATTTTTAAGTTTGGCCTGATTAGATCTCCTTTCTTCCCTTAGAGATTCTATATTCTCACTAATGCTTTTTTCAAGCTTAGCTATTTATTTTATGATTGCTATCCTGAATTCTATTTCTGACATCTTGCTTATATCCATATCCATTAGTTTTGTGGCAGAGGACATTGTCTCTGTTTCTTTTCTTTGTTAAGAGTTCCTCCTCCTAGTCATTCTGTTGAGGGATGTTGAGCAAATGAACAGAGTCCAAAATATCAACCCTGACCCAAACAAAATGTACCCTAGAAAAAATCCAAAGTGGTCAGAAGCCACCATAGATATGCAAACAAAGCTAAGATGATCCAAAACAAATTTTAAAAGGGGGGGAGGGGAGAGACTATAATCTCTCAGGATGGACAAAGCAGGGTGATCTGCCTGTTCCTGATTGAGTTTTGGTCTCTGAGTTAAAAAACACTATATCCCAAAATTGCAAAGAAATTAAAACTTACATATACATCAAGATAAAATTGAATAGAATGAAAAATGGACTAGTATGGGGCATGAATCTATAAGACATACATGTGAAAAAAAAATAAAAGTTAAAAAGTAGCTTAAAAAAAAGTTAAAAAGTAACTTAAAAACATAAGTTGGGAAATAAGAATCTATTTGAAATGGGAACAGGGTAGAAAAAGAAAAGAAAGGAAACAAAAAAAGAAACAAAAAATTTTAGCCTGAAGTATAAATGAGTCATGTGGAAAACCTGGAGCTCAATATATTATTTTCCCCTGATGTTGGAGTTTTACAGTCCTGTGGGAAATAAGCTTGTCATTCACCTGTTCTTCTAGTCTGTCTTCTTGGGCAGGGGTCTCAGCTTCTCAGGCATCTTTGCCAGGATGGAGTTGCCCCACCGCTTGTTGGGAGGATGGACTTAATGAGAGCTGTGTGGCTTTTGTTCCCTGGTGGCTTTCTGCTTCTCTTAAGAGGGTCGGAGCAAATATAGCCCTGGGGGAATCTCTGGCCCAGAGCCACAAGTTCATGGTCTCCTTTCTTCAATAACCCCTCCAGGTTAAACCATTTTCACTTGTATGTGTACCAAACTCCACAGACTTGTGCTATTCGCACCCACAGCAACTCTCTTGGGGAAGTTCCGGGGACCCAGGAGTGTCTCTGTGCTTTGTGACTTTGAAATTGTGAATGGTTGTGGGTTCATACATCTCCCTGGTCACAGCTGGGTGCCCCCCAATGTCATTTCAGGGGCCACACCTCCCTGAGAGCTGTTGGTCTGTCGTGGGTGCAAACATTTTGTATCTCCTCTGGAATGTTAAACAGCTCACACCTTCCAGTCCCTTTCAGGGTACTCAAGCAGAGAGTGGTCTCCCTACCAGCCCAGTATGTGGATTATGATGACCAGAGCTGAGAGTCCTTCTGGGCTCGCTGACCATAACCAGCGTTCCTGCTCCACTTCTTGGGCACTCTATCAGTTTAGGATCCCCCATTCTTTCTGTGTCACCTGTGATCCTGAGACCACAATGATCCACCTTGAATTCTGCCCTATTCATCTCCTATGCCCTTTTCAGAAAGGAATGTCTCTCACTGGAACAGATTTCTAAGGTTCCCAATTTTGTGATTTGTTGTTATATCACTTTCCAGTGGACAGCTTATGGAGGCTCCCTCTCCCCTCCATTTATCTTCCAATATTTCCCCCAAAGATTCAAAGTTACACAACTCTTACCTTGCAAAAAGTAGTCATTTTTCTGCTCATAGAGATCCAGATAAATCTTCTTACATCTCAGGTTGAATTTGTGTGTGTTCAGAATGGTATGATAGATATCCAGTTAAATTCAAGGATCCAGATGAAACGAGGTCCCCTACTTTGCCACCATCTAGTAATGCTTTTTGTTCTAATGACATGACCCTTGGTGAATTCCAGATGGGGGCTAATCTCCAGAAAGAATAAGCCATGATTAGAAGCTTGGAACTTTCAGCATCACCCAGCATTCTCCAGAAACAGGAGAGGGGCTGGAAGTGGAATTAATGATCAACCATGCCTAGATGATGATGCTTCCATAAAAATCCCAGAAGTATGGGGTCTGGTGAATACATCTAAGCGCCTAGAGTCAACATACACCCATTTTATGGGGCTAGAAGCTTCAACACTAGGGGCCCTTCCAGACATTTTGCAATGTATCTCTTATCTGGCTGTTCATCTGTATCCTTTGTTATATAATAAACCAGTAAATGTAAATAAATATTCCCTGAGTTATGGGAGCTGTTCTGGCAAATTGTTGACCTTGAGGAGGAAATCATGGGAACCCTAACTTAATACTTAGTTAGTCAGAAGTACCAGGGACAACCTGGGACTTGTCATTGACATCTGAGGTGGGGGCATCTTGTGGGACTGAGCCCTTAGTTTGTTTGGATCTGTCTTTAGCTCCACGGAGATAGTGTTAGAACTAAATTGAATTGTAGGACACCCAGCAATGTCAGAAAATTGGTTGGTGTGGGAATAAACCCATATATCTGGTGTCAGAAATGTTGTGAGTATGAGTGAGGAAAAGTTTTTTCTTGATATTGTTAAGTTAATCATATTGGATAAAACTCACCACTTTCTGTCTTCTTCCATCTTGCCTTTTGTTATTCTTGTTTGTAATGTTAGTTTTTTTATTAGTCAGACTTATATCCTTAGAGTTAACTTTGTTTTAGTTTCCTACTTCTGTACTATGTTGCCAAGTTAAGTGTTTCTGTCCTAGCAGAAACACTGCTATATCCACCTCCTCTATCCAATTTTTCTTCTTTCTCTAATTATTTAACCACCATTTATATTTGCAAAATCTTTTTATTTACTGTGGCCTTTGGGGCTTATTTGACTTTGGTATATGCTGCCTATTGCAGATTCTTCACAGATCACCATGTTGTCTTTGACTTTGGACCAAATATTAGTAGGCTTGGAATACACACTTGTGTGCTGAAAAATAATGCTCAGAGTATGTCAACTGCACTAAATAGGATGGTACCAGAGAGCTTCAAATTTCAACATTTTGTTGTGGCAACATCATTTCTTATATAGAAAATATAGGTCTTTAGTTTCACTTCAATGATGAGTCCAGAAAATATGATGCCTCATTTTTATAATTTTATAATATTTCTATGGCTTGAACTTTTGAAAATAACAAATACATATTATTGTTCTGGAGAATAATCTGAGGACAGTTCTTGTCTCTCTTCACACTTTCTCCCTAAGTGATATCATCTCTTATTGTGCTTTTAAATGTCATTAATATACTAAATCTGCAACTGAGATCTTTCCTCTGATCTCCAGAATCATATACAGCTTTGTATTTACTTGACATCCCCACTTGGATGTCTAATAAGGTTTCAAATATAACGGGTTGTTTGCTTTTCTTTATGACATAAAAGCCATTGTGTATACTCATAGTTATCTCACATGATTAGATGTCTATCCACTCACAAAGAATGTCTCCTTGGGAACTCAAACCAACAACCAGACAATTCAGGTAAGCGTATCAAATATATGCCTCATTTATGTTTCCTCGTTCTGACTCTTGTTTTGTAACTCCTGCCAATTCTATCTCACCCTTACTGAAATGGCTAAAATGCATCTATGACAGTTACCAAGCATCCCCTCTTGCTTCCTGTAAAATCATTTTCTGTATAGCAGCAGCAGTATTATAAAACTACAATCTAGAAATATCAAGTCCATTTTTTAAATTCCCTGAGAAATTTTTCAAGTTTTCTTGATTTTTTTCCTAATTTTTTAAACTTTCTGTCCATGTTTTCCTTTCACCATTTGAGGATACTTAAGAAACTTCTTTCAAAGTCTTTACCCTGTAAATCTGATACCTGTGGTTCTTCCAAGACAGTTCTGCCACTTAATTTTCTTCTTTTGAATGGACATTTTATTGCGTCTATGTATACTTTGTAATTTTTGGTTGAAAATTGGACATTTGAATAAATGGCTACCTCTACCAGTTTGTCCAGATTGGCTTTGTACAGTAGCAATCTTTCATTTAATTAGATTGACATGCTCTGAGCGTGGTCTTCTCAGGGACTTTGTAAACATGCATTTTGCCTGGTCCTGTGTGTAGCTTTTAAAAATTTCTCCACATACATGGTGCTTTTAAATGTCTTAATTTTTTCAGAGTCTCCTGCCAGCTTCTCGTTAGGGCATTGGATGGTCCATTGTATGCCTCTATTCAGTAATCTCTTGCCCCAGGCATCTGTAGGTCTGCAATTTTGCTGTAGTTTTCCAGAGCATTTTTTTCTCCCAGTGTGGCATGCAATTTAGGCAAATAGAGATCAGTTCTTGCAGTAAGCACCAGAGAGGTTAGAACATTGCAAAGGTCTGCTTTGCTCCCTCTGGTTTGAGGAAAGGAATAAGAATTGGGCTGCCACCACCTCCAGACCAAGACAACCCTGTGCCATGGATGCAGTGGGGCAAGAATGAATAAAACCACCACAAAATATCCTACAATTTTTTTTTTCTTTTTACATAATTTTTAAATTTAAATTCAATTAATTAACATGTATCATTTTTTTCAGGGGTACAGGTCTGTGATTCATCAGCCTTTTTTTTTTTTAAAGATTTTATTTATTTATTTGACAGAGAGAGAGATCACGAGTAGGCAGGCAGAGAGAGAGGAGGAAGCAGGCTCCCCGCTGAGCAGAGAGCCTGATGCGGGGCTCAATCCCAGGACCCTGAGATCATGACCTGAGCCGAAGGCAGAGGCTTAACCCACTGAGCCACCCAGGTGCCCCTGTGATTCATCAGTCTTATGCAGTTCACAGCACTCACCATAGCACATACCCTCCCCAATGTCCATCACCCAGTCACTCTCTCCCTCTCACCCCATTCCCCTCCAGCAACCCTCAGTTTGTTTCCTGAGATTAAGAGTCTCTTATGGTTTGTCTCCCTCTTTGGTTTTGAGTTGTTTCATTTTTTCCTCTCTTCCCCTATGAGCCTCTGTCTTATTTCTTAAATTCCACATATCAGTGAGATCATATGATAATTGTCTTTCTCTGATTGACTTATTTCACTTAGCAGAGTATCCTCTAGTTCCATCCACATTGTTGCAAATGGCAAGATTTCATTTTTTGATGGCTGCATAATACTCCATCATATATGTATATCACATCTTCTTTATCCATTTATCTATGTCCTACCATTTTGAAAGTGGGTTTTTATGATTTGATATTCACTTGGTTGCTATAGATCTTGATTGCTTAGCCAGTTTTTATTTATTTGTTATTTATTATTATTATTAATCTTTAAATGCGTTGCAGTATTTGTTTTTTCCAGTTTTATTAAGATATAATTGATATACATCACTGGATAGGCTTAAGGTGTACAACATCATGGTTTGACCTACATGTATTGTGAAATGATTATTGCAGTACTTAGTTAGCATCCATCCATATAGGTACAATAAAAAAAGAGCAAAGAAAAACATGTTTCTGTTTTTGATGTCTCCAAAGGAAACAAGAGCTTGGAGTTTCCTACTCAGCCATTTGCTAATGATACTCTACCATCCTATTTTCAGGGATATTAGTGTGAGAATACTTAATGTTTTCATGAATATTTGCATTATCTGGCCTCCAGTATATATTTTACCACTACTGCTCTGAAATTCCTCCCCAGACAGCACACGACTTTCTGGCTAAACATGTTCTTATGTTCTCGTTGCATTTCTACATAGTATAAAATATGTATGTTTGTTATGCAGTTTGAAACTGCAACAGGACATACATTGCAGAGGTTAACTTGCACATAACTCACAGAATATAATTTTCCCATTGAAATAATCATAACAGGCTGATATTTAACCATGCAAACTTTTGAAACATGTTTTAAAAAGATAACATTTCAGACACATTTCTTATTCATCTATATATGTGAAGTAGAGGTGAACTACATACTTGGTTATTCCAAATATCATTTTGTTAGAATATTTACAAGGAAAATTTCTGAAGTTCTCATTAATCTATTTTCTCTTAAAGATACATTGAAATCCTTACAGTAAAAAAAAATCCTTACAGCAATAGAACTGAATATATACTATTTTTAATGTACTGCTAAATCTTTAAAAAAATCTTTTAATTGTATAAAATCCTATAGAATCATAGGTTCTAATTGGCATGTGAAACGTTTCTGAGAAAATCTAAGGAAATCTAAATAAAGCAAAATAATGTCTTTATTTTTTCCCTCAATAAACAACATCTTACTTACAGGAGGGAAAAAGAAGTATATAATGGTTTCAATCTAAAGACTTCCATACATTTGCAAGATATTTGAACACAGTAAGTGTAAATCTCAACCAAAATCTCTAATATCAAGCCACTTTCTAGAAAGTAATTATGAAGGTGAAAAACATTTTTTAGTTTCTTTTTCACATACAGAAACTTATGTGAGAAACTTACTAAGGACATGAGATCTAAAAACTGAAGTAAGAGCACTTGAGTATGTTGCTCACAGACACAGTGGACCATTTTGATGAATTTACCCTTCTCTTTTTTTTTTTTAAAGATTTTATTTATTTATTTGACACAGAGAGATCACAAGTAGACAGAGAGGCAGACAGAGAGAGGAGGAAGCAGGCTCCCTGCTGAGTGGAGAGCCTGATGCGGGGCTTGTCCCCAGGACCCTGAGATCATGACCTGAGCCGAAGGCAGAGGCTTTAACCCACTGAGCCACCCAGGTGCCCCGAATTTACCCTTCTTATATATTCATCACATTCTGCAATTATTTCAGTTACAAGGAACTAAGACATGGCATTTAGATTTCTATGCCAAAGATGTCCTTCCTTTGCACACAGTCTGGTATAAGGTTTATGATCTCCACACTTGTGAATAATTTCTACAGTTTATTTTGCCTTCTTTCACATAAATAAATATTGGCTTTTATCTTTCAAACAGCACACCATGTCTGGACAGGTATTATACTGTTAATAAATAAATAGAAAAAAGGATCTCTTAGCTAACCTAACTGGTAATTTTCAATTAGGAAAACACATTGATTAGGAAGATCAATAAAATTCCTATTTGTAGGTATAGATTCAGTACAGCTTCAAACCCTCATAAAGATGTCCTGCCAGCATTTTTTCCTTTAAATGGAAAATATTTATTTTTTTAAAAATGAGGATGAAAGTTGTTTTAATACAGTGATCCCAAGAGAACTAGATAAATATATATTGTGTTTATTTGATATTCAGCTAAGCTCAGGTAATATTTCCACTCCCCAATCCTTTATTTAATTTCTCCCTGACCCTCACTTGCACTATACTATATATTTCATTTCAAACTCAGTTAAATAAATAAGTCAAATTTTCTTAGCCCATGAATTTCATAGCTATTCTTTGCTGCCAGTAAATCTTACTTTTTATTTTCACTTGTCATTTCAGGGCCATAAGCTGGAACTAGGAAACATGGCTCTGCTCCTTGTCAGGATCATCAGCAATCTTTCACCCCATGCTTATATGTGAATTATGAAGATAGCTGTTGGTTAAAAAAGAAAATGATCTCAAATGTAATATTGCAAAAGGTTGAAAGAATTGAATTTCCCATATAGCAAATACAGGATTGTCTTCTACCTCTTGAGTGAACTCCGATGACAATGAGAATAAGAATAACCACTTGATGCAAAATGGGAAGTTGTCATCATAATTTAGGGCCAAAATAGAAGAAAAGTACCATATACACCTGACACCATAGTATAGATGAAGGCCAACTCATATCAATTGCCTTTGACTCAGTGTGCTGAAGAGGCATCATGAGTATTTATGAGAGCAGTGTTTGTAAAGTTCCCATAGACTTACAGGGTTAGAGGAAGGCAGAAATCTCTGATAAATCATGTAGTCCACTGCACAATGTTGTATTTCACATTGCAAGCAGACATACGGTAACTTTTAACATCTAATCGCAAAAGAACTACTTCAAGATTAGCTTCTACTCATTTTAAAATATTTTTATCTGAATATTATAAACTAACAATTCAATGTTTATTGTGGATAGTTTCCAATATTCCTTTTCATCATTCTTTTCTTCCTATTTTCATCAATACTGAATGATAATTCAATGCTGTCATGTACTGAAGCAAGCTTTCATCAAGAACAAAATCCTCAAAGTCTGCATTATTTCTCCAGGTAGGAAGACACTATATATATTCTCCAAATTTCATAATATATACCTCAAAAATATTGAATTAATCACTAAATAAAATAGAATGTTGGGTCTTTTACTGAAAGTTAACAGGGACTAAAATCTCTTCTCTGTTGGTTCTTGCTGATCACATAATACACAGTTCAACTTGATAAATAATTGAAGAAGTCCTAGTTATTTATTAATGAAATATGGTACCTCAGAAAAGAACAAGCTTAAATTTAAATATATAAATTTATATATTCATAAATACATATTTATGTATAATTTTATAAATTAAATTTGTGTATATAAAGAATATCATATATATAGAAAAATGGATAAATATCTTCTTTTTAATTTCTATTCGAGATTCATTGGGTTTGTTTAGATATATTAGTTAAAAGAAATAAATAGTATTAATATTATCTGAGAATTATTGAATATTTATACATGTATTTCTAAATGTGGTATATGAATTAACTAACTCATTTGCCTTCCACACCAAATCTATAAAGAACATACTACAATTATCTGCATTGAGGAAATAGAGAAAAAGGGACACAAGAAAGTTAAGTTGCATATTCAGAGTAACAGAAGAAGTAGTGATATAGCAGCCTTGGGGTCAGACACTAAGGTTTCAGAGAATGTCTTTCTATTGATATATACTGCCTTAGAAAAAAATGGAAACTATTTCCAAAAACATATATACATTCAAGATCCTTATGCATGTGTTATGGGCTGAATTGCATCACCCTCCAAATTCACGTGTTGAAGTTCTAGCCCCTAATACCTCAGAATGTGATTGTATTTGGAGATAGGACCTTTAAAGAAATAATTAAGGTAAAATGAGGTCATATGGGCTCATCCTAATTCAATATGACCAGTGTTCTTATAAAAAGATATTAGACACATCAGATGTGGGAACACACAGAGAAAAGACCATGTGAGGACACAGTAAGAAGGCAGGCATTTGCAAGTCAAGGTGAGAAGCCAAAGAAAATAGCCAAACCTCTCAATATCTTGATCTTGGACTTCTAGTCTTCAGAACTGTGAGAAAATAGAGCTCTATTGTTTAAATTCCCAGTCTGTAGTATTTTATTATAGTAGCCCCAGCAAATTAATACTAACAAGTGTTTACTAAAAATACTCAGATACACAATCACAGTAACATTAGCTAACATATGGAAATTAGATCTTTAGGTACATTGAACTCATTAATCATCTATTATCAATAATTTGTCATTAAAAATAAAATCCTGAAATTTAATTTTGGTGATTCATTGATACTAAGTAAACAAACAAGTAAATAAATAAATGGCAAGACTTCTGTCAATGACTTACAAATTTAGATATCAATATCTCTTTACTTATATTTCCACATTTTAATTGGATTTATCACAGTTCTAAAAGCACAAAAAGAGTTGCAGTAAAATTTGATTAAACAGGGGGACAAAAAAAAACAGGGGGACAAATCTACTTTATGCATGCATTCCGAGTATTTATTAAACAAAATAAAAACTATTTGCATAGTTAGGTAAGAAAATAAATACCTACAAAAATTTATGTGAAGATAAAGAAGTTATTATGTAATGAGTGATTAGTATATGTGAGTTGATACTCTAAAGTTTTATGAACATTTATTTTTATATCTCATTTATTCTTCACCAGAATCATATGGAGTCGATATTCCAGTTATTTCCATTTTACATATCTTATCTGTTTCTCAAACCAAGCTTAAGAGTTTAAGGAAACCAAAGCCACAGAGCCAGTAAAAAATGACTTAAGATCTGCCTACCTTTATGTCCTCCTATAATCAGACCCCATGATTTGAGGTTTTAGTGACTGGGGGTAAAATGCTATTAAATGTGTTTCTTCATTGGGAGCAGTAAGGAACATAACGTTTTAGCATACTGATTCTGTGTTCTTTTCATGAATAATCAGTGCTTTGAAGGTTTTTTTTATTATATATGATTCTGTTTATAAGATAATAACAATACATTGATACAACAATAATATATACATTTACATCACCAAATATATACAAGTGACCAAATGTTAAAAATCAGTGTTTGGTGAAGCTGAAGCTTAATATCATCATTATCAAATCAACCTCTAGGATACAAAAATAAATTTGGGGTATTATTTTTTAAAACTTTTTTATTATTACAATTTTATTATTATTTTATTTTAATTAATTTATTTATTTATTCTAAGTAAACTCTATGCCCAATGTGGGGCTTGAACTCACAACCTTGAGATCAAGAGTTGCATGCTTGGGGTTTCTGGCTGGCTCAGTCAGTGGAGCATGCAACTCTTTATCTCGGGGTTATAAGTTTGATGCCCACTTTGGGTGTAGAGATTACTTGAAAATAAAGCCTTTCAAAAAAAAAAAAAAAGAGTTGCATGCTTATAGTTTTATTATTAAAAATTAGATCAGTTTTCAAAGTTTGATATTGCAGTCAGGAACAATAATTTCTTAGCATAATCAGCTGTTAGATTATACTAGATGCTGTGTCTTTGGAGATATGCCCCATTTTGAGTGACATCACTCACTTTTTTTGGGCAAAGCAAAAGATGTTTTTCAGTAACATATTTTCTAGAAGAAAATTTGTACCTACAACTCACAGTGTAGTTAAATCTGAAAATCCTCTATCTTTACATAGTTGGCAAGCTATAACAATCATTTAAACAAGCTTTTTATTTAAATTTTTTGAATTCATGGACTCAAAACCAGAAGAAAGTATCTTACTAAAACATTCCTACAAAGTCCATTGTTTTGAAATTCGAGTAGTGAGTACAGGGTATGTTTTGAGTACCTTATCTTTCTCTAACATTATCTTCTTTCCTTAATACATTTTATCTTCATCATGAATGTTATTGTACATTCTTTTTTTTTATTAACATATAATGTATTATTTGCCCCAGGCTTACACATTTCAAAGCACTTACCATGGCACATATCCTCCCCAATGTCCATAACCCAGCCACATGATCCCTACCCCTCCTACCCCCAGCTACTCTCAGTTTGTTTTGTGAGTTTAGGAGTCTCTTATGGTTTGTCTCCTTCCAGATCCCATCTTGCTTCATTTCCCTCCCCCATTCCCCACGATCCCCGGCCCTGCCTCTCAAATTCTTCATATGATAATTGTCTTTCACTGATTGACTTATTTCGCTTAGCATAATACCCTCTAGTTCCAACCATGTCGTTGCAAATGGCAAGATTTCGTTTCTCTTGATGGCTACATAGTATTCCATTGTGTATATGTGTATATATATATATATATATATATATATATATATATATAT
>CM052884.1:28257659-28344035 GCA_028534135.1 Potos flavus | reverse complement strand
GTTGTGTATTTGAGATCTTTCTTGTTTCTTGAGAAAGGCTTGTATTGCTATATGCTTTCCCCTCAGGACTGCCTTTGCTGTGTCCCAAAGATTTTGAACAATTGTGTTCTCATTTTCATTCGTTTCCATGAATTTTTTTAAATTCTTCTTTAATTTCCTGGTTAACCCATTCATTCTTTAGTAGGATGCTTTTTAGCCTCCATGTATTTGAGTTCTTTCCAACTTTTCTCTGGCTGGTTTGGTGTTTGCAAATTCTTTTATTTTTTGTTTGTCCTGGAAGCTTTTTATCTCTCCATCTATTTTCAATGTCAGCCTAGCTGGATATAGTATTCTTGGCTGCATATTTTTCTCGTTCAGTGCTCTGAATATCTCATGATATGTTTAACTGAATTCAAAAGATATTATTGACCACTTGTGATATACTGAGATAAATGGTAGCTGGAAAACAGATTGGAAAGACTCAGTTCATGAATCAAAAAGCTTATACATTGAGTGGAAGAAATAAAACAAATGTATATAAAATAAGCCATTATATTAATATATTTTATAATATCCTAAAAACATTTTAAGAAAGAATTCTGATTTATTAGCAAGTCAGTAAGTCAAAGGACAAAAGGAGTTCTATATCCACTCTTCCTTTCTCAAGGAAATGATAGTTTACTAATTCTGTGTCTTATCTATGCTCTCTTTAATTACTACTAACAGTTCCTTACTCAAGATCCCAAAATCTCATGGGATAGTATGTTCCAGCACAAATAAGATACTAATGTGGGGGAAAAATGCATTTAACTATACTTAAAGGAAGATGTATGGACTCTGCGTTAACACAGTCATAGCCAATTTCAATGGTACCTCAAGATTGAAAGACTTTGAAGTTCATGAGCATTTCATTATTATGTCTAATTGTTGTTTTTTTGTCACTGTTGTTTTCATTCCAGAATCCAGATGAGTTCAATACTAAGTTTCCATGAATTCTAAGAAAAAAAAGTTATTTTCAGTGTATGAATATGTAGTGACAAGAATTTTACTGAGAATAACAGCCATTTTGTTTGAATTCAAGTTTCTGAGGAACTTCAAATAGGTGAAAAGTTATAGGCTTTGGAATAAACATGATAGATTTGAAATACCTTTCAAGTTAGTGTTGTGCCTAAGGGTAATTTAAACTTACTGAGTTTGATTTTTCTTACTTGCAAATAAATATAATAATATCTTTCTCACATGTTGCTATAAATACCAAATTAAATTATTGTTTTGTATATAACACATAATAAGAGCTAAGTAGATTTACTATTGTGGGCAACATTAACCCAATGTTTAAAAGGAAATAAGTTCAACATTTGACCTGATAGCCACCTCAGAAGAGGCAATTAGCAAGTAGGTCATAGAAAATGAGAGTAGAAAAAGAGAAATAGAGTGTAGAATATCAAGTCACATATGTTAAATTAGTTAGATTGTAAATTTGGAACCTTAAATTTGTCAACCTGAAAGAGCTAGGGAATTACCTATATTTTTAAGGATCCTTTCTTGGTTTTTATCATCTCTTGTTTGGTACTTAATAGCAACTCCATAAAGTTTTTTGGTAATTGAACTTATTTGACTTTTTCTCTCCCTTTTTTTCCTCTTTCTTATGCTTTTATTACAAAATTAAATAGGAAAACATGTTTTTTTTTTTTATAAGACAACAAAAGTGTATACAAATGTCTGTTTCTTCTTCCCTGTGTTCTCCTGTCCCCTCCCAACACCTTCTCACTCTCTTTCAGGTGAGCAGTGTATCCTTTCAGAAATGTTGCTGTGAATTTACATATGCACTTTTTATACATACAACTAGTTATTTTCAATACATCTTATTCTGCAACTTGCTTTTATTTACACTTAGCTATATATCAAAAGTTTCTGTGTGGGTTTATACAGGTCTACCTCATTCAAGTATTTGCAGAGTTTTCTGTTTTAAGTCATTTTGCCTTTACTATTTTTTATGGTAGCTTCAATTTTTTATTTAAATTCCAGCTAGTTAGCATACAGTGTAATATTACTTTCAGGTGTAGAATTTAGTGATTCAGCACTTACAAACATCCAGCGCTTATCACAAGTGTCCTTCTTAATGCCCAATGCCCATTTAACCCAACCCCCTGCCCACCTCCCCTCCAGCAACCCTCAGTTTGTGCTCTATAGTTAAGAGTCTGTTTTGGGACACTTGGGTGGCTCAGTCAGTTGAGCATCTGATTCTTGATTTTGGCTCAGGTAATGAGATAAGGCTCCTGAGATCAAGCCCCACATAAGACTCCTTGCTCAGTGCAGAGTCCACTTGTCCCTCTGCCTCTGATCCTCTCCCTGCCACCTCCCCTCTGCTGGCACTCTCTCTCCCTTTCTCTCTCTAATAGTTTTTATATATTTAAAAAAAAAAAGGAGTCTGTTTTACGGTTTGCCTCTCTCTTTTTTTCCCCCTTATGTTCATTTGTTTTGTTTCTTGAATTCCACATATGAATGAAATCACACGGTATTTGTCTTATTCTGACAGACTTATTTCACTTAGACTAATACTCTCTAGCTCCATCCACAGTGTTGCATGTGGCAAGGTTTCACTCTATTTTATGGTTGAGTAATATTCCATTGTGTGTGTGTGTGTGTGTGTGTGTGTGTATGTGTATGTGTATTACATTTTCTTTATCCATTCATTAGTCAATGGACATTTTGCACTCTTTCCATAATTTGGCTATTATTGATAATGCTGCTATAAACATTATGGTGTATGTATCCCTATGAATCAGTATTTTTGTATCCTTTACCTAAATACCTAGTAGTGCAATTGCTGAGTTGTAGGGAAGCTCTATTTTTAACTTTTTGAGGATCCTCCAGACTGTTTTCCAGAGTGGCTGTACGAGCTTGGATTCCCACCAACAGTGTAAGAGGATTTCCCTTTCTCCACATCCTTGTCAACACTTGTTGTTTCCTGTCTTGTTAATTTTAGCCATTCTGACAAGTATGAGGTGGTATCCCACTGTAGTTTTGATTTGTATTTCCCTGATGATGAGTGATGTTGAGCATCTTTTCATGTGTCTCTTGGCCATCTGGATGTCTATTCATGTCTTCTGAGCATTTTTAGCTGGATTATTTGTTTTTTGGGTATTGAGTTGTATAAGTTACTTATAGAGTTTGCCTTTAGATTTTGCCTTCATTACATATGTCATTTACTAATATCTCCTCCCATTTCATAGGCTGACTTTTAGTTTTGTTGATGGTTTCCTGCACTCTGTAGAAAACTTTTTATTTTGATGAAGTCCCAATAGTTCAGTTTTATTTTTGTTTCCCTTGACTCCAGGAGACATATTTAGCAAGAAGCTGCTATGGCTGATGTCAGAGAGGTTACTGCCTATGTTCTCTACAATTTCTATGGTTTCCTGTCTCACATTTAGGTCTTTCATCCATTTTGAATTTATTTTTGTGTATGTATAAGAAAGTGGTCCAGTTTCATTCTTTTCCATGGAAGAAATGGATAAATTTCTGGAAACATATAAACTACCAAAACTGAAACAGGAAGAAATAGAAAACTTGAACAGACTGATAACCAGCAAAAAAAATTGAATCAGTAATCAAAAACTTTCCAACAAACAGAAATCCAGGGCCAAGTGGCCTCACAGCTAAATTCTACAAAACATATAAAGAAGAGTTAATATCAATTCTCCTTAAACTATTCCAAAAAATAGAAATGGAAGGAAAATGTCCAGACTCAATCTATGAGGCAAGCATTACCCTGATTCTGAAACCAGATGAAGACGTCACTCAAAAAGAGAACTACAGGCCAATATCCCGATTAACATGGATGCAAAAATTCTCAACAAAATACTACCAAATAAAATCCAACAGTACCTTAAAAGAACTATTCACCATGATCAAGTGGGATTTATTCCTGGGTTGCAAAAGACTCAATATTTGCAAATCAATCAATGCGATACACCACATTAATTAAAGAAAGGATAAGAACCATATGATCCTCTCAGTAGATGAAGAAAAAAACATTTGATAAAGTACAACATCCATTTTTGATAAAAACCCTAAACAAAGCAGGATAGAGGGAACATACTTCAACATAATAAAGGCCATATACAAAAAACCCACAGTTAATATCATCCTCAATGGGGAAAAACTGAGAGCTTTTCCTCTATGGTCAGGAACAGAACAGGGATGTCCACTCTCACCACTGTTATTTAACATTGTACTGGAAGTCCTAGCCTCAGCAATCAGACAACAAAAACAAATAAATAAAAGGCATCCAAATCAGCAAGGAAGAAGTCAGCCTTCCACTATTTGCAGATGACGTGATACTCTATATAGAAAACCTGAGAAACTCCACCAAAAAACAGCTAGAACTGAAAAACAAATTCAGTAAAGTTGTAGGTTACAAAATCAATGTACAGAAATCTTGTATTTCTATACATCAGTAATTAAGCAACAGAAAGAAAACTTAAGAAAACAATCCCATTTATAATTACGCCAAAAATAATAAGATACCTAGGAATAAACTTAACCAAAGAGGCGAAAGACCTGTACTGTGAAAACTATAAAACACTGATGAAAGAAATTGAAGATGACGCAAAGAAATGGGAAAACATTCCATACTCATGAATTGGAAGAACAAATATTGTTAAAATGTCTATACTACCCAAAGCAATCTATACATTTAATGCAATCCCTATCAAAATATAACTAGCATTTTTCAGAGCTAAAAACAAACAATCTTAAAATTTGTATGGGGCCACAAAAGAACTCAAATACCAAAGCAATCTTGAAAAGAAAAGCAAAGCTGGAGGCATCACAATTCCAGAGCTCAGGTAATATTACAAAACAGTATCATTAAGTCAGCATGGTACTAAAACAGACACATAGATCAATAGATCAGAATAGAAAACCCTAAGCTGAACTCACAACTATATGGTCCACTAATCTTCAACAGAGCAGAAAGAATATCCAATGGGGGGAAAAATAGTTGAAAAGACTGAAATACTGATATTTTTAAATTTGGTTCTTCTTACCTAGAAAAAAATAATTATCTGTGCATGTAGCTATGTTGTTTATATTTTGTGCATTATGTGAATGACTATCTATATATGTGGTTGTTTGTGTGTGTTTGTGTGCATATGTGCGTATGTTCGTGTATCTTCTTAATTCAAGAGATATTATGTTTTGTCATGCAACTATATTTTGAGAATTTCCAACTATATTGAGTATCATGATTCATCTTCTCTGGTTTGCAGACAGTGTGATCTTCTCAAAAAATCTCATTTTCTCAAATATGCCCACACTATCATAAATTATCCAATGGCTTCTAAAATACTTATACTGTTCTACAAAGTTCTTTATGATCCTTGCTTATGTTATTATTACTATTTCAATACCATTGTCTCCCTTGTCCTTTGTAAGAGTTGGTAGGTCAAACGTTCTTCCTCGAAGGTCCAATGAAGGTGGTAAGAGATGAATTTGAGGGGTAAGGAGTTAAGTCACTATGTGAGACCATTTCTCCTGGCCTACTTAACTTCTATATATGCTCATTGTTGTGTTTATGCTTATGATTCAGACTTGACTGAAGTGTTGTTTCCTCAGCCATGTCCCTCTCTAGCCCAAGCCTTGTAAGATTATTTTATTATTTTTTTATTCCTCCTCAACTCTTCTCTCAATTTTAAATTGTACGTTTACTTGTGTGACCATTTATATTATCTATCAATCTATCTATCATGTATTTATAATTTATCTAGTTCCTTAAGACATGCAGTGAGCTCAATGGGAGGAAATAGCTCATGTGTTTTTGCTCACCATTAAATCCCCAGGGGTCTAGAATGTTACTGGACACAAAATAGGTGCTGGAAAACATGTATTTAGTCAAGGATTAGCTGTCATATAATTTGATTCCTGTGTTCTCCAGAATTTATTATTTTATATTTTTTGTGTGACTAAGGCTTTCAGAATCTGTATGATGATAGATTAATTGACCAAGCACTATTTTTCACTGATTTAGCAAGCAAATACTATCCTTTTTTTTTTTTTTTTCAAATACTACCCTTAAACATTAAAATCTGCCTGAATATATACCTTTTCTTAATGCAGTTAAATTATGGAGATGATTATTTTATATCCATCTTTTTCTAACTAGAAAGGATAGCCTTATAATTTAATAACTTATGTAGCCTCATACAATGCATAAGAGCAAAACCAGCCATTTAAAGCAGATACATAAATGTGGTATCTTTATTCGTAATGATCTTTTAAGTTCCTTTCCAGCCCTGAAATTTTATGTATCTACATGCCACCTTAAATACATGAAGTATTTTTTCTTAATCCCTTGACCCTGTCTTTTTATGATTTTAATTTGTCTTGACACTAGAACATCATCTCCTTTTATAACTTGAATCAGCAATCACTGGAAATCTTTAGGCTAATGCCAAGACCCATTAACCTGAATAGTGAATCACTAGAGTCAAGTTAAGTAATGTAAAATATTTAAGATTAAGCTTTTCCCTCTATCAGTTTATCTAAAGGTTTTGCATAGGATAAACTGATTTAAGGCATTGATGCTTTTAAAATTATGTAGTAACATTGCACTTTCTGAGGGTTACCTTGGTGCCTTCTCAGCTATTCGATGTTGATAATAGGTTCTGTACATAGATGATTACATTCCAAAAGCAGAATTTTCAAGCAGATCCAGAAATATGAAGAAATGTCCTAGGCAGATTTGGATTTATTAAATGGTCAATGCTTCCTAGAGCATTTGAGTATTTAGGGACTCCTGTCAGCAGTAGCTAATGCTTTCCCTAGAGAAGATCTAAGATGGTACAAAATAGAGTAGAAATTGTATAGAATAACCCATATTTGCCTTTTAGCTTTGACTTTTACTGAGAACATTTAGAATAAATCAACATAATCTTTTCAGTCTAATACATCCCTACAGATTTTTTAGATAATTTTCAGGAAGCATTGGTTTGAGATAATAATGGTGTAGAGTAGACAAACTAGATACAATTCAAAAAGCACAATACTTCATCAATAACCCCATTCTCTCACGTCACTGTCTTGCTCTATTGTTTTTGAAATTAACCATCTCACAGTAGCCTACATGATACATACAATTCAAATGAAGCAATCTTAATTTCCATAATTATTTCCTGTATTACATGACTTCTGTATCTCACAATCTTAGTCTAATCCCTGTTGAAACATACATACATTTGTCCATATACATTTAGGGAATATATTCTTTGTACTATATACTGTGCTAGACATTGTATTAGATATAGATACTATTTTCTGTTTTTAGTAATGCTCCAAGATACTCTGCAATGTTTACTTTAGATATGATACAAAGAGGCAGTTTCATTTTAGTTGATACAATCTTGTAGTACATGGGCAAGCTTGTTACTTTTTTTCTTTTTAAGATTTTATTTATTTATTTGAGAGAGAGAGCCCATGTACATGCATACAAGGAGGGAGGGACAGCGGGAGAGGGGGAAACAGACTCCCCGCTGAGCAGGGAACCAGCCTGAGCTAAATCCCAGGACCCTCAGTTCAAGACCTGAGCCAAAGGCAGACTCTTAACAAACTGAGACATGCGGACTCCCCAAGATTGTTACTTTTTTTATTTTTAAAGATTTTATTTATTTGACAGAGAGAGACAGCAAGAGAGGGAACATAAGCAGGGGGAGTGGAAGAGGGAGAAGCAGGCTTCCCACTAAGCAGGGAGCCTGATGTAGGGTTCCATCCCAGGACCCTGGGATCATGACCTGAGCAGAAGGCAGACGCTTAACAACTGAGCCACCCAGGTGCCCTGATGGTTACTTTCTTATACACAACACTTTATTTCAAATTTCTTCTCACCTTGTATCAGCTACTCTATATGCCTAAAATATTTTTTCCCTTTTTTTCCACCCTGGATTATATCTATATCTATATCTATATCTATATCTATATCTATATATAGATATATCTATATATAGATATATATATATATTTATGACTAAGTTTAAAATTATCTTCTCTGTGAGTCTTTCATCAAACTTCTTGGGTAAGTGTGTCTCTATTCAAAGTTCTATATCTATTTTCAAATTTTACTTCCAGTATTTAAATTGCACCCTCATTATTTGGTAAATGGTTGTCTCCTTTGCTAGTATTCTAGCAAATGATATGGAGTTCTTTTAACATATAACTTTATATCTTTAATATCTTGCTCAGTACATGGCACACATTAGTGAATAAATGGAAATTATAGATCCAATGTGGAAAGACAGCACTGGTTTCTAACAGTACGGATTTATGGGACAGGAAATAGGAAGACAAATGACAATATGATTATGACTGATTAAGACTGTGTAGTTTTTAAGTGGATATCCTTTGTTTTGCTAAACTTGATAAAAAGTAGCTACAAGCAAAAATAACAGAGAGAGGTCTAGAATTGTTTTATCAGCTCTGAAAGTTAAGAGGGTTGGGATGGAAATGGACTGCAATGGTAAGGTCCAAAGAAGAAAAAAATTATTCAAAGTTAAGAGCCAGAAGTTTTTCCAACATTATTATTATACCTGAATATTGTTTGAAAGAAGTTTGTTAACTCACATGCAATAATCAGTTTTCTTATATTTTACTTCTGTTTGACTATACATTATACAATATAACATAATACATATAAGTAGTTTCATGTTGAAATACTTGAATTAACTAAATCTAATCCATATTTGAAACACTGGGACACTTCTGTAAATTAATGTTAGATAGATAGTGTATCTAGCAAATAGTGCCCAAACTACTTTCCTGTTAGTGAGTTACCTTTTTTCCACTTAGCTGAAAATATTGCATAATGTCCAAAGGAAACACATGAAGAGGGCACTACTGAAAGAGAGAGTGAAGGTGGTAAATGGAACAGTGATAAAAACTGCACAGTCAAGGAAAGGAAGGGGGTACAGATTTGTGTATATAATAGCAACTCTGCCAACCTTAGTCAGCTGAATCAAAGATTTGCAAAGAGGTGCCGCCCACCTCTGTCCAGAGCAAAGGACCATCCCTGGTGCTCCAATGATTTATCATTATTTTTAACTATTGGGCCTAGTTAATACTCCATTAATCCTAGCAATTTCCTAAAAAGTAGTTTCTTTCTGAAGTACTTTAACTTCATAGATGCCCTCAAGATATTGGTAATGCCAGATTTCCCCACCCTGGGTCACAAAAGAATTCCTAAGTAATGGTGTTGAATAAACAGTTTTATTCCAGGTCAGTTTCTACATATCGCAGATAATCAGTAAAGAGTTATGTGTCCTAGATATTACAATAATGGAGGATAGTTGTGAGCTCTGAGCACTGTGGACAATTTTGGGGCACAGGAGTGGATGCAGTATCCAGGTCTGCTATCATTTCTAAAAAGGTTAAACATTAAACAAAATGACTTTATGCATATATGAAAGCTGACTTCTTAATAAAGTTTTTTATTAAAAAGATTGCAAGTGTGTTTTCACTTCAAAAATAATTCTTCTGGTTAAAGAAGACTACTCAGGCTTAGATTTCTTTGCTCATTATGGCTATAAAGTCAACACACCATAAAGCTCTATATTTAAGAAGGATTCAAAAAAGAAAATTAACATAATGCTGTTTATTTAGAATTAGATATTATTTTTTGTAACCAGATTCTATTATACCAAAAAGGAACTCCCTCCCCACATTTCTAGTATTAGAAAAATAAATTCTTCTGTCTCCTAAGTTTGTTTGCACATGTTACAGAGATTTTCTAGATTAAGTTGCTTGTATCCTAGCCCCTTGGCTGCATTTAGAGGTGATAATAAGTACCTGAGATATTCCACCCAAACCTCCCTTCAAAGAGGAATATGCTGCCTACTTCAAGGAAGATGGTCAACAGAAAACCCACAGTTCTTAGCTCCTTCAGGCTCTTGTTTAGCTGCAGAGCACCACCTTACCCAATGTCCTTGCTTTCCTATGTCAGTTCACCACATTTAGTGACTGAATAAGGAAGGGGTATAATGACCCAGTAATTTTGCGCCCCATCTCCCAATATTGAGAAGGGTAATATATGCTCCAGAGCTCTTACTAGGTTGGATGAAGCTTTGTTGGCCTTACATTGTAGTTCTAATTCTACCCTGCCTGGTTCTGCTTTGTCTAACTTTCCCTCCCTCCCCCACAGGTGTTGAACGCTAGTAAATATATGGCACTCCAAACTCTTGTTGCAGCATCTGTGTACAAACTCTGTCACAGCATCTGCTTCTGGAGAACCTAATCTGTGACAATTTTACCAGAAGTGGTTGAAAAATGCAGGTGGTAAGGTTTTATAGCTAAATAACAGCCACCTGGCTGGCAACAAATATCTCATCATTCTTAGTGGTTGGAGTACAGGCAGTCCCTGGCAGAAGGCAGCAATTCAATTGCTAAAACCAGAGATGAATCTTGATCGTATATAGGTTGAAGTGAATGTATTAAATGACTCCTCAGGCATACGAAAGAGATAGTAGATGTTAGGAAGTGATATTTTATAATCATTGCTATGCATGATGAATGCTGTCTAGAGAAATAGTGCACCTCTGAGGTCAAGAAACTGACACTTGAAATTCAAGAGTGAAAAGCTGAGGGGTACTTTGGTTGCATATGAAGAATATCTAACCTTCTGCAAGAGGAAGGTAGAGAAAGCTAAGACCCAAAACCAGGACTGTGGCTAAACATCAAAGACAGCTAAATGCCCAACTGAAGTAAATATATTTTGCCAAGATCGGAACTCTGTTTGAGAAGAATGAGACCCTAACAGATGAATCTCATGAACCTTCTGAGACATGGTGGGTTCATTGGTCCTTGGTAAGAGGTAGCATTTGCTTTAAATTGAAAGATAATGCAGGTGCTTTTTTCTTACAAAGCAACAATCTGGAATCATTAGAATTTATCTATTCAAATGACTTGAGCAGAAGTCTTTTTCCTTTGGGGAGGGTGAGTGTTAAATCTGTAAGTTATATCAATTTGCAAATAAAAATAAAACTACAGGGCATTACATTAGTTGGAGATCAATAGTAATAATAGATTTAAACCATTAATTTTTAAAAGAATATATAACCATTATTGATTTTTCTCACAATCAATATGAAATCATACACTTTTAAGTTAGCAATAAAATAATAACCTTTACATTATAAATACAAACAACAAAGCCCCTTGATTCTCCCCCTCCCCCTCAGGAACTTTCCTACCCAACATATTGGCCACTTGGCCTGTACCTAGTATTAAATCACAGAATAACCCAAATGAGGACAAGCTGAGTCTGAGAAGCAGGGAATGGACTGTTACAAAGGTCCTGTAATACTTATCTAGCCTTTACCTGACAGGAACCTAATATATACATCGAGCTGTATACTTGATTAAAGGAGCTGGAAAATAAAATTGGACAGGGAAGTTTTGTCGACTTGGGAGCACTCTTCTAAAATCCAGTATTTAATATCTGTTCAGGACGACATGAAATGCTGTGACTCATTATGAGGATGGCTCACAGAGGTGTGGAAAAAGCAATAACTTTTACAAGTAAAGTTGTAATTCAGATAATAGAGGAAAGAATTCAAAGGCTGAGTGAAGTGGACACACAGGAGTGTGGCCAGAAGACCTGCTGGATGACTACATTTTATGGGAAAGCCTAGAGGGTACACATTTATTAAATTTACAATGAATACACTGGTGACAGTGGAACTTGCATCATAAAATATTCAGTGTGGCTCTAAACTATAGGCCATGGCTGTCAACTGGAGAGACTATTGAAGGACTCAGATCACCGATAACAATGAAGATGAGAGGATCCCAAACTATAAAGGCTAAACAATGCTAATTAATTGCCAAAAGCCAAGAGAAAACAAGCTTAATAGAGATCGGCAAGGTTTCAGGGGCAGTCAAGGGGAGACTGATTCACCAAGAGTTATAGAGATAGTTTATAGACCACATACCCTAGTGATAAAATAGATAAGTATCTAACAATGGTACTATCCAACTTGTATTAGCAGGAGAAATCAGGAATATGTGGTCAGAAGGAAGGGAGAGGATCATTCTTTCCATTAAAAAGTGGTGCAATGTCATATGTCCATTTTTTTTCCCAATAAAGCTAAATGGGGAAAGGGATAAAACACATGTAAAAGAAAAAAGTCATGACCTTTTGATATATACCTGGACATAAGTCAGTTTTCAAACCACGAATCCATTGACTAAAGCAATAGCTAGGTCCCTATAAAGACAGGTACATGGGAAGAACACATGAAGACTCAGTGACTAGTCCAACATGTAAGGAGCTTAGAAGTAGTCATCCATCCTGACAAGTAAAAATCTGAAGAAACTGAAATATCACTACCTCTTATTAAAGCTATTAGAAAAGTGACTTCCAGGGAAAATTTCTGCCCCCCAAATTGGAAAGACAGGCAAATACAGAGAATCATAACTTACTGGAGGAGAAACCCATGAGCAGAAACCTTCATAGGAAGCAATACTTGGGGTGAGAAAAGCTGGACTGCAATTGGTGAATTGCTAGAGGTGTAGTGTGTACAAGTCTGAGATTGAAAACCTTCAGGGACCCAGCCTTTGAGGGACCCTCATGCTTTTGTGTTTTACCTGCAGGAGCTCTACCAGGTTCACAGTGGAGATCTGAAAAATAAAAAAACCCTCATGTTTCCAGCAAAAGGAGGTGAAAAATTCCATTTTGAAATACACCAAAAATCTGTACTTTGTGACAGGCCTGCCCAAAGGAGAAACTATTATACCAGACCCTAGGTTGCTATGATTTTAGCAAAGTCTAAACAATCTGGGGGAAAAGAAATACCCAACTCCAGCCCCTAATAGCCATTCTGAGATTGGAAACAGGCTCGATGCAATGAACAGCAGGCTGGAAGAAGTAGAGGAATGAATTAGTGATATGGAAGACAAAATAATGGAAAATAATGAAGATGAACAAAAGAGAGAAAGAGGAATTATGCAACACAAGAATAGACTTGGAGAACTCAATGACTCCAACAAATGTAATAACATTCATATTATAGAAGTCCCAGAAGAAAAGAGAGACAAAAGGGGAGAAAAATTTATTTGAGGAAATAATAGCTGAAAACTTCCCTAACCTGGAGAAGGACACAGACATCCAGTTTCAGGAGGCACAGAGTATGCCTATCAACATCAATAAAAGCAGGTTAACACCAAGACATACTGTAATAAAATTTGCAAAATATAGTGATAAAGGAAAAAATCTTAAAAGCAGCAAAACAAAATAAATCCTTAACATGAGAAAGTCCATGACGCTAAATTCAGATTTATCAACAGAAAGTTGGCAAGCCAGAAGGGAGTGGCATGATATATTCAAAATGCTGAATGAGAAAAATCTGCAGCCAGCAAGGCTCTTCAGAATAGAAGGAGAGATACAGAGTTTCCCAAACAAAAATAAAGCAGTTTGTGACCACTAGACTAGCCCTGTAAGAAACATCGAATATTGAGTGCAAAGAAGAGACCAAAAGTGACAAAGACAAGGAGGGATCAGATAAAATCCAGAAACAATGACAAAACAAGTAATAAAATGGCAATAATACAAATCTATCAATAATTACTTTGAATGGAAATGGTTTAAACACTCCAATCAAAACACAGATTGTCAAAACAGATAAAAAACAAGGTCCATCTAGGGGCACCTGGGTGGCTCAGTGGGTTAAAGCCTCTGCCTTTGGCGCGTGTCATGATCTCAGGGTCCTGGGATCAAGCCTCGCATCGGGTTCTCTGCTCAGCAGGGAGCCTGCTTCCTCCTCTCTCTCTGCCTGCCTGCTTGTGATCTCTCTCTCCCTGTCAAATAAATAAATAAAATCTTAAAAAAAAACCAAGGTCCATCTGTATGTTGCCTACAAGAGACTAATTTTAGACCTAAAGACACCTGCAGATTAAAAGGGAGGGGTGTGAATGGATGTCAAAAGAAACCCTTACTAGTTATCAGACAAACTAAACATTAAAACAGAAGCTGCAAAAAAAAAAAAAAAAGACAGAGAATGGGATTATATAATGATAAAGGGCACAAACTAACAAAAAGATCTAACTATTATAAATATTTATGCCCCCAGAATGGGAGCACCAAAATATATAAAGCAATTAATAACAAACATGAAGGAACTAATTTATTATTTTAAACTAATGAACTATTATTATAAACTATAAACTAATTTATTATAAACTATGAACCAATTTATTATAAATTAATAGTAATGAACTTTAACACTCCATTTACATCAATGGACGAATTATCTAAACAAAAAGTAAACAAGGAAAGAATGGTTTTGAATGTCACTCTGGAGCAGATGGACTTAACAGATAGACACAGAACATTCCATCCTAAAACAGCAGAATACACATTTTTTTTTCAAGTGTACATGCAACATTCTCCAGAATAGATCACATATTAGGTCACAAAATAGGACTTGATAAATACAAAAGGATTGAAATCATATCATGTACCTTTTCTGTATGACAATATGAAACTAGAAGCCAACCATAAGAAAAAATTTGGAAAGACCATAAATACATGGAGGTTGAATAACATGCTACTTAATAACGAATTGATCGACCAGGAAATAAAATAAGAAACAAAAAAATGCACGGAAAAAAATGAAAATACAGCAGTCCAAAACCTTTGGGATGCAGCAAAAGTGGTCGTAAGTGGGAAATATATAACAATGCAGGCCTACCTCAAGAAGCAAGAAAAAATTCAAATAAACAATCTAACCTTACACCTAAAGGAGCTAGAACAAGAAAAACAAAGCCTAAAGCCAGCAGAAGGAAGGAAACAATAAAGATTAGAACAGAAATAAGTGATATAGAAGCTAAATAAATAATATATCACAGATCAGTGAAACCAGGAACTGGTTCTTTGGAAAAAAAAAATCAATAAAATTTGTAAACCTCTAGTCAGACATATAGAAAAGAGAAAGACCCCAAATAAAATCACAAATGAGAAAGGAGAATTAACAACAAACACCACAAAAAAACACAACAATTATAACAGAATATATGAAAAACTATATGCCAACAAATTGGACAGTCTGGAAGAAATGGATAAATTTCTAGAAACATATGAGCCACCAAAACTGAAACAGAAGAAATAAAAAACTTGAACAGACCCATAACCAGCAAAGAAATTGAAACAGTAACCAAAAAAAATAAAAAAATAAATCTGACAAACAAAAGTCCTGGGCCAGATGACTAACCTCAGCAATAAGACAACAAAAAGAAATAAAAGACATCTAAATTGGCAAAGAAGTAGTCAAGCTTCCTATATTTGCAAATGGCATGATACTCTATACAGAAAACCTGAAAGACTCCACCAAAAAACTGCTAGAACTGACAAATTCAGTAAAGTTGTAAGTTGCAAAATCAATGTACAGAAATCTGATGCATTTCTATACACCAATAATAAAGTAACAGAAAAAAAAAAATCAAGGAGAATCAATCCCTTTTACAACTGTACCAAAAATCTTAAGATAGTAATAAACCTAATGAAAGGAGTAAAAACCTGTATTCTGAAAACTATAAAACATTGATGAAGGAAATTGAAGATGATACAACGAAATGGAAAAACATTTCATGCTTACAAATTAGAAGAACAAATATTGTTAGAATGTCTATATACCCAAAACAATCTACACATTTAATGCAATCCGTAAGATTTTCAGAGCTAAAAAACAAACAATGCTAAAATTTGTATGGAACCACAAAAGACATCAAATAGCCAATAGCCAAAGCAATCATGGAGAAAAAAACAAAACAAACAAACAAAAAAAAACAAAGCTGGAGGCATCGCAATTCCAGACCTCAGGTTATATTACAAAGCTGTAGTTATCAAGACAATATGTTACTGGTACAAAAACAGACACATAGATCAATAGATTAGAATAGAAAACTCATAAATGAAGCCACAATCATATGGTGAACTAATCTTTGACAAAGCAGGAAAGAATATCCAATGGAAAAAAGACCATCTCTTCAACAAATGGTGTTGGGGAAACTGGATGGTAATATGCAAAAGAATGAAACTGGACCACCATACATAAAAATAATACCTAAATATGAAACAGGAAACTGTAAAAATCCTAGAAGGGAACATAGGCAGTAACTTTTTTGACTTCAACTATAGCAACTTTTTTTGTAGATAGGTCTCCTAAGGTAAGGGAAACAAAGAAAAATAAACTATTGAGACTACATCAAGATAAAAAGCTTTTTAAGATATTTGTAAATGACATATCTGATAAAGATTTAGTATCCAAAATAAACTACTTACGTAACTCAATACCCAAAACCAAATAATCCAATTAAAAAAATAGGCTGAGGACAGGAATTAATATTTTTCTAAAGTAGACACACAGATGACCAACAGACATATGAAAAGATGCTTAATATCATTTATCATCAGGGAAATACAAAACAAAACTACAGTGAGATATCACCTCCCACCTATCAGAATGACTAAAATTAACAACATAGGAAATGAAAAGGTGTGGTGACGATATGGAGAAAGGGGAACCCTCTTACACTGTGGTGGGAATGCAAACTGGTGCAGTCACTTTGGAAAACAGTATGGGGGTTTCTCAGAAAGTTAAAAATAGAACTACCCTATGATCTAGCAACTTCACTACTAAGTATTCATCCAAAAGATACAAAAATACTAATTTGAAAGAGTACATACACCTGATGTTTATATATAGCAGCATTATCTACAAGAGTCAAACTATGGAAAGAACCCAAATATCCATCTATTGTTGAATGGATAAAGAAGATGTGGTAAATATATACATACAATGGACTATTAACCATGAAAAAGAATGAACCAGGGGCACCTGGATGGCTCAGTGGGTTAAAGCCTCTGCCTTCAGCTTGGGTCATGATCTCAGGGTCCTGGGATCAAGCCCCACATCGGGCTCTCTGCTCAGTGGGGAGCCTGCTTTCTCCTCTTTCTCTGTCTGCCTCTCTGCCTACTTGTGATCTCTCCATGTCAAATAAATAAATAAAATCTTAAAAAAAAAAAAAAAAAGAATGAACCACAATGAGATACCACCTCATACCAGTCAGAATGGTTAAAATTAACAAGCCAGGAAATGACAGATGTTTAGGATGCAGAGAAAGGGGAACCTTCCTACACTGGTAGTGGGAATGTAAGCTGGGGCAGCCACTCTGGAAAACAGTGTGGAGGTTCCTCAAAAACTTGAAAATAGAGCTACCCTATGATCCAGCAATTTGCACTAGTGGGTATTTACCCCAAAGATACAAATGTAGTGATGTGAAGGGGCACATGCACCTCAATGTTTATAGCAGCAATATCCACAATAGCCAAACTATGGAAAGAGCCCACATGTCCATCAACAGATGGATATGGATAAAGGAGATGTGGTGTATATATACAATGGAATATTATGCAGCCATCAAAAAATGAAATCTTGCCATTTGAAATGACGTCAATGGAATGAGAGGGTATTATGCTAAGTGAAATAAGTCAATCAGAGAAAGAGAATTATCATACGATCTCATTCATATGTGGAATTAAGAAAACAAAACAGAGGATCATAGGGGAAGAGAAGAAAAAAAACAAGACAAAATCAGAGAGAGGAAAAAAAAAAATCAGAGAGGGAGACAAACCATAAGAGATTCTTAATCATAGAAAACAAACTGAGGGTTACTGGAGGGGAGTAGGGTGGGGGAATGGGGTAACTGGGTGATGGGCATTAAGTAGGGTATGTGATATAATTAGCACTGGGTATTATATAGGACTGATGAATCACTGACCTTTACCTCTGAAACTAAAAATACATTGTATGTTAACTAATTGGATTTAAAGAAAAACATTTAAAAAAATAATGAAATCTTGCCATATGTAATGACATGGATGGAGCTAGAGAGGATTATTCTAAGCAAAACAAGTCAGTCAGAGAAAGAAAAATACCATATGATTTCAATCAAATGTGGAACTTAAGAAACAAAATAAATGAATATAGGGGATAGAAAAGAGAAAGACAGAGAGGCAAACCAAGAAACAGACTTTTAACTATAGAGAACAAACCACTGGTTACCAGAGTGGAGGTGGTTGGTGGGATGGGTGAAATATGTGTTGGGGATTAAGGAGTTCACTTGTTGTGATGAGCACTAGGTGTTGTATGGAAGTGTTGAAGAACTATATTGTACACCTGAAACTAATATCATACTGTATGTTAACTAACTGAAGTTTAAATAAAAACTTAAAAAATAGTGACTGAAAATTTACCTACATTAATGTCATATACCAAAGCACATATCCAAGAAGCTCAGAGCACCATGTGGGATAAATGCCAAAAATATAAAATAAAAAACACACAAAACTATAGCTAGGTATATAATATGGAAATTGCAGAAAATCAAAGATTAAGAAAAAATTTAAAAAGGCAAAGGGGATAAAAAGACAGGCTAGCTATACAGAAGCAAAGATGAGAATTACAGCCTATTCTCCTCAGAAACCATGAAAACAAAAAGAGAGTTTACTAAAATATTTCAAGTCTTCAGAGAAAAGACAAGAACAACAAAAACAGCAACCAAACATCCCATACCCTGCAAAATTACCCTTCTAATGTCAAAGAGAACTAAAGACTTACTCAGACATCAAAAATAGAGAAATTTGTTGTCTATAGACTTGTTTTACAAAGAAAAGGTTAAAAGAAGTTTTTCAGTGAGAACAGAGATGATATAGATCACAAACTCATATCTACATAAAGAAAGGATGAGTATAGGAAAATAAAAGTGAAAGTAAAATAACTTATTTTTCCTATTCTGAAGTGATCAAGGAGATAAGTTTGTTAAAAATATTAATAACAAAATGTATTTAAATATATATACCGGGGCACCTGTGTGGCTCAGTGGGTTAAAGCCTCTGCCTTTGGCTCAGGTCATGATCTCAGGGTCCTGGATTCGAGCCCCGCATCGGGCTTTCTGCTCAGCAGGGAGCCTGCTTGCTCCTCTCTGCCTGCCTCTGCCTACTTGTGATCTCTCTCTCTGTCAAATAAATAAATAAAAATCTTAAAAAAAACAACAACAAAAAAACACATATACCAATATATAGGCATATACTTATGTATACATTATATATACACTATACATATATGTATATGTAAGTACATATACACTTGATCCTAAGTCCCTGAAATCATGACCTGAGCCGAAGTCAGATGCTTAACCAATGGGGCCACCCAGGTGCCCCAGTGTGCAACTCTTGATTTCAGCTCAGGTCACGATCTCAGTGTTGTGAGATCAGGCTCCATGGAGCCTTCTTGAAATTCTCTCTCTGCCTCTGTCTCTGTCTCTCTCTCAAAGGAAAACAAAACAAACAAACAAACAAACAAACAAAATATATATATACATATGTAAATCACTTTTTGTAACATTGTATTTTCCATTTTGCATCATTTATTTAATGAAAATGTATTAATTTATTTTTCTTTTATGTTATAAGCATTGAAGTGATAATTAGGACATGACCTGTTTTCAGTGTTACAGTTGTAATAACAATGTAGCAAGTGCTAGAATAGAAATGTGTATGAAAATCTATCATTGGAGAGTTTCTTAAATTGAGTTCCAAGCAAATTTTGCATTTGTCATAAATGAATTTGTTAAAAATTAGATTAATGACCTCTACCAGGCCTGTAAATCCTAATATCTCAGAGTTGTTAAGTAAATATTCGTAAAAACTATTAACTGAACTGTAAACTAGATAGGAGATAGTATTTCTTAGCAGTGGCAGAAGTTGGAAAGGGGCAAAGATAAAGAAAGAATAAGAGGATCAGTTTATCTGGCAGAGAAGCAGGAATGGGTGTGAGCACTCTGAGAGGGAGGAGATAGCATTTGGCAAAGCATGTAGGTATGAAAATGTAAGACATATTCCAAAATCTCCATTAAATACATAGATATTTATGTTGGTAACTCATTTTACAAATGAAGTTCAGAAACAATGTTGTTAAAAAACTGAGTTCACTCATATGACCATTTATGGTTGACCTAGTATTAAAACCACTTCTCACAAATCAAATAATCCTATAGTCTCTCCAAAATTTAGAAGACCAGTAGTATTTGAGCTCCAGGGCCATTGTCAGAAGCACTCTGCAATTCCCCAAATGATTGCTATAAAATGGAATGTATTGATTCTTGAGGTACTGCAACCTCCATCAGATAACAAAAGTACATTGAACTAGTTGATACTTATGTTTTTATATCTTCAGTCTGGGCCCGATTTGAAATGGGAAGCCACTAGTGGGAGAATTATTTTACTCTAAAAGAGGTTTGGAAAACATCTTGGCTAGTATGTGTCTCTACAAGGCTAAGAAACAGTTAATGTGCTAATATCAAATAGACAGTTTAAGAAGGAACTCTTCTAGCCAAAAGTAAGATGGAATCCTGGCATTTCCTCAAAGTCCTTTCTTCAAAAGTATTATTTCCTCGTTTCCTTTTATTGTGTACCTGCCATGGTGTTCTCATTAGGGCTTCTGCTTCTGACAAGCCTAAGGACAGCTGGGAGCCTGCTGGCTTGAGGAGACAGCTTCACAGTGTGTCATCATGTGTGTTGTGGTGCTGTAAATCTCAGCATTTCGTGATCCCTCCTGCCTGAATTCTCAACGAGCATGGAGGGCAGCAGAAAACACTCCCGGTGGGGTGATACATCTGAAGTTCCTTGGGAAGAGAAGCAGCTCTAGAAAGGGGAAATGAAAGTTGCCAACGTATAATTATAGCCTCTGAACAGGAACTTGTCCAAAACACAGGATTATCATTCTGCCCTTTCAAACATGTTGTTGCAGTGACTGGGGGGCTTGGCACAGTACACGGCTGGCAGCAGATTATTCACTGGGGTCATCAGGGGAGAAGCAACACTTTCAATGAAACTCTTGTTTCTGTAATATCTTATTTTTTGCTTTCATATATTTCTTGACTTCTACCAGCTTACATTTCATCTTCTGGTATTATAATCTTCTCTTTGAGGCCTAGCATTTCTTTTTTGAGCTCTTGTTTAGTGAATGGCACTCTTTTCTTTGATTTCTATGAAATTCATGTTTTAATATATGTTCTGATATGTTGTATAATTTATAATTTAAATATTAACATACTTCTTATATAATATACATTATAGTGATATGCTTTAATCATTCTTCAGTGAATATCATGTCTGTTAAATATTTTGAGTAAGATATAAATATTCTGAGTGAAAATAGTCAATGTTTATGCAGTAAATTCTAAGCAGAAAAAAAATTACACCCAGAATCATAGAGCATACTTTAGCTTTTATCAGTAATTGATAATTTTTAAGTCATAAGAGAGAAATGAGAGGTTGGCTACAAAGGAAATATGATCACCTATTTATCCGGGATAAATGAGTGATATCTTTAATGATATGAAGGGAAATTTGTTTGGTTTAAGAATTTTATAACTTCACCTCATTTAGAGAGGTGTCTCATTCCCCATTTTGAGATATGGCTCATTTTTGGCTCCTGGTTTCCTGTTTGAAGTATGACTCTGATTCCAAGTTTTTGCACAGCTTCAGATAAATTTCTACATCATGGAAAGCACGACTCTGGCTCAAAGTCTTGTTTTTGTGGTTCAATTTGAGTTCTAAAATCCTTAGGCAATGGGGCTTTGGTCCCATTGGATTTTTAGCTGTATCTAATTTTAGAGTCCCATCAATGTTTCTAGTCTACAGTTTTCTGTTTCTAATATTAATAATGCGAACCTACAATTATCAGTACTTAAAATGGTCCCTATCATTCTGATATTTGTGTGTTTGTGTGTGTGTGTGTTGGGCAGAAACATCTTACATCATACAGTTTATAGTTCAGCAGACTAGAAGATGTATTACTTAAAAATACATATTAAATACAATTTGTTAAATAAGAAATGCAGAGATTGTGAAATTTGAATTCTTTGGAGGTGCCATGTTACTGCTGACCCATCCTATAGGTTTGATTTCAATGCCAATCAATATTCTTATTGCGTGAGTCCTTTAGAGCAAGAAATGACACTTATAAGCCCATGATGAGGCATAGGTAGTGCCACTGAACCTTTTTTCCCTTTGGATATTTAATAAATTGCTATTCAAGGCTGATGGTCATTTAAGTTGGAGCAACAGGCTTGTATATGGTTCCAAATCTCCAGTAGACTTTTCAGATCAAAAATATTTGGGTTATAACTTGTACAGAATGGTGATAAGCCATTTATTATTATAATCAAGCAATTTGTTATTAATCTTAATGTTCTTTTTTTCCATGAATTTAATTTAGGACCAAATTAGTTGATACCATGTTACCTATAATGCAAATATTTGTATTTGAAATCTTTTATCTCCACATTCCACATTATTTAAATATACTATTAATGCATGCTTTAAAAATAAGTTACATGTAATATGGATTTGCTATTAGTGACATTCTGCATTAACATGTCAATATATCAAATCATATTCCGAATTCAAAACCATTATTTTAATTCTATACCTTTAAAAATGACCCACAAAAAAATCTATAATTATGTCTAAATATTATCTACCCTATGAATTCTGTTCAATGCAATTCAGATTTTATGAAAATTGTGAAATAAATAAAGATGCAGGGCTATAATCCATTTTCTCCTGTTACAGAGGTGTACTCAGGGGGAAAAAAATGAGCCAGTCAAATCTGTAATGCTAATACTAATGATAGACCTCCTAGAAAACAAACTAATGATATTTACTACAGGGAGATTTCTTACCTATAGAATGCTATAGAAAGATGTACCTGGTCTGTGTAGCAATGTTCATAGTAAAAAAATATGTAATCTATAAATTTCCAGTACATGACTTTAAAAAAAATCCTATGTAACCATCTGAGTATAAAATGGAAATGTTTAATGATAAAAACAGATCTTTGTTTTTTGTAACAAATGCAGCTTCATAAAGTAATTAGGGAACCTCATATTTAATGTGGGCAAGAGCACATCCAAAGTAGCAAGGACAATCAAGCTGACAAAACCCCGATGTCTTCCAGTTGTATTTGTGCCTCAAGGTTAGGATATACTTGAAGTATTTAATTAATCTTGCCACTTGATAAGATCTCTGATTTGTGTGTGATTCCAGCATTTGCATTTAAATATATTGCTGTTAGAAATCTTTATTTTCCAAGGGATATATGAATGAAATACTCCTAAAGTGGATTTTACGATTTGGCTTTTACATGTCGTATTCATTTAAAGAAGTATCTTTGTGCTAAATTAAATTTAGTTTCCTTTTGAAATTTTGTAACATTGTATAATGTTTTATTTACATTATATTATTATTTATAATAATATTATATTGTGTATATTATATTATTATATTATTTATAATAATAATGATTTATTATTATGTATGAATGTCATTGGAGTTGAAAGGACCTACTGCAAACCTGAGGATATTGAAGTGCCTTATTTAGACAAAAGGGAAGATTTGAGCAGGAAAGCATGTGATCCCTAAGCTGAGTTTGGTAGTTGGAATTACAATAAAGTAACATAAAAATCTCATTTTACTTGTTAAACAGCTTACAGATAAATAAAATCTGATTCCTGTATCTGGGCATTTTAATAATGAAGCAATATATCATGCACATGATAAGCAAGACTCACAAACATGAAGATGTTAATACTCCTTGAGCCGATTCATCAATCCGATGCAATTCTAATGAAAATCTTAGAAGAATTCTTTGAGGAATATGATAAGTTCATTTTAAAGTTCATGTGATAGACAGAAGGTCAAAAAATAGATTATTCCCTGGGGCACCTAGGTGGCTCAGTGGGCTAAAGCCTCTGCCTTTGGCTCAGGTCATGATCTCAGAGTGCTGGGATTGAGCCCACATTGGCTCTCTGCTCAGCAGGAAGCCTGCTTCCCCCTCTCTCTCTGCCTGCCTCTCTGCCTACTTGTGATCTCTCTCTCTTTGTCAAATAAATAAATAAAATCTTAAACAAAAAAAATAGATCATTCTCAAGGAGTAGAAGCTGGGAGAGGTGCTCCTACCAAGGGTCAAGAATTTGTTCAAAATTATTACAAGAAAGCAAAGTATAAACATACTGAAAAGTAGAATAAAATAAACTTAAACATTTAACATTTAACATATAACAAAGGTGTGATTCCAGATTACTAAAAGGGACTATAAGATAGAAGCTTCTAAGACAATCTTAGTTATCAATATTGAAAAAAAATGGCGTTTATCTTTATAACACACCACACAAATAAATCAACTTCACATGGAACTTTGTAAGTGCCATAAAGTAAAATGTAAAATGGTGTAGCTGCTTTGGGAAACAGTCTGGTGATTCCTCAAAAATTCAAACATAGATTTAGCATATGACCCACAATTCTACTCCTGGGACATACCGTAGTGAGTAGAAAATAGGCACCCACATAAATCTTATACATGAATATTTACATAAGTATTTTCCATAATAGCCAAAAGGTGGTAACAACACTGTTGTCTACAGACTGTTGAATGATCAAACAAAATATGGTGTAAACTTGCAATGGGATACTATTCAGCCATAAAAAGCAATCAAATGCTGATGCATGCTATGATATAGATGAACCTTGAAAAGATGCTAAATGAAAGCAGTCAGATACCAAGACCAAATATTGTATTACCCTATTTATATGAAATATCCAGAATAGGGAAATCCACAGAGAAAGTTAGAGGAAAGGAGGATTGTAAAGAGACCCTTAATGGGTATGGGGATTCTTTTTAGGGTGATAAAAATGTTCTAGAAATAGAAAGTGGTTGACTATTGTGGTTCAATATTATGAAGGTTCAATATATGCTGCCTAGACATCTGAAATGGGGAGGGTCTATGGCTCCCATGGCCTAACTAAGCCATTCTCCCCAGTCTACTGTGGATAAAGTCACCTCACCAAACAACCCTCCTTATCACAGGGAAATGAGTTTCAGGCAAAATTCCTGTTTATCCCTAAGTAGCAGGTTTTAATTCACTGACACTCTGTGGAATTATTAAAAAAAAAAAACAAAAAAAAAAACAGTCACACCCTCTTGTGGGAACAAAGGATCACTCTACCCTCCTGGTATTATAAAACCTACCTCCTGTAGTCCCTGTTTGTTTACTCTCTTCTTGAGTCCAACTCCTATGTGGCCCTGTGTGGTATGTTATATCTTCCCCCTAAGATTTGAGTATATGCGATTAATAAACTCACGTCAATCTCATCTGCCCTGTGTCAAGTGTCAGGTGTTTGACCAACCTCATAACCCTAACGTGGGATTCCCTCTCTCACCAATGAGGTACAGAGCGAGCAATCAAAATGTGGTTGTACATCTTTGTGAATATACACACACACACAAATCACTGAATTGGCACTCTAGAAGGGTGAATTAGATGGTATGCAAATTATAACTCAAGTGAAAAAAATTATTGAAAGAGATCTTCATATTATTACTCCATATTACTTCATAGTCACATTACTAGCAATAAGTTTATATACAGAACATATTAAAAAAATCCTACAAATCAATCAGTAAAATCCCAACAATCCAATAGGAAAATGTACAAAAATATACATAAATAAGACATTTTACATAAGAAGGAAAGCATAAATAAAGTACAATTGCCCATAAACACAGGTCATGAGTTTGAGCCTAATAGGTGGTCAAGAGAATGCAAGTTAAGGTAAATGAGATAATATATTGATACTCAGTTATTCTGAAATTTAAGAAACCAGATATTGTCAACACTGGAGCAACAACAGTTTACTCTTGTTTCCTACTTGTGGAAAGACAAGTTGGTACAACAGCCTTGAACAACAATTGTGAGTAGTATGTATATATCCTATGTCATGGTAATTACACTTCTAAATATCCTAAGAAAAATTATGTTCTTGTAGATGATAACATATACAAAAATCCTCACTGAAGATTGCTTGTAATAACAATGAAAATTTAAAAAATGAGGACAATCAAAGGATACTGAATATATAATGATTCATTCAGAGCATGTGACACATATCATAGGTAAAAATTAATGAACCAGGGACGTCTGGGTGGCTCAGTGGGTTAAAGCCTCTGCCTTCAGCTCAGGTCACGATCTCAGGGTCCTGGGATCGAGCCCCACATCAGGCTCTCTGCTCGAAGAGGGAGCCTGCTTCCCCCTCTCTCTCTGCCTGCCTCTCTGCCTACTTGTGATCTCTTTCCTCTCTGTCAAATAAATAAATAAAATCTTAAAAAAAATAAAAAAAAATTGATGAACCAATGTTACAAATAGCAACAGAAAGTGCTCAGGTATATTTAATACTGTTAATACAGATCTGATAGATTGAGCGCAAAGTATATAGGTCATTGTTCTGTTTTACAACCCACATATGTTAAAATATTTTCTTTGATATATATCAAATTTAAATGATTAAATTTAAATCAGAGAGAGAAAATAAAGCACAGGCACTGAGTATAAATAACTGAAACCATTTTACTGGCAAAGGGTGCACAGAAATGAATAATATCTGGAAGAAAATGAAAATTCAAAGAATTTTTTTTTAAAGATGATAGACATTACTACATGCTATAGTCTGATAGACATCATTTAATAGCAAGGGAAAAATGATGATATAGTATAAATTACTATAGTGGTTTCCTTTGGTAGGGTAGAATAGAGGAATTCATAGAAACAAAATTTTATCCATTGAAATTATAAAAAAGTGGGGTATGATTAAAGCAGAGAGATTACAAATATATATTAATAGCTTGGAGTTTTTTTGTAATTGTTTCTATTCTATCTATGAAATTGAAAGCAAAGCTACCACCTGAAATAGAGACAATACAAGGATATGTGATGAGTTTGATGAAAACAATTATGTAAAAAAATTCTCCAAAGCTACAGGTTAATGAATGACTGTGACAATTAAGGCATTTAGCCCTAAGGCAACATAATTTCAATGTCAAGAGAGATTTGTCAGCATGATTGTGGGGGTCTTTTCAGCCTTGTTCAATGATCATAATTTAGACTCAAAGTAGCAATTAATTATATTTTTTCTTTCAGAAAATTCAAGTGTTTTACTAACAATAGGGTTTTACTAATAGGAGGATGTGTCATCTATTGGCCAGCCTACATCAGCCAAGTATTGGCTGGTCAAACATTTAGGAATGACTGAGAGCTGTAGATGGAGAGATTTAAAGATTAGATGCGTCCTGTTATCTTTTTAAGTGAATGAAATTGCAATTGGGAACAAAAGATAGGCAGATATATTTGAAATTATTTATCTTTTTCACTGTCCTTGTCCTACTAGCAGGAATCTTCCTACTACAGAGTCCATTGTGACTAATTTTAGGAGGCACCAGATTTGTTTAATGCATGATTATGAATGATCTTTTTCAGGCTTTGTGTGGCATCTGCCATTTATGCCCTCTTCTTATGCTTCACTTCACTAGATATGGGTCCTCACTGCATCTAAAAGATGTTAAGAAGTTTTTTGTTTGTTTTTGCTTTTATTTCTCGGGAACATTGCTGCTATGTGCTTCTAGATCCACAACTCTTTTTCTAGTTTAAAATGCTTTTATACATGGAATTCTCAAGCTGCCAAAGCACTAACATGATGAGTTATGAAGTGGAAGAGAATGCTTCTCTCCATTTTTTATTATACTGTATTAGACTGTAAATAAAATAGTGCTACGTGTGCTCAAGTCAACACCTCAAATAATTTTTAGTAAAAAATAAATAAATAAAAAAGAACTTTCACTTTTATTTCAAGTCCCAGTCCAACTTTTCTTTAGTGCACTGGGACCCAACATAAATTCTAATTAGAATGGGCTGGAAATGAGACTAATCTGAAGAACATATCACATGCTGTGTCCAAAATGGCCCTACTTGTCAATAACAGAATGTGTTGTTATGTCATATTTGAAATGCCGAATGTTCTTCTCTTAGAAAAAAATTTCCACGTGGAGATACGTTATATTCTCTTGTTAATAACTTGTGAAGGCGCTCACACCACTGGTACACTAGGTTGGCCTAGACTGTCTCTATTCCACTGTGGATACATCTTAAATTTAGGATAAATCTTTGGTCAAACAAGATTTTGTTTTTGTTTTGTCACAATTGATTCTTGGGATTTCATTCTGCAGTATTGATTTTGATGTTACAGCACTTACTGGAGTAGCCTGAGAAGATGTAATTATTTTTCCACCTCCATTGCTATCTTTCTGGCACACTTTCTACTATTCAGAAATGTCTGACTTTAGTACACAGATCTACCAAAATAAAAGACAATACTGAGGAGAAATAAAATGTTCCAGAAGGTCAGCTTCACATCCTGTCCGTTTATCTGTCTTCCCAAATTTTGATATTTCAGACTTGATCTCTTAGGGCTTCTAAGTCAAGCCAGTTAAAAACTAAGGAGCAACTAAATTGCAAAGCACTCTATCAGGTGGAATGGAGAATACAATGATGAAGAAGTTAAAGGCTTTTGTCACAGAAGTTCACAAGCTAATAACGAAAAAGATGTATAACAAGTAACTTCGAGAGCAGACCAAACAATGCTATAATCATAAACTAAATGTAAATGCAGTATAGTATAGGAAAACACTAATTTCATTTGTGCAGATTATTTATGTATTTATTCAGCTACCTACAAATAAGTTAGCATAATAAACTATTTAGCATCTACCATCTTCCAGAAGATGTGACACAGCAACTTTTAATACATGAGAATGATGTAATTACATAGTCCTAAAACTTGAAGCACATTTTCTTTTTTCCCCTATAACATTATACACACACACACACACACACACACACACACTTTGTTTTTAGATACATCCATAATTTTATTACAAAACTATTATTTTGGCATTAGTTGGTTATAAAACTTTATACTCATTGAATAGCATTTCTCATTTCTGCCTTCCCCCTGCTCTTGTATTTACCATTCTACTCTTCGTTTTTATTAGTTTGACTATTTTAGATATCTCATATAAGTAGAATCATTCAGTATTTTTCATTCTATGACTGGCTTACTTCACTTATTATAATATCCCATAGGTTCATCCATGTTGTCACATATGACAGGAAGCATTTGTTCTGTATGAAGTCTTATGTCCACTATACAGTTATTGACTTAACCTCCTCTTGATATATTAGGTATATCCTTAAATCAGAATAATATAAATGGTTGTTTTTAACTGTCTTTGCTTTCCCTTTTCTTGGGCTCCTACATGTAGCACATCTACCTATCTGCACACGTGGGACACACACAAGTACATACAGTTTTACAAGTATATTCCTCCATTAAATCTATATTTACTAATTTAGAACACATCAGCAGAAACTGGCATTATTTTGTTATAAAACTTTATACACATCGAACAGCAATTCTCATTTCTGCCTCTCCCTGCTCTTGTACCCACCATTCTATGCCCAGAAATCATACTTATTAAGGAAATGGACAAATTAATCCTATGCATAAAACCAGTGTATGTCATTGAAAACACTTAAAATGCATATAATCTTTATTTTTCTATTGAATATTTATTGATTTTTGCAATTTTCCAATGCCGTAATAGATGAATCAAGAAAAAAAGAGGAAAAAAAGGAATAAAAGATACCCTCTTTAAAAGATCTCATGTCTACTGCAACATTTTCAAAATTTTTGGATCTAAGAACCTCTTTGCACTCTAAAAAATATTAAGAACCTAAAGATTTTTTTAAAATGGATTATGTCTACCAATAGTTAAAATATTGGAAATTAAAACTGAGAAGCTTTTTAAAATATCTATTCAATGTTTTAAAAATAAAAAGATAACATATAACATACATATTAAAATATATTTTTTTTGAGAGAGAACACATAGGCATTTGTGAACTGTGGGGAGGGGGAAAAGGGAGAGGAGAGAGAGAATCTTAGGCAGGTTCTGCATCCAGCATGAAGCCCAAAGCGAGGCTCAATCTCAGTATCCTGAGATCATGACCTGAGTTAAAATCAAGAGTCAGATGCTTAACCAACTGAGCCACCCAGGTGCCCCCAGATAATAATTCTTTTAAATGAAAAATTAAAAAGAAAATAGCAATAACTTTTACTTTTTTTTATAAAACTCTTTAATGGTTGGTTTGACAGAAGACAGCTGGACTCTCACATCTATTTCTACATTCAATCTGTTCAATTATGCTGTTTTAGTTGAGCTATATAAAGAAAATACAACCATACAGATATGTAGTTGGAAAAGGAATATTTCGATAATTTTTTCAGAGCATGAAGGAAATGTTTCTTTGATACTATTTAAAATTTCAGCAACTTTCTTAATGATTTCTTAAAAGTTAAGTTGAAATGTAGATTGTGAAGCTATATCAATGAATTCTTTTAACTTTGTTACATTAAAATACATTGTTCTATCTTGGTAAACTGTCAAATTTATAATGAAAAAAATAATACTCCAAAATTATAACTTTCTCTTGAGAGTTTGAATTTCATCATTGGTCATTATTACTGTCAGTTGTTTCTCTTGAAATAACAAGTTCACTTCATTTCTTTTCAAGAACGTTTTAGCTAAATACCAAAATGTGAATTACTATGGTTTATCTGTCAGCCATTGTTTTAAATAAAAATGATGGTTCATGAAGAAAGCAGTTAATTCAACTCACAACTCACAGCAATCATACAAATGTTTCACCTGGATTGTACCTTGGTATACAGCAGAAGTGTTTTCCATGCACATCTCATTTTTCATACAGAATGTTAAAGACATGTGCTCAAGTTTCAACATTTGATACAATTAATATATTTTTCCTGCTTTATCAAGGACATTTCTCAGCAAAACTGTTTTGTGTTTGTTTATTGCTTTAGCAGTTATTTATTTATTGTTTATCGTGTTTCTGTGAGTATATGGAGATGATGAATATAATGATAGTTTAGCTCGATTTCACTTCCTTGGTTCATGCTAAGGCATCAATAGTTTTACCACCACTGTTTTTGTACCATCAATGCAAAAGCCAGCACAGTGAAAAAAGTGAATATTGTCTTGGTATCATTATGAAAATTGTTCTGTTCATTACATTCCCCCAGAAGTTTGTCTGAGATCCCTAGTGGTCTGTGGACCATACTTTGAAAACTGCTGGTGTAGTGTAACCATGTAAATTACCTTCTTTGATAATAAACACACAGAAGAAATCTACACTTCAACGGAATGCTGAGAAGAAGTTTATGCTACTTCCAGAAAGGAAACTGTATACTAGACCATATATTTATAGTTAGAAAAATTGAGATTTGAATTCTAGCCATGTGACTTAATAACCCTATGGCTTTTGGAAAATTATTAAATCCTGTTTGTTACTTGGCCCTCATTGCTAAAACAAATTTTTAGCGATAGCGTAAGAATAAAATGAGACTATGCACAAATGCATTTATATACACACAGAATACCTGGCATATAGAAAACACCTGATTAATAGCAGTTTCTATTATTTTTGTTGTTGTGAACAAGGCATATGATTAATGGTATTGTATAAGTTTTGAACTTTGTACCCCACATTTAGTAAGATCAATTATAGATGAATGTAGCTTTCAGTAAAAGAGCCAATTTTAACATATGGGCCATGACAGGTGATTCATTCTAAAGATAATAGCACTGGGGAATTAATGTAGTTAGGATTATATTATTCAACTGTTTTGAAAATAAGAATACTATTGCATTTTATCACTGCCCATCCTTTTTGTGCATGATCATTTCAATAATTGATTTTCATGTATGAGTCATTGTGGCCCAAGTCAGAAGAAAATGCCATAGGAGCTGGGAGAACTAATTAGCATAACACAAAAGAATAATGAAAGAAATGGGGACTTGTTTCTTATTTTAGGAAATTTCTTCATGTATAAAAATGATTCAACCATTGTAAGAATTCAAGCAAAATTGAATTTTTATCTTTGTCCTACATAAGAACCTAAAGTGTGAAAATGAGAATAGTACGGATATACAGTATCAAAATTGTTCTTCCATTCTGTTTAGAACCATTTCAGTTGCTATTAGCATTAAAAGAAGATTGCAGAAAAAGATAAAGAATATTTGAAGCTATAGTGAAGAGGCCATTAACTTTGGAATCAGATAAGCCAGATTCATGTTCTAGTTCTGTTACTTGATCTAAGCATAACTCTGGATAGTTACTTAACTCTCCCGATCCCTGATTTCTACAACTGCAAAGGAATTATGAAGTAATTACCTCTTGGTGATTTTGAAGAATTAAGTGAGATTAAACAATTGAAAGTGGATTGCATCCTCACAAGGGATGAGTTGTTTCTAATCAGTCATTTCTTTTCTGCTTGTTACTATAAAATTATTAAAATGATAGTGCTTCTTTTCATAATATGTAACTTAAACTGGCCTTTCTTATATATCTTCTCACAATGTGGAACGTGGAATATAGGGTTTTCAACACCATTTCAAAAGGACTAGTTGATTTGGTCAATTCAACAAATGTGTATCTTAAATAAGGATCTCAACAAAAGACAAAAATAGTTGTTTTCTCTAAAGACTCATAAAAATATAGAACTGAGTCGTTAAGATTATTTTAATTGGAAAATTAACAATTTTAGCCATATCTTTGCACATTATTAGTGTCAATTAAAGTAGCAAGAAAAAACAACCAAATTTGATGTTAAAACCTACTTCACTCCCAGTGAGTACTCCAACTCGCTCTTGATTTCTGTATGTTTCATAGTTTCCATTATCATTCTTATGTGTCATATAGTTTACTAATATGTTTATTGCTTATTCTCCCCTGCTAAAATGTAACTTCTTTAAGGAAAGATGATTGTTTTGCTTGGAAGTGCCCAACTCATGCTGAGTGCTTAGTAAATGATTTGTGAATGTGTATTTTGAATAAAATAGGTGGAGAAACATGTGAAGCAAGATTATTGCTTTATGCTAGTTCAGGCTGCTATAACAAAATACCATAACTGAGGGGATTGTTAACAACAAATTTATTTCTTATGGTTCTGGAGGTTGGAAGTTTAAGAGCAGGGGCCCATCATGAGTGAGTGAGTGTTGAGGACTCTCTTCCCAGGTTGCAGATAGCTGTTTTCTCCTTATATAATCATATGGCTGAGAGTAGAGAGAATTCTTTGGGGTCTCTTTTATAAAGGCATGAATCACATTTATGAAGGCACCTCCACCCTTATGACCTAATACCCCCAATGTCTTATCTCCTAAAATGATCACATTGGGGGTTAGGATTTTAACATATGAATTTAAAAGAAGAAAGTCCAAACATTTTGTCCCAAACCATGCTTATTTCATTTTAAATTAATTAAAGTGTTTATTCACTACTATAAAAAGATACTATAAAATATTATTCCAAAAATAATAATAAATAACACATTTTAAAAAACAATAATAAGAGCTATAAGTTATTGCATCTTAATTTCAACATTATTTTTTTTTTTTAATTTCAACATTATTGACCACATCTTTGTGCTAGACATTATGCTTAATAGATATTGAATCATCTGGCATAGAGGCTACATGAATGTATCAGAATAAATCCATAATATAAATACCAGTAAAGCTTTACTTCTATTTTATTTAGAATAACCGAAATAAAATTTTATTTCCACTCTTCAGTGGTTATCTTGGGGGATAAGAATGCTACACTCTGAAGAGACCATTCATATTTAGCATTATATTTCTCACAGCTATACTGTATTTGAAAAAAATCTCTTTGTAACCTGAAAACAGTTCTATATAGAAGAAGCATTTATTTTGGGAGAGCATTTAAGTGAGTAATATTGAAACTAATTTAGCATGATACATTTATATCACTATAGGTATCATTCACATTATAATTAGGACTTAATCCAATGTTGTCTACTAGATTTTCTCTCTTTCCACCCTCAGGGTGACATTATATGCCTTGAGGCACAATGCCTCTACTAGTGCAGGTCTCATTTACTTGCAGTATGCAAGTTTTGGCTTCATTCTATTTACTCATTCTGAAAATACTTATTGAACATTTATTTAATAAATAAACTCCTTAGAAATAAAGAGGAACATAACAATATTCTTGACTCTTAGGAACTTGAATTCTAATGGGTAGACAGGATAACACAAAAACACTGATAGTAAGATAATCGCCCTAATAAAAGGTTATATACAAGGGCAGAAACTTCAAACTCTATTGGAGGAGTAAGTAATACTTTCAGAAGATGTCTATTCAGAACAGAGATTCAAGTTACAATTATAATATTTCCAAATACTAGTGAGGAGAGAGCATTTTAAACAGAGGAGACAGTATGTAATTAGGTATACAAATATACACGTATCACACACACACACTCTCAAAGGATATAGATGGTTTAATTTTGTCCTGTGTGGAAAAATGGGAGATTAACTTGGACAGTGAGGTAAGGGTCAAAATATGAAGGACATTGAGTGTTTTGTGAAGGGATATTAGATTAGAAGTGTTTCAACAGAGTGCCTTGCTTCTTGGATAATTCCTAAGTAGAAGAAAACCTGACAAGAGAATATAATTACAGTCAGCCATTTGTAATAATTTTTTAAGTGTTCTGTAAGGGTTCAGTCATTTTAAGCCAAGTCTAGATTGAATTAATTTATTTTGGGAAATGAAGTTCTGCTAATTAGGTTTTGCCCTCAGGCCTATGGCAAGTTGTCAATATGGATTTTGTGTAGAAGGCAAGGGACTTCTTATTGTAGTAGCCTATGGGAAATCTTGCCTTAACTGCTGACTTGCAGAAAAGTTACCAAAAGCTTCCACAAGTCTTTGGTGGACAATTAGAAAGAAGGGAGCCATGATAAAACAGACCAATTTTATAACATGCTAACAATTTACAAGTCCAGGTGTTTTTCTATGAGCAGAAATTTCAAAATATTCTTGAATCACAAAGCATTTGAGCAAAATTGTCAGTGTATCCAAACAGCTTTAAAACATAGTCTTAAAATTTCGAGAATATTGTATAACAAAGAAATAGATATACTCCGAAAATTATTTATTTTAGAGATATAAGTGACATGTGTTAAAACATGGATACTATGTTCTTTGCATCTTTGGTAGTGGTTTGTAAAGTTCCAAAATGGATCCTTGTCCACAGAACTAAATTGCAGGTATCAGGAAGTATAGTCCCTCTCTGTCCTCTTATTTTCCATTTCAGTCAGATGTTCTTAAAATTATCTCCAGCGCTAAACTATAATCAAATCATTCCTGGATATTGGCCATTTGTCTTCCAAGAAGAAAATGATCTGTAAAAATACTTGGCCTTAGTTACAGGTGTTTTATTCTCACTGATGGATTCCACATATTCCTACACTTCTTAAAAAGGATTTGATTCGGCTTGCCTGGGTGGTTCATTTGGTTAAGCGTCTGCCTTCAGCTCAGGTCATGATCCCAGGGTCCTGGGATCAAGTCCTATACTGGGCTCCTTACTCATTAGGAAGCCTCTGCCTGTTGCTCCCCCTGCTTATGCTCTCTCTCTCTCTCTCTCTCTCTCTCTCTCTCTCTGTGTGTTTGTGGCAAATAAATAAAAACAATCTTTAAAAAAAAAAGAGAGACTTGATTCCAGCATATTTACATACATTTTGACCACCCTATTAGATTTCTTCTTGGTTAGTGTCTATAAGGTTTTTGGTTCATTATTTTGAGTTTATTTGTGTTTATGTTTTATTCTGAATTATTCACACTCTCCTAACAGACCTTATTTATAGTTGATGCCTTAATTTTTTCAACCATGGGAGTGCTAAAAAAGCATGACACATTTCTGTATATTTGTTTGTTTCCACCTAAGAGCAATTTTGGAGAGAGGTAAATTTGGATTTGTATTTAAATCAATTTAATAAAAAGTGATTAAATAAATTACCTGGATCATTTGGGAAAGTTGTTTATGCATTTATGAATCAGAATTTGAGGAGGACTTCTTTGGGCATGTTGTGTCTTATTCATGTAGACTCAACTTCAACTGGAGGATCTACTTCTAGTTGGCCACTTTACTCATGTGACTGATTTTCCTGGCCTCATTTTCTTGGCATAGTGTTTCATTCTTTAGGGCTTCTCCAAGTGATGTAGCTTCTCACTGCATGGAGGTGTTAGGGTAGTCTGACTTCAATCATGATAGCTAGCTTCCCTAGAAGGAATGTTCTGGGGATCTAGGCAAGGATTGAAAATTTTCTCTAAACTAGCTTTGAAAATGCCAAAATATCTCTCCCAGTACTTCTGGTTGGTCACTAAGGCAAGTCCAGATTTCAAGGAAGAAAGAAATAGATTTTATCTCTAGTGAAAATATGACACAGACATATACCCAGGGGCAATGAATTCATGTCTGATGTGTGGTGGAAGATCACATATAAATAGATTGAAAAAAAAAAAGTTGTAAAACTGTTTTCTCAAGAATCTTAACTATTAAAGGATAAAACAAGGAAGAATAATAAAAGGAGATGGATTGAGAGGAATTTCAGAGAAAAAATTCTGGACTCTTGGATCCAGTTCCATGTATAAAGAGATTAGACATAACTACTCTGTCATAACAATAATAATAACTTAAAAAATCTGAATATATGGAGAAATCAACAACTCTTCTTGGCTCCCTAAGAACTGGGAGGACAAAGGGAAAATTGTTGCCCCCTGAATTATAGATTCAGACAGGTAAATACAGAGAGTAATAGCTCACCAGAATAGTGACTCATGAGCAAAAACTGCCATGGGACTTTTAACCAATTTTTAACCAAATTATGTTTTCTTCATTTTGAAGAACAAACATCAGAACCTACTTGGATATGCAAAGATGTTGAAATAATTTGGGAATTTAAAACAACTATGATTAATAGTTAACCCATCAGGGCTCTAATGCATAAAATAGAGCATGCAAGGATGGACAGGCAATTTAAGCAAAGAGATGGAAATCTTATGGAAGAACCAAAAAGAAATGCTAGGGGAAAAAAGGCATTGTGATAGAAATGAATAATGACTTTGGTGGACTTATTAGTATACTGGAGTTGGCTGAGGAAAGAATCTCAGAGCTTGAGGACATATAACAACAAAAACTTAGAAAACCAAAAGGCAAAGATAACAAAGACTGAAACAAAACAAAACAGAATAGATAGGGTGTCCGAAGAGCATGACATAACTAAGAAAGGTATAACACATGTGCAATGGGAATACCAGAAGAAGAAAGAGAGAAAGGGACAGAGAAAAGGTCTGAAATGATAATGACTGGAAATTTATCTAAATTAATATCATAGAGAGGTCAAGGAAGTTCAGAGACTACCGAGCAGGATATATGCCTAAAACACTATACCGAGACATGTCATTTTCAAATTACAGAAAATCAAAGATAAAGGGAAAGAATCCAGAGGGGAAAAAATGCCTAACCTAGTAGAGGTACAAAGATAAAAATTGTGTTTAACTTCTTCTCAGAAACCATACAAGCAAGAAGAGAGTAGAGGGAAATATTAATAGTGTTGAGGAAACAAAAAACAAAACCCAAAATTCTGTACCTTGCAAACTCAATCTTCAAAAGTGAAAGATAAATAAAGTCTTTCTCAGATAAACAAAAATTGGGAGAATTTGTTGCCAGTACATTGCTTTGCAAGAAATGTTTTTGAAAAGATCTTTAGAGACAAGGAAAATGATATAGGTCAGAAATTTGGATCTACACAAAGAAAAGAAGAGCATAAATAAAAGGTTCTAGATTATAACAAATTACCACTGCGGTGCACCATGTTGATAGCTGGGTAGACCATGTGTGAGGTGCAGTAGGAGGTTGATAGAGTAGACAGCTAGATATGAGCTGGAGGCAAGGATGGTAGACATCAGTGATTTCCTGGTTTCTCACTTCCTGGAGCTATTAAACAGCAGGTGCAGAGCATGCACTGTCCTTTCCAGCCTCTGTCCTACAATAACCTATTGCTTCATTATAATATATTTACATTGCAGTTTTGACTCCTTCAACCCCCATAGGGAAGATGGCCATGACAGTTCCAGCAAAATACGTAGGGCCCAAAATTCCCCCTCCCAACTGGTAGGAGGAGTCCCTTAGGTGATTGGAAACAATGTTAGTCAGAGATGGCCCCAGCTATGACCCATAACTTATGCAAACATTAAAAGAAAAGACATTAACCCTGGTGCAGTTGTTACCTCTGGGTCTGCCTGCTCTCCTGTCTTAAGTGTCCTGTCCTTAATAATCTGCTTTGTGCCTACTACTTTCCTTCTGGCTGTCTTTATTGGAGTATGGATCCTCATGTAAATCTTTCATGGGGAATCTACGAACCAAGGCCTCCATTCATGAAACACAGAATCCCCCACCTAGCAGGCTATGTGAAAACTCTATTTTCTGCTTAGTTTTGCTGTGTAAACTGCATACACACACACACACACACACACACAGTCTATTTAAAAAATACAAACAACGGCAACAACAAAACATATGAACAATTTTGAAGACATTGGACATCAAGTATTGAAGAAGGATGATTCCTTAGAGATGGAAAGCAAACTAGGTGCATTCTAGTTTAATGAGAGTCTCAGTTTACTGCACTGAGACAATTTTTAGGTGATTGGGAAGAGGAGCCCAAGTAGATCCCAAAGGACTCTATGAGTTGAGTAATATTGCTGAAAGATGAGAAAGCCAGGGAGTCTAGACTTTGTTGGTCAGAGTTGGAAGGGAGAGAGCTATTGAGATATTGAGCAGAACATTAATGATCACATGCATGGACAAAAACTACTCAAGTCTGGGAAAAGAATCACTAAGAGGATTAAAAGAAACAGTTCCTATCTTTCATACAGGACTGGAAACAGTGTTGGTTCCCACCAGACAGGAAAGCCTTATGATTCACAGATTATTAGATAGAATTTAATCTCAGTAATAGTTAACAGCAATATCTAAGAACACCTAAGAACATCTCTAATTCTGACTAGCAAATTTTAAAAGCAAGTTCTGAAAGGATTGAAATATTTCTAAAGGACTTCTCTGCATCCCAGAAAAAAGCACAAGAATATTTTACAGGAATTGAAAATTCTTCAGCAATAAACAAGATAAAACTGAACATATCGGCAAAGTGCAAGTGTTCTCTGTTATTAATAATGAGGACACTGTAATAAATGGAGACTCCATAACTGTGGGACACAGGAATAGGAGGAAATGCAAAAAGAGATCCATGAAGAACCATTGGAGAAGCCGATGTTCTTTAGTGAGAACTACCTGGCCACTGATGTTAGAACTAAACTTTCTATTCTTTGTGGAATATTGTATATAAATATGTATAATGAAATAAATATAGTCTTTATTTCAGTAAATAGAATATAGTCATTCTCAACAAATCTTTGTGACATTTTGATAATTACCCAAGCAAAGAATTTCCCTTATGCCTGTGTGTATTATTCAGATAATGTTTTTCTTTTAAATTCTGCTGTGCATCAGATGCACTGAAAAGTCAGGAAATAATGTATGAATAAGAAACCCATGGTATACCTGTTTTTATGGAGCTCACAATTTATTGGAGAAGACTGACATTAACATAGAAACAAAAATATTTAATTGAATATTATATAACGTATAATATCATTTATTAAATCAGCACAGAGAGTTAAGAGGTTGATGAGATACAGATACAGAGATCAGTGAAACCTATGTTATTGTTATGCACAGCCTCATAGGACTTAGTAGACAGCAGTAGGGCAGTACTCCTCAGAAAATCATTTTAATGCACTTGTATTTATCTGTATATGTCACAGGCAACAAATTGAGTTACAATGATGTAAACCAGAAGTGGATTAGCTTAAAAAAAATAAAGCTTAGCAGCTGTCTTTCTCTGGCATTATTATCCTCAGAGAGAACTACCTAACAACAACAAAAAAGTTATATTGGAATATGGCTATTAGATGTAATTCTACTTTTTATACGCTAAAACACCTGCTTGAAAAGAAGCAATTTCTGGGTTGATATTTTTTCCACCAAGGATATAAACAACAGCTTGTTAATTCCTTTCTATAGAAACTAGAAATATGCCCAAAACGAATGTGATTATCATTTAGTTTGGTTAAAATTTTAATGAAATAAAACCTATGCCACTGTACTTGTGCTGCAGCTATTTTCTAAAAATGCATTTAAAGAAAAATTAAATGCTATGAGAACGGAACATTTTAATACTCCTGTTATATTTAGGAAGGAAACACAATGTATTGAGATTGTCATTGAGTTTTTCCATTTTTTGAGAGGAGTAGGTCAGTACATTCCACTTAACTCAGAGTGTGGAGGCTACGCGCTCATGATTCTTTCCAAGGGACACAATTCTGTTCCTGATTTGGATTTTTATTTCTTGTTGTGTCATTTTGTGATTTGACAGCTTGTTGCTTTAGGCATGGAATTCTTTACTAGTTCTCAGCTTTCCTCTTCAACACTCTGACATAGACTGGTAAATCATACCAACAATCTGACATATTTTGGTCCATTTTCCTGCCTGCAAAAAATCTGAAAGTGTAAATTATCTCTTATATCTGTTCCAATACTGAAAGTCTTGCCCAAGTCTTCCCATGGCTTTATCAGAATGTGATAAAGCCTTACCACAATTTTGGCAAGACAAAGTAACTTCGAAAACTACTAATTTGTTCCTACTAATTTAAGGTGAATGAGACATATTTAATTAATATAAGCTTTAGTAAAGAGATAAAATCTAGGTAGTAATAGAAACTGAATTTGAGTTGATCTAAATTCAAATCATGAAAATTATTATAATTTTATTTTAAACTCAATTTATAAGGGCTCAGTAGGGCAAGTAATCCTTACACTCTAAGGAAATGTGGGTGGGGGTGGGAGTGACTAACTTATACAGGTGAGGAATTTTTTTAAATTAACTTTCTGAAATAATGGCGTTAGTGAAAAATAAGTTGAATTCCTTCTTTGTTTACCATAATTTGACCTTGATGACATTATTAAATGTCATCTCCTCATCAGGGAGGAGGAGATGAGGAAATGTATGTAGGTAAAAGGGTACAAAGTTTCAGTTAAGCAAGGTAAATAAGTTAAGAAGAGCTAATGTACAGCAATGTGACTATTGTTAACAATACTGAATCGTATAGTTGAGACTTGCTAAGAGGATAAATCTTAAGCCTTTTTATTATACACACACACACACACTCTTACACACCCATACACACAGAGAAAGAAAAGAAAAGAAAATTAACTATGTGAGGTGTTAGGTATGTTATTGGCTTGATTGTGGTGATTGTTTCACAATGTGCATATATGCCAAAACATCAAGCTGTAAACTTTAAAATATACAATTTTTATTTGTCAATTACACCTTAATGAAGCTGAAAAAAAAACAATTGCTGGTATGTTCCTCAAGGAGTGTGTGTGTGTGTGTGTGTGTATTTGCATGTTAATTCATTAGGGGGAGTTTCTGCTGAAGTGAAACTTTTTGTTAAAATAAAGATTAATTATATAAAGCAAAATAATTACCCCCTGTCTAATATGCTTCATAAATTCAAGTCTTCTTTAACTTGGGCGAAACTATCTGAACAGCAGACACAGTGGCTTCACTTCTAGGTGTCTGTTCAATTTGATTCCTCAAACAACCATTAGCAGCTGTGGCTGCTTCAGGGACAATGCTCCTTCTATCTCACAAAGTGCACAGCCACGTTTCCATCCTCTTAGCAGCAAAACTATTGCTCTATGTTGCTATTTCTATGACCAAATCTACAATGAAGTCTCCACAACCTCTGCAACATGTTTCCCTGAGAGCAAAGAATATTTAATTCAGAAAGAACTGGATCATGCTTTGTTTCTCATCTCTGGTGAGAACACAGTACAATATTTCTAAAATTTTACCAAGGACAAAGAACCTTGGATATTTTCAGGCCAGGAAATGTGATATGTTGCAAATTTTTGAAATTTCTTTCTTATGGCCACCGAAAATGCTATTTTCTTAGTGACCGTGCATAATATCACAAATAGTGCCCCAATCTAATAGCTTTTTAGTCCATCATGTGAAGAAATAAAAAGGTGCTTGCTATTAGTGTAGCCACAAAAGAGACCCTATTAGAATTAGCTGAAATTATTGGTGGTATCTTTTCTAGATCACTTCCCTGTTCTCATCGGAACATATCTTTATGCTACTAGAGGTTTCAGGTTAATTTATATAAATCCATTACCTGTTCATTGGTATTGGAGAAAGTTTACTTGACAAACGGCCAGTAGCATTGTGTTGTGTTATAAATAAGTGAAGAGAAAACAGAATGTTACACAGAGTATCTGTCATTATTACATTGAACAGGAGAAGATAAATCTTTACAGATAAACAGATTAGGAATTATGGAATGAAGGCCCCTGATTGTGCTTACTGCTATCAGAAGATAAATTAGTGAGGACAAAGTAGTTAGCAGTGTTCTATAAACAAAGTTTCATGTTTCGTTATTGCATGAGGTTGTTAGATTTTGACATTCTATGATAGTTTTGTTTGTTTAATTAAAAAAGCAGTTCGAACTTTCTGCAGAAGACACTATATCTAAACAGATATTTATATAAGAGCAAACTGAAAAGAACCAGTTAATTTTTGCAAAATCAAAGTTCTGGATTAAGTCTTCTATGAAAGCTTCATTCATTTGTTGACAAAATACACATGAAGCAATTGAGAGAGACTAATAGTAACGAAGATATTTTGCCTCCCTAACAAATAGTTTGTAGTAAATAAGGCAGTTAGAATAATTTAGTCTTAATCTGGAAACATTGAATGGAGTATAAAAATTATTTGAGGGGCACCTTGGTGGCTCAGTTGGTTGAGTGTCTGGCTTTTGGTTTTGGCTCAGGTCATGATCTCAGGGTTGTGAGATTGAGCCTCACCTTGGGTTCCTGGTTCAGTGGGAAGTCTGCTTGAGATCTCTCTCTCCCTTTGCCCTCCCCCCTCAAATAAATAGATAAATCTTTTAAAAAGTTATTTGGAACATTAGTGCTTCCTCAGTGTCTGCTGAGGTAGCCTACTATGAAAAGCTTTGGTTGTGACAATTTGTCTTGTTTCTAATCTTAGAGGAAAAGCTCTCAAGTATTCTACCATTATGATATTAATTCTAGGTTTTCAATCGGGCCTTTATTATGTTAAGTATGTTCCCTCTGAGCCTATTTTGTTGAGTTTTTAATCATGAATGGATGTTGTACTTTGTCAAATGCTTTTTCTGCCTTTATTGAGATGATCATTTGGTTTTTATCTTTCCTCTTTTTATTTTTATTTACTTATTTTTAAAACATTTTATTGATTTATTTGAGAGAGAGAGAGAGAGCGCGCGCATGGGTGGGGGGAGGGGCAATGAGAGAGGGAAAAGCAGACTCCCCACTGAGCAGGGAGCCCAATATGGGTCTCAATCCCAGGACCCTGTGATCATGACCTGAGCAGAAGGCAGATGCTTAACTGACTGAGCCACCCAGGTGCCCCCCATCCTTTCACTTTTTAATGTGATGTATCACACTGGTTAGTTTGGGAATATTGAACCATGCTTACGTTCCTGGAATAAATCCCATTTGCTTGAGGTGAATAATTTTTTTTAATGAATTTTGGATTTGGTTTGCTAATATTTGGCTGAGGATTTTTGTATCTATGCTTATCAGAGATATTTGCCCGTAGTTTTCTTTCTTCCTTTCCTTGTTTCTTCTCCTTCTTCCTCTTCCTCCTCCCCTTCTCCTTCTTCTTCTTCTTCTTAATGCAATGAACAAACTAGAAGAAATGGATAAATTCCTGGTGACATAAACCTTCCAAAACTGAATCAGGAAGAAATGGAATATTTGAACATACTGATTACTAGCAATGACATTGAATCTGTAACCAAAAACCTCCTAACAAACAAAAGTCCAGGACCACATGGCTTCACAGGTGAATCCTACCAAACATATAAAGAAGAGTTAATACCTATTCTTCTCAAAGTATCCCAAAAATTAGAAGAATAAAGAAAACTTCTGAATTTCTTCTAGATTGTCCAATTTTTGATATATAATTTTTCATAATACTTTCTTATAATGCTTTGTATTTCTGTTGTTTGTTGTTATTTTTCCTCTCTTTCTAATTTTATTAATTTGAGTCCTTTCTTTTGTTTGTCCCCTTGTTTTGATGAGTCTAGCTAAAGGATTATCAATTTTGTTGATATTTTCAAAGAACCAACTCCTGGTTTCATCGATTTGTTCTATTGATTTTTTGTGGGTTTTTGTTGTTGTTATTTGTTTGCTTTAGTTTTCATTTTATTTATTTTTGCTCTAGTCTTTATTATTTCCTTCCTTCTAATAGCTTTAAACTTTGTTGTTCTTCATTTCTATGTGTAAGTATAGGTCGTTTATTTGAGATTTTTCTTGTTTCTTTAGGTAGGTCTGTATTGTCATAATCTTTCATCTTAGAATAAATAGCTTTTGCTGCATCCCAAAGATTTTGGACCATTATGTTTTATTTTCATTTGTCTCCATGTATTTTTTTTTTAATTCCCTTTTTGATTTCTTAGTTGACCCATTCATTGTTTAATAGCATTTTATTTAACAACCGTGAATCTATGTTCTTTCCCAATTTTTTCTTATGATTGAGTTGTAGTTTCATACTACTGGAGTCAGAAAAGATGCATGATATGATTTCAATCTTTCTGAATTTGTTGAGACTTGTTTTGTGGCCTAACGTGTGAATTATTCTGGAGAATGTTCCATGTGCCCTTGAGAAAAATGTATTTTCTGCTGTTTGGGGGTGGAATGTTCTAAATGTATCTGTTAGGTGCATCTAGTCTAATGTGTCATTCAAAGCCACTGTTTCCTTGTTGATTTTCACTTTGAATAATCTATCCATTGCTTTAAGTAGGGTGTTAAAGTCCCCTACTATTATTTTGTTATGGTCTATTTCTTCCTTTATGTCTATTAATAGTTGCTTTATGTATTCAGCAAAATACATAATTTGGGTGCAAAAATATTTATAATTATTGTATCTTCTTGTTGGGTTGTTCCCTTTATTGTTATGTAGTGTCCTTCTTTGTCTTTTGTTACAGTTTGTTTCAAAATCTATTTTGTCAGTTATAAGTATTGCTACCCCAGTTTTCTTTTCACTTCCATTTTCATGATAAATGTTTCTCTGTTCCTTCATTTTCAATCAGCATGTGTCTTTAGGTGTGAAAGAAGTCTTCTATAGGCAGCATGCAGATGAGATGGGTCTTGCTTTTTTATCCATTCAATCACCCTTCTTTTGATTAAAGTATTTAGTCCATTTACATTCTAAGTAATTACTGATAGGTATATATTTATTGCCATTTTGCTACTTGTTTTATGGTTGTTTTTGTATTTCTTTCTTTTTTGTCTTGCTTTCTTTCCTTGTACTTTGATGGCTTTCATTAATGATACGTATGCATTTCTTTTGCTTTTTTGTATATCTATTACAGAATTTATATTTGTGGTTATATTTGGCTCACCTATAACAGCTTTGCATATAGTAATCTATATTAAATTGATGGTCACCTAAGTTCGAACCCATTCTAAAAGCACCACATTTTTACTCCCCTCCCCCATCTTTTATGCATAGGCTATCCTTTGTTTATCCTTTTATTTTGTGAATCCCTTGATTGATTTTTATAGATATAATTGATTTTGCAGCTTTTCTGTTTTGACCTCCATACTGGTTTTATAAATGATTGATCTACTATTGCATATACTTGCAACCATTTTTTTTTTTCTTTCCTAATTTTTTCACTCCTGATTATGGCCTTTCCTTTTCACTTAAAGAATTCCCTTTACTATTTCTTTTAGGGCTATTTTATTAGGGATAAACTCCTTTAACTGTTTTTTTCTCCTTTTGTTTTTGCTTATTTGGTTGGTCCGATAAGCAATTTCTACTTCCATTCTGAATGATAGTCTTGCTGGGTAGAGTATTCTTGGCTGCAGTTTTTATTCTTTCAGCGCTTTGAATATATCATACCACTCCCTTTTGGACTGCAAAGTTTTTGCTGAAAAATCAGTTGATAGCCTTATCTGGCTTACCTTGTATGTAACTGTTTTCTTTTATCTTGCTGCATTAAAAATTCTCTTTATCACTAAATTTATCACTACATTTAGCATTTAATTATTATTTGTGTTGGTACAAACCTCCTTGGATTAATTTTGTTGCAGGATCTCTGTGCCTCCTGCATTTGAATGTCTGCTTCCTTCCCTAGTTTCAGGACATTTTCATGTATTATTTCTTCAAATAAACTTTCTATCCCTTTTCATTTCATTCTAGAATTCCTATAATGCAAATTTTATACTTGATGATATCAGTGAGTTCCCTTAACCTAGTCTCATTTTTTTTATTATTCTTTTTCTCTTTCTGCTGTTCATCTTGGTTGCTTTGCAATATTCTGTCAGGTCCCTCATCTACTCTATTGCCTCCTCTACCTACTATTGATTACCTCTAGAGTATTTTTTACATTTCGGTTATTGAGTTCTTTATGTCTAATTGGTTCTCTTTTAGATTTTCTATCTTTTTGTTGAAGATCTCACTGAGATCCTCTACTGTTTTCTCAAGTGTAGTAAATATCTTTATAACAATACTTTGAATTTATTATTTGGTATATTGCTTATCTCTGCTTCATTTAGCCCTTTTTTTGTGGTTTTGTCCTCTTCTTTCATTTAGAACATCTTCCTCTGTCTCCAAATTTTGTCTAATTCCCTGTATTTGTTTCTATGTATTAAGAAAGTTGGCGACATTTCCTGATATTGCAAATAGTGACTCTCATGAATAAGAGGTCCTATGATGCCCTGTAGCACAATGCCCTGTGTTTACCAGAACCATGTGCTTCAGTGATATCTCCTATATGGGTTGTATGCACCCTACTGTTGTAGCTGAGCCTTGTTTGCTTTCAGTTCAGTTGGCTGCAATGGACTACTTTGCCTGTTGTGGGCTGGAGTTTTTCCCTTTGTTGCTAAGAGATGTGTATAGAGCAGTTATGGGCTTGCAGTTGTGCAGGGTTAGCAGTCAGACAAGATGTTTGCTTTCAGTCCATTTTCCAGGATGGTGGTCTCATTAAATTGCAGGGTGCTTTCCCTGTGATGTTCCCTGAGGAGCTTTGCTTGTAGGTGGGGCCCGCAGACAAAGATATCTTCTGCTGGGGCCGCAGTAACACAGACCTGCAGAATGTTTTCCCTGCCTTGTAGCATGAGAGGCTTTTGTTGGTGATTGGAATGGGCACTCCAGATGCCTGCAGGGCGGCAAATGCACTGAATGGCAGAACACTCTCTCTGCACTGCCAGTTATACAGTTTGGCTCCTGGCACTAAGAATATACTGGTGTGTGTGTGGTTTTCTTCTCCCCTCCCCAGGGCAGGAGCCACTTTGTAATGGTTCAGGTCCTTGCTGGGACTTCTTGCAGGATGAGACAGACATAACGGGAGGGCTTATGGAGGGGCTTCTGCTGAGTGAGATGGTTGGATGGGGCAGAGTCACAGAAGAAGGTGGGAGGAGGTTATATCCCATTAGCAAGTTAGGTAGAAAGTATTTGTGCTGGTTCCTGCAACTGTCCAGTCATCAATGGCTGTGGGGTATTAGGGACAAATGCCACCCACAAGCTCTTTTGTTTTTGGAGAAGTCTCCTAAAGATCCCTGTCCTTTCAGTACACATTCTGGGATTAGTAAACTAATCTTCATGTACACTCCAGATGCTTTATAGACTCTTGCTTGTATGGTGTATCTTCTATTATGCTGTCTCTTTAAAGGCAGGGACTCATTTCCCCATCACTTTCCATCTCTCCCAGAGCCAAGCTTGCTGATTTTTAAAGTGCCCAGAATTGAGCCCTGCTTGTTATAAAAACTCATGAAGTTAAGCCCCACTGGTTTTCAAAGCTAAATGTTATGGAGATTCACTTTCCCAATGCAGGTCACCTGTGTCTGGGCTGCTAGTGTGGGATCTGCTTCTCTCTCTTCTCTGTGCTTGTGGTGTCACTCCCATTTGTGGTTAGTCTTGCCAAGAATTTGGCTCCTGACTGCATCTCTGTCCCTCCGACCCTTTGTGATGTGTCCCCCTCTCTAAAATTAACCATGGAAGATCTGCCAGTCTTTGGTCATTTTCTGGGTTGGATGCGCTGATGTGGCTATTATCTAGGTGTGTCTGTGGGAGAGGGTGAGCTTAGGATCCTCATACTCTGCCATCTACCCAGAAGTCTCCCAATTTTTCTATTTTTTTATTTTTTTATTTTGTTGTGCATATGTAAACAATTTATGAGTGTCAATAGTCACAATTATATTAAACTATATAGAGATTCAGAGATTCTCTACTACCAATCTGTCTTTTCCTTTCCATGCCTCCAGTAAGTAACCACTTGCATTCTTTTCAGGTTCAGTTTCAAATTTATACAAAAGAGTATCCTATATCATATTCCCCAAATATAGTGGAGATCACTCCATATTAGAAAAATAGTTGTACTTGGAATTTTTTAGCTCCACTGTATATAATCATGTGTCTCCCTCATATCCCAGTTCCCTATTATCAGACAAGTCTATATGACTAGTTTTACCTAATAGGGTAAAAAGGGAATTGATGTCTCACTTCTAGGCCAGTTTTGTAAGAGCCCATATATGACCATCTTACTTTCTGTTCCTTGGCAACCATAATCACAGAGGCTCGATTATGGGATGGGAGCACATACATGCCTGAGTTTCGAGTGGTAGTCAGAACCCCCAGAGGGTCAGCCACCCAGAGTGGAATAATTGAGAGAAAATAATAAATATTTTTAGGTATTAAGCCTCTGGCATCTTTGTTTTGTGCTCTCAGACTCCACAAATCATGTATAGTTTTATCACCTCTGTTGCAGAAAATTCTTAAAGCAAGTACTCGCTATTACATTTCAGTACACTCATAGAACATCCTTCAAATATGAGTTTGTCACTGGCCACAGAAAAATTCCACCTAGTTGCAAAATTCATTTATCAAATAAGTCAAAGTTTCCTACCACCATAGAACCAAGATAAAAATAAATAATAATCAGATAGCGAAAATAAAACTAAACCATAAAAATATTTTTTAATCATTCATAATACGATTAAAGCAAAAATTCTATATAACTATGTAACAATTAGGGTGAACTAAAAATAAAGTGGCATTACCAATTATGAAGTCATTTTCATCAAGAAGAACTAATGTAAGGAAATTATGACCAAGTAGTGGGTTTTAACCACTTAGTAAAGAAAAAAAACAAACAAACAGGTTTTAAATGAATTGAGTGTTCCAATTGTAAACTAAAAGAGGGGACAAAAGAATCCAAGAAAATTAGAAGGTTCCAATCATTAAAATAAAGTAAATGTTAATAAGATTTTTAAAAATAAATAGGCATTAGGGAGTGAAATGAAGAAAGATTAAAGAGCTCAAAAAAGTAAAGCTTTCATGGGAAATAAAGGAATAGAAAAAGACACAGGCAGACTTTTTGAACAAACTGAAAATCAATAATTCTTCTTAGATCCATCAGCGAATTGAGGTCACAAGGCAAATTGCTGGCCCAAAATTGGAAAGTCAGATATATAGGAAGAATCACGATTTACCAGAACAGAAACCTGCAAGCAGAAACCTCCAAGGAAACCAGGGTAGGAAAACCTAAGATATAATTGACAAATTGCTGGAGGCTGAGTGTGAACAAGTCTGAGAATTAAAAACTCCAGGTCGACCCTGTCCCAGGAGAGAGCCCTGGACTTTCATGAGTCTTACCTCTAGGATCCCTACTAGATTCTCACACTGAAAACTGGAGAAAATATATTTCCTACAGGGGAGGGGGGAAGCAACAATGTTAAAATAGACCCAGAGCATTTTCTGTTCTTAATGAGGCCTGCCCTCAAGAGAAACTATTTTACCGGACCCTAAGTAACCGGATTTTTAACAGAACGTGATTCACTTGGGAGAAGAGAAATATCCAAATCCAAACTGCTCTGGAGAAACCATACATATCTAATTAATGTAGGAAAATCTGCAGTCATAGAGTTAACCTTTATTCATACCAAAGAACTCACACAATAGAGAAGCTCTGTCTTGGTAACCAACATGAAATGTCTGTCATTGATCATTTATCCCTCCAACAAAAACAATTTCTCATTGTCTAGTAACCACATGTCTATAATCACCGTGGATGAGTCTTCAATCAAGCTCCAGCTCTGGTGTGCAGAAGAAAACTCTAGGAATAATACTTAAAACAAGAAAAAAGGGAAAAAATAGAATTTATTTGGAGGAGGAAACTCTTGAGTTACGCAAATTATTCATAATGGAGAAGAAATTCAGTCAATTACACATTGGAAATCTATTACTCCTACAGTGACATTTGTAGGACATATGAGGCTTCTCACTGCATAAAACATTCTCAGTGTTATGAATGGAAGACAGTCGTTAGTGATCACTCATTTCTCATTCAACATTAGTTATCTCACACTGTGGGGACACCAATATTTAAACAGTGACAAAGCTATCAGCTGGAGTCTGCATCAGAAAACTCATACTGGGAAGACACTCTATAAAGAATCTTTTAGCACATACCTGAACAAATAATGTGACTTTGCCTAATGATCTATTACTTAAGTTGTAAGATAAAGATGTAGGATTATAAAGTGGTCATGGAAATGCTGAATGAACAATTCGGAAACAAGTAATAAATAATGAGATAAACCAACTTCAGTAGATTTGTACCTGTGTATAAGCATGTAGTAAGCATGGTTGCTGAAAAATTAAGTATGCTTGTATTTGCCTTGACAAAACCAAGAAATAGTATCTTGAATAAAAACGGGCCTTTTGGGGCACCTGGGTGGCTCAGTGGCTCTGCCTTTGGCTCAGGTCATGATCTCAGGGTCCTGGGATCGAGCCCCGCATCGGTCTCTCTGCTCAGCAGGGAGCCTGCTTCTCCCTCTCTCTCTGCCTGCCTCTCTGCCTATTTGTGATCTCTCTCTCTCTGTCAAATAAATAAATAAAATCTTAAAAAAAAATGGGCCTTTTTCCTTAATTATAAATCACTATTAATCACTAAGTTAATTTCTACCTTTTATGCATTCCAAATATAATTACAAAGTCATGCATCAATCAGAAAATACCTATGAATGAAACTGAAAATTTTAGGACCAAAAATAAAGTGTCTTAACAAGTACTATATATGTGTATATATATATACACACACACACACACACACACATGCACGCACGCACACACACAACTGGGACAAGAAAAAATGATAAATAAATCATTATTTTGTGAGTTAAAAAAAACTGGGTGATACGATTTAATGAACTTCTTTATTGGAGGCAGAGTCTCACATTGCTACCTCCTTCTTTTTCTATTCTTGCTGAACTATTAAACAGCACAACTTTTTCACATTTCCAGAGTGCTCCACAAGCCATCTGCTCTTTCTTTACCAAAATATGGAAATATAAATGCTTTCCTTTTTAACTTTTGCATCTAATTTTCTTTTTTTATTTTAAATTTCTGAGGACCCATATGAATTTCATGTCAGCTGCCAAATATCCAGAGATCTTCTGAAATTGGGTGGCATTTAGCAATAGTAGTTATAGTTTTAAATCCTCATTCTGCTTCAATTAAGAAAAAAAAAGTTAGGCTAAGTCATTACATTTTGCTAAATCCCTTTATAAACTTTATCATGCAAAGAGAAGATGATATCTTTAAGAAATTTTGTTATGAAAACTGAAGCAAATGGAAGTGAATTTCAAAGGATAATAAAATAAAATGAAATCTAGAGTTTTAGCAGTGAAATAATTGGATCTCAGGAGTCAAGTTACATAGGCAATACTTTCACATATAATTGGTTGAGGTGTTGATAAATAACTAGCTGTCATTTTTGTCCCATGTATATGCATTTATGATTACTGAGAAAAAAACCTTTCTTCAATTAGTCACCCAATAGACATTAATCACTGAATGACCAAATATCATTTAATTCTAGAAACACGAATTTCATGGATTCTACACTTGAAGTACATAAACCTAAAATTTTTAATATGTGGGTGAGCTGATGCCTGGCTTAATTTAGAAACATGCCATGCTTTGGCTGCTATATTTATAAGGGCTCCAAAATAATGTTCTTGAAGGGGTTTTATCCAAATATTTCAAGTTATGTATTTTCAGGTTATTGGGAAATTATACTAGTCCTGTGATATCTCTCCACTTTTAAAATGAAAATTTTAAATCTTGTTTTATCTCTTTGATCACTGAGCCACTTCCTGCCCAAAAACATTAATTTAATGAAGGATTTTGAGTTCCCCAAAGAGGTTTATCTAATTTTAAGCTGTTCTGTGTTCAGAGCAGAATTTGTAGTTATAAAGTTCCTGAGCTTGCCCCATCAATGGATAAACTAATTTCCAACTTAATGGAAAGATTTGTGATGGCTTAACTGTTTCATGAGGCTAAAAATTTAGACCAAACTGATTTTAAATCTCATTTCCAGAGAAAGATAGTTCTAACTTAAGAATAGTTTTCAAAACTATAGCAAATTTTTAAGTGTGTGCTCAAAAACATTTTCTTTGCTTGTGCTGGGAGGAACAATCATCCCATCATATGAATTGGCTTCCATGGTTTCTGCGCTCAAACATTGATGCTCCAGGGATAATTCATATCTCATTGAACTCATATGAAGAATGAGCACTCTTAATTTTTTTGTGAATTTATTCTATAATAATGTGAAAGTGATCATGTAATTTAAAACTAATTCTGACTTTTACAATCATGCTTTCTTTAGCTCAACTTTAAGTAAACTGTCAGAGATGGTGGTAAATAATTATGCTTTATTTTATGGTAAGATATTGCTAGGTATGTAGTATCAAGATTAACAATTTATCATCAAGACAATATCTACAGAGTTACCAATATACGTTCTTTGAATTATATTTTGAATTTCTTTAAAAAGATATTAGAGTTGATGCTAATTACTCCTTGGAGAAATAACTAAAGCCAACCTTACTTTAAATAATTAAATGATTTCCAGTTGGATGATAATTAAGTATGGTATGCAATTCATTTTTTTAAAATTACAACTTGACAGATTGTGATAACAGGTTATGCATAGATTACTCAAGTACTGTCAGAACATGATCTACCAGATGATGTCCCTTCCAAGAAATATGGAAATTCAAATAGTTAGGTGGGAAGGAGAGTATATTACTAGAGAAGGTCAAAACTTGTTTATTTGTTTTTTCCCCTCAGCAAATTCTAACTTCGAGGTAAATTAAAAAAAAAAAATCAGCTTTAATCAGATGAGGATGATGCAGTAGCTACACACAATACTATAGCAAAGGTGAAACTTTATGACTTCATTATTAGTTACTATTTTTACTCCAATTGTGATTTGAGACTTATTTGAATCTTGCCTTGTCACTCAAATTTTGAGAATTAAAAGACATTTATGTGAAAGTAGCTGAGGTTTGTACTCAATAAAGTTATGAAGTTTGGTCGAATCAACATATCTCAAGCCAGAAATTTTTCTTTGCACTTTTCTTACTCTAATATCTAGCAGTCTAAAATCTGGATTTGTGAAAACAAACAGACAAGCAAAAAAGACAAAACAAATTGAGTGCTTGTTTGACATAATGATACAACAACAAAAAGCAAAGAAAAAAAGCAGCTTAATTCTCATTTACTAAAAATTTAAAGTAATTTTACCTCTAAGGCTAGTTCACAACTATTTTTTTAGATGAAATCAAAGTATAAAGAGCATTATAACAGTATATAAACAAATGTAATGTCTATATACATATAGTAAAGGAAGGGATCAGGTCTATACTAGCAGAATTTTGAAGCCTTCACAATGGAGATCACATTTATGCTGGGCTTTGAAATATGAATAGACTTAACTATCAAAGGAGATAAAAGAATTCCATACAGAGGAAAAAGCATGAGCAAAGTTATGGGAATACACGAATGGACCTATAACATTCAGAAAGTAAGACATAATGGATAACACCTCAGTTTGATGGGACAGAGTGACAGGCAACAATAACAACCAAGTAAATAAGATGCCAGCATTTGTATACACTAATGTGATATAAATATTCAAAAATATTCAAAAGAACATCCCAGAGTTAATTCAATGAGTCAGTGCTGCTTTCTAAGCAGTTAAATCACAGCAGTACAGATCTTTTCATTCATACTTGCTTATTTAATGCATCTCTGGGAGGATATAATCATAAATTGTCATATGAGAAACAACAGTCATTATTTTAAATAACTGAAGTTTAAAACATCTGGTAGGATTCCAGTCTGAATCCTCACTGTATTTGAATAAATAATCTGAAAACATAATAAGTTTATGCCAGTGCAGATACTAAATATCCCATTTTTAGAGCCAGATAGTGATGAGTAGATACTTAAAAATTTACTGAGTAATATCAGGTTTTGTAATTAGAATTAAATTAAAGCACTGCAAGAGTAAAACACTCCTACTTACTTAAAGGTAAAAATATTTTTATGGTAACCTTTCTCAATGGACATGATACTTCTCAAAATTCTGGAAACAGCGGACATCAAATTAAAAGAAAGCAAATTAGTTCTAGGGAAAGTGGTAGACTCATTTTTAGTGGCATTTATTGGAAAGACAATGTTCATTTAAGCAGAACAGTTTATGCGCAGGTTTGTTTACAGACCAATACTCAGGAGGTAACTTAGATGTCTGATTCTATACAATTGAGCTGCTTATTTTCCCATCTCTCTCATTATTGGTCTAAACTATTACCTCTGCCTCTTTCCCTGGTCTAACCTAGTCCACCTTGAGTCTCTTGATCTTGTTGAGACAATAACTCTAGATAATACATTTCTAGTGCTGTCAGAAACAGCTGGTCTGCCAAGAAAAAAATATGACAAGGAGTAGAAAATTGAAGTAAAGTGATCTTTTATTTATTTATTTTTGCTTGATGGTTTGTTTCACATTTATTTTTCTGTTTTCCTTAGAATTTACCAATATGTCAATACTCTTCTTCAGGGCTCTGAAGATGAACCCAAAAATATCATATTTTAATTAAATGCATGCAAATGAGATTTCAAAATAGATACAAAAAAAGTACTCTGAATGAGTAGAATCATCTGCTAACGATTTCCTATTCTATTCTTAGACTACAATTATGATTGTAATGTGCTTATTTTATTGTTATAGTATTCTGTTCAAAATTTCATGGTTCTGACATCTTATTTTGTTTTTTTTATGTCTGGATGAATATTCACAGTAAGTTGTACATATATGCACACACATATCTGAGCTTATATGTAAGAATCCAGATGCATGTATTAGAACAGATACAGCATTTGTAAATAATAATGCTTATTTTGTATTACATTATATTTGTATGGATACAAATATGGTGATACGAAATTTTACTGTTATCCAACTATTTCTTCCTGATATTCGTGATAATAGTAGAAGATATTTCTATTGCAATATTCCTGAAAACACTGGAGAAGCAATCTTGCTAAGATGTAAGAATTGATGCAATAAATATTTAGATAATTTAGTAAGAGACTCAAAATTAAAAAAAATATGTCTATATAAATGCATGAGCTTAAGTTATATATATCTTCTTGATGATATCACCAACATTTAGTATTGGTTATTTCATTTTCAGTTTCTCTGGGAGCCACAGATATCTCCATACCCTGTGGCAAATCATCAACAGCAAAGTTTGTTCCTTTGATCATTTTAAAATACTTTGTCCAAAGCCTTATAGTGAAGGGGAAAACTCAAACAAAATGATGATCTTTTGTGTGTGTGATTATATCTACAACATTTTTCAATCTGTTTCCACTTATTGGCGACTACTTTAATTTTGTTTCCAGCTAGCCAGTGTAACTCTTGCCCCCACCCTCTTAAGGCCTTTATAATAGGAATTATTTTTACATTTTTTGTGTATGTCCATCTCTCATTTTTGTAACATTTATTAAGTAACCATAGCTTCTTTCACTTCTGAGCAGCTCTTCTTTTCTATAACACACACTTTGCCTGTCTTTCAAAAATCACCTTAGTCAATTTTTTTTCTCTGTAAAATCCTAGTATCATACATATTCCTCTAATGTAGCAGAAATAGCAATTAGAAAAACTTTTATTTCTTTTCCTTTTTAAAAATAATTGTGGAGGTGTAAATAAATTAAATTATAAGTTATCCTTATTTAAGGTGTGCAATGTGATACGTTTTTATGTACACACATACTCATGAAACCATTTCCCCATCAAAAGAATGAGCATATACATCATCTCAAATATTTCTCTGTGCCCTTTGGTAATAATTTCTTTCTGCTCACCCTGCCCACCTTGCGTCACCCCCAAACAAAACTCAATCTGCTTTCTATTTCTATATGTTAATTTGCCACTCAAGAGTTTTCTAGAAATAGAATCAGAGAGTATGTTCTCTATTTTTGTTTTGCTTCTTTCCTTTAGGACAATTATTTTTAGATTCTCTGGTAGTGTTTTCTGTACCAATAGTTCATTCCTTTTTATAGCTAAGCAGTATCCCTTCATATGGTTATGCCACAATGTGCTTATCCATTCACTTGCTGATGGACATTTGGGTTGTTCTAGGGTGGGGCTACTAGAATAAAGCAGCTATATGTATTTTTTATTTTAAGATTTCATTTATTTATTTGACAGAGAGAGAGAGAGATCACAAGTAGGCAGAGAGGCAGGCAGAGAGAGAGGGGGAAGCAGGCTCCCTGCTGAGCAGACAGCCCAATGAGGGGCTAGATCTCAGGACCCTGAGATCATGACCTGAGCTGAAGGCAGAGGCTTTAACCCACTGAGCCACCCAGGTGCCCCGCAACTATATGTATTTCTGTGCAAATCTTTGCATGGACATATGTGAATGTGTGTGTGTATACATTTTACTTCTATTTAAGCCCAAACACAAGCTAATGTTCCATTTTACATTTCGTTATTTCTAGTATAAATATTATATACCAATCTTTGAAGTGCAAAACAATTTAGTTTTAAATTTTAAAGGATTTGAACAAAAGAATAGATGGCAAGAATTCTAAGGAATCAGTGAGATTGAGAATTAGCATAATACATGTCGGGAGATGCATGGAATTGAGATTAAGTATGACTAGAAAAATCTAAGAATTATAGAAAATCTTAATATAAAACAAAAGAAAATCTTAATATAAGAAACTCCAACAAATCCATCTAAATTTATTGATCACCATAGATCACTTCACCATGGGATATGAAGCAAGTTTAGAGAAAGGCATCAAGGTTTATTAAATAGGGAGACAATTCCACATACACTCCAAAATAAGAAATCTAGTGTAATTAGCACTTGATCTTCAATAAGTGAATAATCTCTGATAAACTTCTGATTTCAGTGTAGCCTCAAATGTCACCTAATTGGTTAGGGTCGCAGTCAGATGCCTCAGTGAGAATTTTCTCAAACTAAATCAGTGCTAAAGGATTCTGCAATACCTAGAAAAGAATAAAAGTAGTTTTAAAACAAGTTTAAAAAACATTTTTATTATTTGACATTACCAATGCTACTCTTAATGTAAAATCATGTGTCCTAATGCTATGCCAAGAAAAATTAAATTAGAAGGTTAAAGTAATATTCTTCCAGAAGGAAAAAGAAACAGAATTAACCCCAAATAAGCATCGAACATTAATAATATATTTATGGCTATCATAACACGAACATCATTATTTGGTTATTAAAAGCTCAGAAAATGATAATATTGATGATGATGACAATGTTGATAACAATAATAAAATAACAATAAAAAACAATATAAACTATATGGAACTATTTATAAATATTTTAAAACATGTTCTCATTTTCTAGGTCAAAGTTTATGTGGCTAGTATTGATTGAGGATTGCTTACATGGATAATTAAATTTCCAAGACGGAATTATCCCTGAGGATTCAAGATGGCAAGACTCAAAACAGGTTCTTTTGAAAAATAGCAGTTTGCACTCTCACTGGGAATATCTTCTGTTGTGAAACATCAGAGTGATGCTAAGAATTGTGGTCCTCACCTTTCCCCATTCATTTTTTCAAGGAGAATGCAGATGCTTATTTTCAAGGTTGATATTGATTGCTAAAGAGGTAATATATAGTCTGTCTGGTCAAATTCTTGCTTTTCAGGTTACACCAGACTCCAATTCTAAAAGTGCTTTTTATGTATCAAATATAGTCTGTCTCCCCAATAATTACATCACATCCAACTGAATAATACAGAAGTCATTATTCTTATTGAATTATGCACCTGCTTTCTCAAAAATCTAGGTTATAATATTATGCCTGTCTGAGTGAATAAGCAAAAGGAAATTTAAATCCTGTGTGAAATTTTTTTCACTAACTCAGACCATGTTTTTCTTGTATGCTCATCAACTTCAATAAATAAACTGTTCCAAAATGTTCCGATTCTCTTCTTTATTCCCTCTCCTAACTTCTCTTCATGTCTGTACTCTCTGAATTCTCTTTTTCTTATACTCTTTTTCTCCTTGCAGGTTTTCTTACTTAACCAGGATATCAAAAAATCATAAATCTCAACTGTTTGTTAGCAAAATACAAGCTTTCTGGTATGTACAATTGTAGCTAATAAAGTATAAATATGTTTAATTTTATTCCGATGAATTTACTTTCAAGTCAAATGCTGAGATACATAGTGCTATTCTCACTGATCAGCTATTTGGAACATAAAGTTCTCTGGATTTCATGTCTGGTGAGGTTCAGTACACATTGAATTTTGATAATTATCCTCTCAGCTGTAAGATTGCTCAGAAATGTAAAATTTCAAGGAAATACTCAGTTTAATATTTACAGAACCAAAAGATGGTTTTTCTGAGGTCTTTATATGTCTAGGTCAACAATGTCCAATATAAATATAATTCATGCCACACACATAATTTTAAATTTTCCAGTAATAACATTTATTTTTTTTCCAGTAGTAACATTTAAAATGTAAAATTAAATTTTAGGTTAATTTAAAAAATATATATTGTTAAACTGAATATATACAAAGTTTTGTCATTCCAACATGGAATTAATTTTAAAAAGTTATTGAGATATTTTATCTTTCTTTTTTCATACTACATATTTTCATCTTTGAAATATGGTATGTTTTTACACTTAACCTCATATCTAAATTCATATATTAAATTTTCAGTGATTAAAATGAAATATAATCCTGCAAAAATAATAAAGTTGTGTTTATCAGAAAAAAAGTGTATATTTCTCTGCTTTATAATTTTAAATTTAAAATTAAATTAAATATTGAAATTTTCAATTGTACTACCCTCATTTCAGGAGCTTAGTGGCTTGGTACACATGTGGCTTGTGACTTCCATACTGGATGGCATTGCTATAGGTGATTGAATTGTACCCCTAAGGTCCTCAGAAGTCTCCTGTATGGGATCTGTTTCACAAGCATGGTTCCTGAATGTGCAGTCTCACAGGACTCTCCCTTTAAAATCACCTCTACTTCGTTCATGGCCCAGTTGTCACTGTTCTGAAATCCATAATCAAAATCAGGTGCTCTGAATTTTCATTTTGCACTGGGTTCTGCAAATTAGGTACTTTGTCTGATCCTCAGCATGTGTCTGATGACCTTGCACTTCAACCAGCAATTAAATCTAACAATCTACTCCATAAAGATGACACGTAATTTTTATGTGAAAAGTACTTCAACAAGGACTCAGTTCAGGTTTCTGGCAAATGGAATTAAGAAGCATAAATTCCAAAGTGGTTGGCATATAAAGGTGATATTTTTATTTTTTATTTTTAGAGTAGTTTAACATGCAAAAAAGGAATAATTCTTTGAGAGAGAATTCTGCATTTAGGAAAAGAGAAAGCTCAAAGAAATTTAATCCAGTAAGAGTCCAAATACTATTCTTTCTCTATCTCTTATTGTTTTTAGCAACTTCTTTTAAATCAGTATGACTAGCTAGAAGTTTGTTATTCTATTTTTTTGTCTTCTTGAATTGCCTTCCTTTCTGTGACTACTCAAATAACCTCTGGATCTTTATTTGAAATAGCTTTCTGATAAAATTTTTTTATTAATCTTCATGATTATTGAGAGCATTATCAATTTTTTCAAGTTTAGTTATTATTATTTACTTCTTGTAAACTTCTATCAATGGAAGTTAAATGTTCCCTGGGGCAACTGGAAAGCATTTTTTATTTTCACATTTTGACATATCTATCAAGGTTATTGATTCATGTGTTAATATAAGGATTTTCCCCATGTGAGCTTTTACCTTATGGCAATTCAATCATTAGAATTTCTCGATATGCTCAGCTACCACAGGAAGTCTCTGATGCAAAACCAAGTCTGTATATGGCTATATATGTCTCTGTCTCTCTCTCTCTTTCTCTTTCTCTCTCTATATATATGAATATATATTCTTTAAAAACTTTCTTTATTAGATTTAATACAAGATTAGTGGAGGATTTTTTTTAAAATTACCTAAGTGTCATTATCATTCTTTCGCTTATATAATAACAAGTAAAATTCAACAAAAATAATAAAGTTAAGTATAGCTAAAAAAAATTGAATGTGCTAAGAAATCTATTAAAATCTCTTTTTGGAAATAAATTAGCTAAATGACCTAGTCATCACATAATCCTTCTACCATTTTTTAATTACATGATCAATTAAGCCTTGACTAAGTGGATATTATAAAACTTGCTAATGGGAAGAAGCTATAGTTTATATTGGCATTCTGCAAGCATAAATATGTATATTAGAACCTAGGATAGTAATAATGTAGTTTAGAGCTCATAGTGGGTATTAAGGAGGGCACGTATTCCATGGAACACTGGGGGTGGTGAGTAAACAATTAATCTTGGAACACTGAAAAAATAAAATAAATTTTTAAAAAATAGAGAAAAATGATAAATCTTTGAACTATTTTTATTTATGCAATATGGCATAGAATAGTGAAAGACGAAGGAAAAGGAGAAAGAACTTTATAAAATATGTTATTTAAACATTTTCATGCATCACAAATTATTTAAAGGTTACGTACATTATTTCTTTTTCTTCAAAATAATCCTCTCGTAAGAATTACTATATTCTAATTTTACAGATTATTATCTTTAGTAATGTCAAAATTAAGTAACTTTTTTTCACAGATAGAAAATGGTAGAAATGCCATTTTGACAGAAAAAATAATATAATTATTGTTTTAGAAACCCTTGATGCAAAAAAAAAGAAATCTTTGATGCCAAATATGTTTTATAATTCTTAATTTTCATTTTTTAAAAGGTAGTACTATACATATAATATATTTGCAACACCAGTGGAATATGAGATAATACCTTATAATTAAATACATTGTTAGTTCTGTAGCAAAATATGAATATTACTACTCAGTTGCAAAATAAAGAATATAAGTCATATCTTTTCACATTATTTTTTGTTATCAAATGAACTTTGGAAACAGATTAAAAATAAGTTTCTTGGAGGAGGGTCAAAATGGTGGAGAAGTAGGAGACCCTGTTTCAGCCAGTCCCCTGAAGTGAGCTAGATATCTACCAGAACACTGAACACTCATGAAATCAGCCTGAGATGTAAAATTATACACTTCTGGATCTCTACAGGGGCAGAAGACAGAAGTGGAGATGTAAAGTGGAGTGGGAACACTCAGAAGGTAAACAGAAGGGGGAGGGAGCCACCAGAAGTGACCCATTGGAAAGTAATATCCCAATATGAAAGTGCTCTGTGCTTGGGGACCAGCATTAACTTGGAGTCCAGTTAAAAGCACTCAAAAAGAACAAAGGGTCTTAAGCAGCAACTGGTGGAATCAGGTGGACATGGACAGAGCCCTAAACCCACGGTCCCAGGACAGTCATAGCCAGTGCCCCCCCATGCCTGAGAGAGCCAGGCAGGGGCTCCAGTCCATGGTTCCTGAGCCTGTGACTTTCCACTCCTTGCACCACTGCTGGGGCTGGGTGCACCCCCACCTGCACCTGAGAAAGCCCAGCACAGGCTCCAGCCAGAGGTCCTTGGGCCCGCAGCCTTCTGTGACCCATGCCGCCACGGGGTGGGAGCATACTTAGCATGGGCCTGGACTCCAGACAGCAGTCCTGGCAATGGCAGCCACTGGCATCAGGCTTGCCCTGATCAATATCGCTTGCAATTTTAGTGCAATCAGGGGCCTCGGGCAACCACTGAGACAGTGGCTGGGGGTGTGCACCACCTGTGGGAGGTTGCAGTGCTCAGTGGAGTTTGTAGAGGGGGAGTTTGTGTGTTCTGGACCATCCAGAGGGGAGCAGACTGAGGCTAGTCTCTGAGGCCACTCTCTGATGCCGAGGACTGGGTGCAGACAGTTTACTTTGCACTAACTCTCTGAAAAGCCCCCAAAAGTTGGCAAAGAACAAAAACCTACAGAGAACAAGAGCCTGAAAAACTGGTTTCCACAGAGCCCAGCCCCTTGTTAGGGGGCAGGGAGACTCAGCCTAAGCAAAATTGAAAAACAACGCAGCAGGCCTCTCCTGCAGAAGACAAGCCAAAAGAACAAGAGGACAATAACCACAGGGTCCCCATAAAACTTTAAAACCCCAACATCAGGGGAAAACAATATATTAAGCCCCTGATATTGCCCACAAATCTGTGTATTTCGTAGATACAACTTTTTTTGTTTGTTTGTTTTTGTTTTTAAATTCGTTCTCATGATTCTTCTTCTTTTATTTATTTATTAATTTTTTTTTTCATATTTTATTTATGTGACAGAGAGAGAGATCACAAGTAGGCAGAGAGGTAGGCAGAGAGAGGGGGAAGCAGGCTCTCCGCCAAGCAGAGAGGCCAATGTGGGGCTTGAACCCAGAACCCTGGGATCATGACCTGAGCCAAAGGCAGAGGCTTTAACCCACTGAGCCACCCAGCTGCCCCTTCTTTTATTTTTTTAACCTACTTACCACTACAACTGGATATTTAATACAACATATTACATAATAACCTTTTTTTAAAAGGTTATATTTATTTATTTGACAGAGAGAGAGAGATCACAAATAGGCAGAGAGGCAGGCAGAGAGAGAGGGGGAAGCAGGCTCCCCGCTGAGCAGAGACCCCGATATGGGGCTCGATCCCAGGACCCTGAGATCATGACCTGAGCCAAAGACAGAGGCTTTAACCCACTGAGCCACACAGGCGCCCCTACATAACAACTTTTTAACTTGAACTTTTTTCGTACATATACTTGTGTTTCTTTTTCTTTTCTTTTTTATTAATATATATAAGGATATAAGCTTCAAGATCATTCTTTTTCCCTATTTAATGCTACCCCTATATATAAACCAGTTTTAATATTCCTGTATCTCTGGAAAGTTGAGTCTTTTTTTTTTTTTTTTTGAAAGTTGAGTCCTTTAAATAAGATAAGATACACCCAGGAAGACCTGAAATAACCTTCCTTGCCCACATTGAGGGTTTATAACCACCTTCCCATCTTAGTCTTCTGTCAGTGTTTCTGTGTATTTGTTTTTGTACTATATAAATCTTATTCTTGGGGTTCATTTTGGCTGGGTTTTTCTTTTTTTTTCTTGTCTTTTACTTTTGTCAGTCTTTTTATTCATTTATTTTTGTTTATGTACCTTATAAATCTTACTTTTGGGGCTCATTTTGGCTGGGGTTTTTCTTTTTTCTTTTTTTCTCTCTCTTTTTCTCTCTCTTTTTTTCATTTTTCTTTCTTTTTGGTGGTAACTTCTGATTGCTCCAAAGCTTTCCAAGGGTCACCTTGTCTGGATCATGGTTGGTATTTTCAGCTATACATCCCCTCAACCACCTCTCACCAAAATGACTAGGAGGAAGAACATCCAACAGAGGAAAAATTCAGAGACTGCAATCTCTGCCACAGAAATATTGGAAATGGACATAAACAACATGCCAGAAATGGAATTCAGGGTAAAAATTATCCAGGCAATGGCTAGGTTGGAGAAGACCATTAATGGCCAATAGAATCTCTAAGGGCGGAAGTGAGGGCTGATCTGGAAGTACTTAAAAATGCTAACAATGAGATCCAATCTAATCTAAATACTCTAACATCCAGGGTAATGTAGGCAGAAGATCGAATTAGTGATCTTGAAGACAAACTGATAGAAAAGAAGGATCAGGAGGAGTCCTGGAACAAATAGCTTAGAAACAAAGAAAACAGAATTAGGGAAATAAATGATGCCATGAAACACTCCAATGTCAGAATTATTGGGATCCCTGAGGGGGTGGAGAAAGAGAGGAGACTAGAAGATATAGTTGAAGAAATACTGGATGAAAATTTCCCTAATCTGGGGAATGGAACAAGTGTTCATTTCCAGAGGCAGAGAGAACGCCCCCCCAAGATCAATGAGTCTAGAACAACCTCCAGACACTTAATTGTAAAATTCACTAATCATAAATTCAGAGAGGAGGTCTTAAGGGCAGCTAGGTGGAAGAGATTCCTTACATACAGAGGAAGGACCATCAGAATAACATCACAGCTGTCCACAGAAACCTGGCAAGCCAGAAAGGGCTGGCAAGACATATTCAGGGCACTAAATGAGAAGAACATGCAGCCAACAATACTTTATCCAGCAAGGCTGACATTCAAAATAGACGGAGAGTTAAAGAGCTTCCAAGATGGGCAAGGTTTAAAGGATTATTTGACCACCAAGCCAGCACTACAAGAAATAATAAGGGGGGTTCTATAAAAGAAGAAAGAACCCAAGAGTGACACAGAACAGAAATTTACAGAGACAATCTATAGAAACAAGGACTTCACAGGCAACATGATGTCAATAAAAACTTATCTTTCAATTAATCACTCTCAACGTGAATGGCCTAAATGCTCCCATAAAATGGCACAGAGTTTCAGACTGGATAAAATGACAGGACCCGTCCATATGCTGTCTACAAGAGACACATTTGGAACTTAAAGATACATCCAGACTGAAAGTGAAGGGATAGAAATCCATCTTTCGTGCCAACGGACCTCAAAAGAAAGCTGGGATAGTGATTCTCATATCAGATAAATTAGATTTTAAGCTAAAGACTGTAGTCAGAGATACAAAAGGACACTACATCATTCTTAAAGGATCTATCCACAAAGAAGATCTAACAATTGTAAATATTTATGCCCCCAATATAAGAGCAGCCAACTACATAAGCCAACTGTTAAACAAAATAAAGTCATATTGATATGAATACATTAATTATAAGAGATCTTAAAACACCACTCTCTGCAATAGACAGATCATCTAAGCAGAAAATCAACAAAGAAACAAGAGCTTTGAATGACACATTGGAGCAGATGGACCTTATAGATATATACAGAACATTCCACCCTAAAACAACAGAATACTCATTCTTCTTGAGTGCACATGGAACTTTCTCCAGAATAGACTACATACTGGGTCACAAATCAGGGCTCAACCAATACCAAAAGATTGAGATGATTCCCTGCATATTCTTAGACCACAAAGCTTTGAAACTAGAACTCAACCACAAGAAAAAGTTTGGAAGGAATTCAAACACTTGGAAGCTAAAGACCATCCTGCTAAAAAATGTTTGGAGCAATCAGGAAATCAAAGAAGTACTTAACAATTCATGAAAACCAATGAGAATGAAGGCACATTGGTCCAAAACTTATGGGATACAGCAAAGGTGGTCCTAAGGAGAAATACATAGTCATCCAAACCTCACAAAAAATGTTGAAAAATCCCGAATACACCTGCTCTCTTTACATCTTAAAGAACTGGAAAATCAACAACAAATTAAGCCACCCCCACGCACAAGAAGGGAAATAATTAAGATTAGAGCAGAGATCGATGAGTTAGAAACTAGAGATACAGTAGAACACATCAATGAAACTAGAAGCTTGTTCTTTGAAAGAATGAATAAGATTGATAAACCACTGGCCAGACTAATCCAAAAGAAGGAGGACCCAAATTAAGAAAATTATGAATGACGGGGCACCTGGGTGGCTCAGTGGGTTAAGCCTCTGCCTTCAGCTCAGGTCATGATCTCAGGGTCCTGGGATCGAGCCCCGCATTGGGCTCTCTGCTCAGCAGGGAGTCTACTTCCTGAACCCTGTCCCTCTGCCTGCCTTTCTGCCTACTTGTGATCTCTCTCTCTGTCAAATAAATAAATATTAAAAAAAAAAAAAGAAAATTATGAATGAAAGAGGAGAGATCATTACTAACACCAAGGAAATAGAAACAATCATCAGAAATTATTATCAACAGTTATACGCCAATAAATTAAGCAACCTAGACGAAATGGATACACTCTTGGAAACCTATAAACTTCTAAGACTGAAACAGGAAGAAACTGACAACCTGAATAAACCAATATCTAGTAAACAGATTGAAGCAGTGATCAAAACCTCCCAAAAAACAAGAGCCCAGGACCTGACGGATTCCCTGGGGAATTCATGTCAAAAAATGGGCAGAAGACATAAACAGACACTTCTCCAAAGAAGACATACAAATGGCTAGCAGACACATGAAAAGGTGTTCATCATCATTAGCCATCAGGGAGATTCAAATCAAAACCACATTGAGATACCACCTTACACCAGTTAGAATGGCCAAAATAAACAGGACAGAAAACAACAAATGTTGGAGAGGATGTGGAGAAAGGGGAACCCTCTTCCACTGTTGGTGGGAATGCAAGTTGGTGAAGCCACTTTGGGAAACAGTGTGGAGATTCCTCAAAAAACTAAAAATAGAGCTACCCATGACCCTACAATTGCACTACTGGGTATTTACCCCAAAAATACAGATGTAGTGAAAAGAAGGGCCATATGTATCCCAATGTTCATAGCAGCAATGGCCACAATCATCAAACTGTGGAAAGAGCCAAGATGCCCTTCAACAGAAAAATGGATAAAGAAGATATGGTGTATATATACATGTAATATTATGCCTCTATCAGAAAGGATGAATATCCAACTTTTGTATCAACATGGGTGGGACTCGAGGAGATTATGCTGAGTGAAATAAGTCAAGCAGGAAAGTCAATTATCATATGGTTTCACTTACTTGTGGAGTATAAGGAATAATGTGGAGGACATTAGGAGAAGGAAAGGAAGGGTGAATTGGGGGAAATCGGTGGGGGAGATTAACCATGAAAGACCATGGACTCTGAGAAACAAACTGAGGGTTTTGGAAGGGAGGGGGATTGGGGAATGGATGAGCCTGTTGGTGAGTATTAAGGAGGGCACGTATTGCATGGAGCACTGGGTGTGGTGCATAAACAATGTATTTTGGAACACTGAAAAAATAAAATTAAATTAAATTTAAAAAGTTGAAAAAATAAGTTTTTTTGTTTTCAGATATTTCTTTTGCATTTTTAAATGCAAATCAGTGATTGTGGATCTGTACCAACTGTACTATAACAAAATATAAATTTTAGTGATTAGCAGATTAAATTTTAAAAGTGAGTTTGGGCACTTATTACATACACGATGCTAAAAATATATGCTCTCTACTCAATAGCTTGCTTTATAGTTATAAAGAAATTGTATGTCAATGCTTCTATCTAATCAGTAGACATGGAATGATGCAGAATGATTATGTTAAATTTGGGGCTTGAGGTATAAACCAAGATTGAGCAACCTGATTAAGATTTTTTGCATAAAACACTAATAGCAGGAGCTCATGATGTAATCACTTGAAACCCAGTGGTTTCATAGATCCTGAGAGCCTGAATCCAAGGACAGGAGGACATGAGCAATGGAATTTGGCAGCCAGAAACGGCCTAGACAATAAGATGGTCCAATATGCTGTGTTGGGCATACACATTATGTGATATTAAAATGAATGAATAATGAATAAAATAAATGAAATTATTTTAATTATATGTGTCTCTGAAAATAGTCTCTATTTGGTATTAACTTTCTACATCATGAATTATACTCCAAATAGAATGATATCTAGAAACATTTGAAAATATATTGAGCTAAATATTAATAATAATATAAATCCAAGTTTAATATTGTTTGTTGACAATCAGATTGCTGAGGAGTCAAAAAAAAGATAAGTCCCAGGAAGTAGGCAATTTTCATACACTGCTAGTTGAGTATTTCTTTTGGGCATTTTAGCATTACAAATAAAAATGTCAAAGATTTTGATAGTATGATCTTTTAATTAATTACCCCAAAGAAATACATCTATGAAAAATTATACTCCCCAATTTTATGAAAAATGAAAAAAAATGTAAAACCACATGATTTCTTAAAAATAGGATATTGGTAAATATGTGATCTAACCATACCATTGCATATTAGAATATCATTTGTAGTTTGAAAGAATATAGATGACATAGATAATTTCCAAAATGAAATTAGGAAGAAAAAAAATATATATCCATGAATGAATCACATAAGAAACAGTGCTGGAAATATTGGTTAGCAAGATAAATAACAATGGATTTGAATACATTATCTCAAGCCATTTACAAAAATCAGTCATGGTCATATGAATCTTTAGATTGAAAGACAGTAGATTAAGACCTTTAAAAGACATTTTTTAAAAGATTTTATTTATTTATTTATTTGACACAGAGAGAGAGAGAGAGAGATCACAAGTAGGCAGAGTGGCAAGCAGAGAGAGAGGGGGGAGCAGGCTCCCTGCTGAGCAGAGACCCTGATGCAGGGCTCGATCCCAGGACCCTGAGATCATGACGTGAGCCAAAGGCAGAGGCTTTAACCCACTGAGCCACCCAGGTGCCCCTTAAAGGAATTTTTTGAAAAAAACACTTTTGGCACTGGACAAAATGAAGTAACTTATACTAGACTATATATGTTATATATGTATACATGTGTATATATATGAGTATATATATGAGTATATACACATGTATACATATATATATATATATGAGTATATATATATAAATATCAAGTAATATATAATTTATGTACTTACAGGCATATACATTTATATGTATATATGTATGTATACATATGTATGTATATGTATATATAAAATAATTCAATTTAAATTTCTACCTTCTTTCGGTGAATTATTTAGCTAAGAAAATAAATGTGGCCTACTAGATATCTAACCTTTTAAATACTTTGTTATGAGGATAGCTAAAACAAAGGTGTAGGAACAAAGTCCTGATTCAAGCTCAAACATGCATATTAGAAAAATTGATATATGGCAAAGGGATTACAGATTAATTTGAAATTTGTGTATGAATTACATGAGAAACAGTGTTGGGGGAAATTGATAATCAAGATGAAGAAAATGCATTTAAATCCCTTACCTCAAGCCATTCATAAAGATCAGTTACAGTCATGTGAAATCTTTAGATTCGAAGACAATAGAAAGACATTTTGCCGCTGGAAAAAATAAAGTAGCTTATGCCAGACTCACTTGCTCATAAATGAACAGTAATATTTGGGTAGAATGCATACAGTAGAAATGTATAATACAATGAGACATTAGAGAAAAATCAAGGCATGAAAGACTTAGGGGCTTTAGTCAATAAAAGAAGGGTGATGCATGGAATGGGCTCCACTTTTACATATATTCTTACTCTCACAACATTTTTTTTCCAAATCTCAGCTGAAAGAGAATGGTAATTAAAGTGGAAAGCAGCAATCATACTGGTCTAAGAAAATAGGAATCAGAGTTTTGGGATTATAAAGTGGCTAAAATTAAAATTCTGGAGAAGACTGAAATTCAGAGAAGTTCTATAAATGATGCATACAGACCCCCGACGAGCTGTAAACTCGGCATGTGCATACCAAGTTTTTATGAAACATAGCAGAAAAATCCAGCCCGAAAGCTAAAAGAGTAGAGTGGTAATTTTAGCATTTTGTGAGGAGATAAATGTTGACATTCTAAAAAAGTGATAGGGACCTGGTAAGTACACTTGACTTTCATTTGAGACCCCACAAGGATGATCCCCCAAAGTAATGGCCAGGCCCTAGAAGTAAGGACTACATCCTAGAGCTCAGAACAAAACAAAGACTAAATCCGAATTTTAAGCTTTTTTGGAGAAAGATAATCCACCTGATATCTCTTCTCTCTCTTTCTCTTTTTAAATCCACAATATTTAACGTCAAAGGAAAAATTAGATGTTTTTTAAGGGCAGAGTGTCTGAAAAGTAAGAAATTTAAAAAGTTGACAATAAATAAAGCATTTTTATAAGTAATCAGAACACCAACATTTTATAGGGACATTAAATAACTACAATCAATTGGAATCATAATTGGAGATTTTACCACACCTCTCAATAATTGGCAAAATAAGCAGACATAAAATCATTAAAAATGTACAGATTTTATTATATAAGATAATTCAAATTAATCTAATATACTTTTATAGCATACTACATCTAATAACTTTAGCTTTTGTATGTTTTCAGGGGCAATTGGAACATTTACCAAAATGGACAATATACAGTGCCATGAAGCAATTAGCTAAAAATTTCAAAAAAATTTCCCAAATATTTGGAATTTATGTCACAGACTTCTTAATAAGCCACAATACCATATATTAGAATTTTGAATTAAATAATAAAATATGACATCAAAACTCATGGGAGGTAGCTAAAGTAGTATTTTAAAGGACATTAAAACTTTCAGTGGATATATTAGAAAAGAAGAAAGAAGGATAAAAATGAAAAATATGAAGAATTTAATAAATATGAAAAATGTTAACAATGCCAAAGTAGATTTTTTGAAAAGATTAACATGGCAATATTAATTTTAAAAAGAAAATCGGTATACACACACACACACACACACAGAGGAAAATATTTTTAAAATGTCGAATGCATTGATAACCGAACGAGTTATAAGTAAAAAATCTAATTCCAATATTAGAACTATAATGTGGAAAACGGTGATGAAGGATGGGTGGTGATATTTGAGTTAATTACTCTATCTTTTATTTTTATGTAAGAAGATGAATATATCGATAACATTTGGAATGTCTAAATATGCAGTATAAAATCAAAGAGATTAAACTTAATAAACAAAACAAAACTGATTTACAATATCCAATCCAGAAATGCAATATAAGTATGTGATTAGTCCTAAATAAAACAAACAAGAAAAAGAAAATATATACAAAGGTTGAGATAAAAAATTTCAAGTGGATAAAATTCACTGGTTAGAAGAGACTGCTAAATTTGATTTAACATCAGCTACATTTCAGCTGATTAAGCTCAGACAAAAGATTAAAAAGATTAATAATGAATAAATATCATTTGAGTATAAAATTGAGAAAATTATTTCATTAATATCTGTTTTCAATTTCTATTTTAAATCATTAGAAGTTCAAAATATACATATATATTATAAAAATTTCTTCCAGAATCTCTTAATTTAAACTCATTCCCATTCAATTTGCCAATTGTAATTATCATGAATTCCTTTGGCATCCATTGTAGTAGCAGCAATTATCACAAAATTGTTTGCTGTTTGTTAAAACATGGTTGATACATAAAGATTTTATTTGACACATACAAAGGCATTATATGTACTTTTCTGCATAGAATTACGATTTGGCATCTGTGAAGTATTATTTAATGATAATATAAAATGAACTATTTTCTTAAGAAATATGTATCTCCTACCATTTCAAGAGGTTACAAGTTAACCAAAATACAAGATGCTGTTAGCTGGACATTCCCTTATTAAGGACACTTTGTATTGTCTTCAGGAATAAGAACAATAAAACCCTCAGATTTATGACAGTAACATAATCACAGACTTAATATTTGTATAAGAATTTTTATGTGTTTTGATTTACAATTAGCTTCATAATGCTCTAGAAACTGATGTGCAATAATTCATTTCAAAATATATGCTAACTGCATCTAGGTTAATTTGATACCTTGAAATATTTGAGCAAATCTTTTCTTTTTGTATTGTTTGTATATTCGTTAACATTCATGAGGAAAGTTCAAAAATTTAAAGTTAAAACTCCTATGTGTGTTATAAATCCATATAAATTTTGAATATCTTCACTTAGTAATATAGGCTCCATAGTATTTGCATTGATAAATACTCTTACAATCTAACTTCAATTGTGCAACTTTTTTCAAAAATTTTCTATAAAATGTAAGTAAACCCAGAATTCTGGGTTCCTAATACTACCCATTAATATGTCTTCCATAAATTCAAAGGAGGATTAAGCTTATTTCCAGCCTCAATGCATTCTCTACTATAAGTAGGGATATGTACTTTTTCATATATGTAAGTTTATGTGAACCTAATTTAAAAATATCCACCTGATAAAAATTTCATATTTACAAGTCCTGAATTTTTTTTACATCATTTATGGTTGTCATTCATAATTTTCTATTTCTTTCTTTTTTAAAGATTTATTTATTTATTTGGGAGAGGGAGGGAGTGAAGGACAGAGTGAGAATCTTAAGCAGCCTTCTTGCTTAGCACAGTGCCCACAGTGACCATGGGGGTGGTCTCAGGACCCTGAGATCACCACCTTGAGAGCATGACCTGAGCCAAACCAAGATTTGGGTGCTTAACCAACTGTGCTACCAAGGCATCCCAACATGCCGTTTCTTTCTATGCGGTTGCTTTTTCCCTAAATAAAGTCCAATGTCCTTGATCAAAAATTAATAATACATGATCAAAGTCTTTAAAACTCCAATTTGTCAAAGCATTGCTCAAAGAAAGACCTAGTGATTTTGGTTAACCTTACTGTGTTAATTTTCCTTATCAGTAAAATTGTCATGCTAATATTTACTGTTCAGAATTTCTGTTAAAATTAACTTACATATGTGATAATATTATATATATCATATATATGATGTTTATCACAATGTCTGATATGAAGAGCTCAGAAAATGTTACCTATAAATAATAAATTGTATCTCATTTTAAACATTAATTATTAGAATTCTAATAAAAATGAGGCAGCAAAACAAGTACAAATTTAAATGTTTTGAAGGATAGTACAGGTTACGTAAATTTATCAGGATTCTTTATGATGTTTTTTTAACAGAAGTTTTAATTTTTTATATGGTAACTATCATTTTCCAGAATTCTGGAACCTAGAATTATTTTCCAAAAATACTCTGTGAAAAATTTCAATTTAATATTCAAAAGTAATCCTAAGACATACAGCCTATTATGGAAAAGGAGTTGTAGATCAAGTTCTCTTGACTTTACTACATGTGGAGAAAATGATTAGAAATCAATTGGCTGGGAAGCCTGGGTGGCACAGTCGGTTAAGCGTCTGCCTTCCGCTCAGGTCAGGATCCCAGAGTCCTGGGATTGAGTCCTGCATCAGGCTCCTTGCTCGGTGGGCAGCTGCTTCTTCCTCTGCCATTCCCCCTGCTTGTGCTCTCTCTCTTTCTGACAAATAGAGAAATAAAATCTTAAAAAAAAAAAAAAATTAGAAATCAATTGGCTAAAATCCAGAGCACTGGTTTTCATTCACTAGCAGGTGGAGTCACAGGGTCCTGAAGGTCACATCCCCCTCTTCTACTTTCTTTTCCTTTGTAGTTAGCTGATTAATTTAGTCATTGTTTTTTCTGGCAAGCTCTGTTTCCTTGCTATCTCTTTCTCTGCACTCTGCCTTTATGTATTATTGATATTATTTTTAGTATTATACACTGCTTCAAATTACAAATATTGCTTTACTAGGGTTTATTCTAATTTATCCAGCAAAAATTTAGAAGTGCTATGCGTCCAATAAGCATTTGGTTCTATTTCCTTTCACAATATTCTCATTCTTAGTAATTTAAAAGCTTATAGTCACCTAGACTGAAATTTATATTAAAATTACTTTTGCCCTTAGAAACTGAAAACTGACCAGTTTGTATATCAGCTTTAGACAGAGACAGACAACTTGGGTAAAATATGAAGCAGGTAAAGTGAAGTGGCTCTGGTTTTCATCAATATCCAGAATTCTAATTTAGTGCCTGGGAATAGGCTTCAGGAGACACTAAATAAAGGCCTATAATCTTCACTTTTAATAATGCAGGTATATATTTAGGAGCCCATCACAGCCAAAAAATGAGTTCACAGGAATGAGATATGGAGTCCTAAGGGAAATAAAAGCAGACATACACCAGAGTTCAACCAAGCCACATGGAGTTCAGGAAAGAATCCAGATACATTAAAAAAAAAAAAAAAAAAAAGAGTGCTAACTAGAAATTTATAGCAGAAATCCTATCCTATAGAATAAGCAACATAGCAGAAATAAGTTGATAACACAAGCACAGAGTTACCTGAGATATATGCAGGTGCACAGGTCTGTGACAAGAATAATTCCAGACAAAACCCACTCATGAATTTGATTTTTTTTTTAGTGTAAAACAACATACGTTTATTAATCCATCGATTCTGTGGTTCAGCAATCTAGAAGCAGCATAGCTGGATGGTTCTGGCTCAAGGTCTCTCAAGAGATTGCATTCGGGCTGTCTACTGAGGTATAAGTTGTCTCAAGGCTCAACAGGGGGTGGAGGGGTAAAGGTAGGGATCTATTTCTGAGCTCACTGAGATGACTATTGGCAGGCCTCAGAAGATCTTCCAAGCTTCCTCACATGGTTGGTTTCAGGCCTCATTTCCTTGCCATATGGAGAACTTCATTGGCAACCTGAGTGTCATCATGACATAACAGTTTGGCCTTTCTCTTTCCAAGGCAGCCTCACAACATGGTAGCTAGTTTCTCTCAGAGAAAGAACAAATGAAAGAGAGTGGGAGAACACACCAACATGGAAGTCATAGCCTTTTTATAACTGAATGTCCAAAGTGGCATCCCATCACTTCTACTGTAATTTAGTTGCTAGAATCAAGTCACTAGGTTTGTTTTGTGTTTTCTTGATAGAGCATCATCCAAATGTCATGTGGAATTACTATTGCTATTTAACAAATTATTCCTAGCTTTGTATTTTAAAATAACCATTTTATCTGATTGAATCAGGAAATAGAGACGAGTATTTGAATTTATGAATTTATTCATTAATAGGAGTTGGCTGAGCATGAAAATGGGCATGAATGACTACAACTGAACAAAGCTGGAGGGGAAGTAGCTGAAAACATAGGGCTAGGATTGTGCCATTCAATTCTATTACTTTTACTACCACAGTAAGTAGCCTGATACTCATTTCAAAACCACAAATAAATTTGATTTACTTTTTTAATGATTTTTTTTTTTTAATTCTAGGACCAGAGAATCTATTTTTGTGTGTGTTTTATCACAGGACATTTGCACCTAGTTGAGACTTTAAGTATTGTGTTTATCTTACTTACCATTCTTATGTAAAGGATACTTGCCTATTTCATGTAATGGAAGTGTGGACTTTCAACCTTGTTGTTTAAAAATAGAAATGGCTGGGGCGCCTGGGTGGCTCAGTGGGTTAAAGCCTCTGCTTTCGGCTCAGGTCATGATCTCAGCGTCCTAGGATGGAGCCCTGCATTGGGCTCTCTGCTCAGCAGGGAGCCTGCTTCCCCCTCTCTCTCTGCCTGCCTCTCTGCCTACTTGTGATCTCTCTCTCTGTGTCAAATAAATAAATAAAATCTTAAAAAAAAAAAATAGGAATGGCTGTGCAAACCATGAAGACATTTGCCTCTTCAATTTAATATTGGTGTGACCTGTGTTTTCCTAATTGACTGACTTCTTCCTATGCAAATACCTTTAAAAATTGTGGGTTACTGAATCCTTTGAGTACTTGATGTTAATTATATTCTATTAAGAAAATAAAATTCTCATACTTACATGTACAGTCCAGCAATGCTATAGGAAAAACTGCACTTTTAAAAGTTTTCTCATTTGCTTTTACTGCTGATGGTGGTAGAAAACAAATATTTTAGCGTTTTAAAATATTTTGTTATATAAACTTAAATTCAATTTTGAGATATACCATCCTTTTTTTTCCTGAGAGCTATTTAAGTGGGCCTACTTAGTTATAGAAATGTAAAAATATACTTATTCATACTTCTTGGGCTAATATGCATAGAGTAATCTCAAAAACAGAAGCAATGAATGGCTTTAAACATAAGTTGAGTGTATTTGGTTTTTATAACTATTTCTGCAGTTACACTTCCCTCACAATATCTTATAGATAGTGAAAGCATCATAATCCTCTGACATATAGCTGTATTTCAGTCAGGGTTGGCTTTTTCCAGTGGATGACCTATGCGGTCACATAGGGTCCCATGTTTAAAAGGACCCTACAGGTGGCCCTTTGGGTAAGCCTGGTGGTGGGTATTAAGGAGAGCACGTATTGCATGGAACACTGGGTGTGGTGCATAAACAATGAATCTTGGAACACTGAAAAAATAATATAAAATAAAATAAAATAAAAAAGGACCCTATACTCTGTTTAATGTCCTGTGGTTGCCATCTTGCAATTCTTAATATTTTTTTTAAATAAAGGATCTACCTTTTTGTTTTATATTTATGCTGGCAAATTAATAACCATTTTAGATTTCAAATACCTCTATATTGGGCCTTCCTCATGAGTATTTTGAAAAATACCCTAATTGATTTATATGAATATTTCTTTTTATGAACTACTTCCAGATACAGGACTAAAAAATTGGTATGTGCTGGGACTCTTGGGTGGCTCAGTTGGTTCAGCATCTGCCTTTGGCTCAGGTCATGAGCCTAGGGGGAATCGAGTCTCACATCAGGCTGCCTGCTTAGCTGGGAGCCTGCTTCTTTCTCTGCCTGCTGCTCCCCCTGCTTGTTGTGTTCTCTTTCTCTCTCTCTCTCTGACAAATAAATAAATAAAAGCTTACAAAAAATTGGTATGTGCATAGAAGCATACCCACATGGAATCTCATTATATCAAATGAAAGAAATATGTTCCCCAAAATGTAAATAACACAACTATAAAAGCATGCAAAAGATGAAGAATTTTGGCATCAATTGGCCAGAAATTTTGAAAAGTAACTGAAAGATCAAAATATGTAGAGAAATAAAAACCAGACCTGTAGCTAAGAACACATGATAAGGAAACAGGATAAAGAAACATAATATTCTGTGGCTGCTGAGTATGAGCATTGTCCCAGATATGGCAGCTCCTGCTGCAGGGAGCTTTGTTGACTTACAGCTCCGATGCTGCCTTTCTGCATCCATAAGCATATTCATGCATAGAGCCCCTTATCTTTAGACAATTTTCTGCCCATAATTGAGCATAGCAGAAATAATAGCTCAGGCCCATTCTTACCTCCTCCATTCCTGATGCAAGACTTCTCCAATAGATGACTTGGATTAAGGACTCCCCATCCACTTGGCTGAAACTTTCTTAGAATTATGGTGCAGCTTGATTCTTCTCCCTCAGTTTCCCTTCCATCTCTCTCCTCCATTAGTGTCAGACATCCTTTGACTGCATAGACTCACTCCACCTTCTCAATTCTTTCTCCTTTCTCCTTCACAATTATTTCCCCCAATAAATTTCTTCAAAGTCTATTCCTTTGTTGGTAGCTGCTCCTTTGAGATAGCTAGCTATTGATCTCCATGAGGCACAAGGAAGCCCTTGTATCCCAGAAGAAAATCCCAATCTCTTAAATTATCAGGCTATTATTAAAAAAAAAAAAAAGCCAGGGGTGCCTGGGTGGCTCAGTGGGTTAAAGCCTCTGCCTTCGGCTCAGGTCAATCCGATGCAATTCTAATGAAAATCTTAGAAGAATTCTTTGAGGAATATGATAAGTTAATTTTAAAGTTCATGTGATAGACAGAAGATCAAAAAATAGATTATTCCCTGGGGCACCTGGGTTCAGTGGGTTAAAGCTTCTGTCTTTGGCTCAGGTCATGATCTCAGGGTCCTGGGATCAAGCCCCGCATCGGGCTCTCTGCTCAGCAGGGAGCCTGCTTCTCCCTCTCTCTCTGCCTGCCTCTGCCTACTTGTGATCTCTCTCTCTCTGTCAAATAAATAAATAAAATCTTTAAAAAAAAAAAGGCCAATATTAACATACACAAATTGTCATTTTACCAAAAATTATCACACATTTGAGGAAAACTAATAAGTAAAATTAAAATCTCCAACATTCATGTTCTAATAGTGCTAAAATAAAGACTAGAATAAATGGATGGGATAAACTCATGTATAATATAACGCCACAAGTAATAACAAAGATAAATTTAAAAATATATAAACAAGAAATGCAACATAATTTCCAAAGGCCAAAAAAAAAAAAAAGAAAAAAAGAAAAAACAAGAAAAATCTCAGATTTTCCATAGAAAAAGATAAAAGAAACAAGACTGAGTTTTATATTGACATTACTATTATGCTTACAATGGAATGAAACTAGAAATCAATAACAGCTGGAAATATAATGAGAACAGTTGGAAGTAATAGAAAATTCACAACTATGTGGAAATTAAATCACACACTTTTATTTATTTATTTATTTTAAATCACACACTTTTAAACAAAAAAGTGGGTCAAAGAAAAATTATAAGAGGAATTGGAAATATTTTAAGATGAATGAAATGAAAATAAAACACACAAAACATAGAATGCAGTAAAAGCAAAGCTAAGAGGGATATTTATATTATATATTTATATTTATAACTTGGATGCATTAACATTAAAAAAGAAGAAAAATCTTGGAGCCCGGGTGGTTCAGTTACTTAAGCATCTGACTCTCGATTTGGACTCAGATCATGATCTCAGGGCTGTGAGATTCATTGAGCACTGTGTCAGGCTCTGCACTGGACATGGAGCCTGCTTAAGAATCTCTCTCCCCTCTCTATTTGCCCTTCCCCCATCTCCTTCTCTAAAAATAAAAATAAAATAAAAACAAAAAAAGAAAAATCTCAAATCAACAATTTAACTTTAAGTAAATCCCAAAGTAGCAGAAAGAAAATAATAATGAAGATTAGAACACAAATAAGTAAATTGGACAATAAGTAACTATACAGAAAATCAGTAAAACTGAAGTTTGATTCTTAAAATGTTCAACAAATTTGACAACCTTTAGCTACATTGAATAACAGGGGAAAAAAGGGGGGGGAGAGAAGACACCAACTACTACTAAAATCAAAGTTGGAAGTGGAGATATTAGGACAAATTCTACAGAAATAAAAAGGAATTATAAAAAAATACTGGGAACAATTGTATGCCAACTAATTGGATAAGTTAGATGAAATGGCAAATTCCTAAAAACACAAAACCTACTGAGACTAAATGACGAGGAAATAGAAAACCTGAACATATCTATAATAATAAAGGGAATGAGTCAGTAATCACAAACCTCTCAAAGAAAAGTGCTAGAAAGGATGGCTTTACCACTTTTAGCAAGCATTTACAAAAGCTATCTATAGACTCAATGTTGTCCTTAAGCAAATTCCAAATAACTTTTCATGGAAATAGAAAAACAATCTTAAAATTCATATAGAAACATTAAAGACCCCAAATTGCCAAAACAATCTTGAGATAGAAGAACAAAGCTAGAGGCATCATAATTCTTGATTTCAAAATATATTACAAAGCTGCTGTATTTAAAATTATGTGGCACTGGCATAAAGATAGATATATAAATCAATGGAACAGAACAGAAGGCACAGAAATAAACCTACAAGTATATGCTCAACTGATCTTTGGCAAGGGTACCAAGAATACATATGAAGAAAGGATAATCTCTTCAATTAATGATGATATGAAAACTGAATATCCATATGTAAAATGGTGACATTGGACCCTTACATCATACACAAAAATCAGTCAAAAAGGATTAGAGACTTAAATGTAAGACCTGAAACTGTAAAACTTGTAGAAGAAAACATAAGAGAAAAGCTTCTTGACATTGATTTTGGCAGTAATTTCTTGGATATAACCTTGGAACTATGGGAAGCAAAAGCAAAAATAGGTGGGACTACATTGAACTACAAATCTGTATAGCAAAGGAAAAAAGAAATCAACAGTGATAAGACAGCCTATGAAATGGGAGAAAATACCTGCAAACACATGTCTGACAAAGAGTCAATATCCAAAATATATAAGGAACTAGAAAAAAAAAAATAACCTGATTTAAAAATAGGGAAAATACATGAATAGACCTTTCTATGCCAAAGGCATATGTGATATTGTGACTACAATAGGAAATATATATTCAGTCTTTATTTATTCAGAACCCCGAAATCCCTTGCAATTGCCAAAGTATCGAGAGGGGTGAAAGGAACATCTTTTGTCATAATATTTGGTCCTTGTCGCCAGTTCCTGACATAAGAAATTCTAAGACTCTTGGAACTTTCAGGGGTGCCTGGGTGGCTCAGTGGGTTAAAGCCTCTCCCTTTGGCTCAGGTCATGATCTCAGGGTCCTGGGATCGAGACCCACATCGGGCTCTCTGCTAGGCGGGGAGCCTGCATCCCCCCTCTCTCTCAGCCTGCCTCTCTGCCTACTTGTGATCTCTCTCTCTGTCAAATAAATAAATAAAATCTTTAAAAAAAAATAGTAATGAATTTCTGAGTCACAGAACATTGGTGAATCCCTAAGACATTTTGCTGAGGCAAAGAAGCCAGAACAAAAGAATGTGTGCTGTATGGTTTTATTTATTTACTTGTTTGTTTGTTTTTAAGATTTTATTTATTTATTTATTTATTTGAGAAAGAGAGAGTACAGAGAGAGTGAGAGAGAGAAACAGACTTCCAGGTGAGCCAAAAGCCCTATGTGGGGCTCGATTCCAGGACCCTGGGATCATGACCTGAGCCAAAGGCAGGTGCTTAACTGACTGAGCCACCCAGGCTCCCCTGTATGGTTTTATTTATGTGAAAGTCTGGAACGAGCAAATAATCTATGGTCACAGAAAGCTTGCCTGAGGTGGTAGTAACTGATTATAAAACTGCATGTTAACTCTACTTCAATAAGGAAAAAAAAAAAAAACTGAATGAAAAGAAATTCAATGACATTTTGTGAAATAAAAATATTGTATACTTTTGCTGAAATTATGGTTGTATGTGTATATATATCTTCAGTACTTATTGACCTGTTCTCTTAAACTGTATGATTTTGTTTCAATAAGGTGGATGGAGGAAAAAAAAACTGAAATACTCATCATAAGTTAATAGTTTGTATTCATTGGTAGGACATCAAGAATTGATGACATTATCTAAAGCTTAAACTGGAAGCATGGAACATCTTTAAAAGTCTATTTATTTTTTGACATGACTATCAAAAAGTACTTGTATATATAAACAATGTGTTTGATAGTATTTGTACTTTTAGGTTTTTTCATTTTGTATCTCATGTTTTTTATAGCCTTATGTTTCATTTCCTGTATTCTTTTGAAATATGTTCTTTATTTTCTTTTTCTTCTATTTCTCCATTCACCAATCTTAATAGAAAATGATAGGATATTTGTATTATCTGAATAATTTCATAGTATATTGATGGAGTTAAGCAAAATAGTACGTGTTTTTTGAGAAGTACATGCCTGACCTTTTACAATTATTTTAATTTTTCCTTCAAAAAACAATCCTTCAAATAACGTATTTTATTATGTGGTCTTTTGTAATTTCTGTATATATTAGTAGCTCTTAATAGGAATATAGATAGAGAAAGGTAGATTTAACTAGTGTTTTATTAATTTTATATATATTGAGATCTATTGAATGATTTTAAAACTCATATATTCTTTTATTTTCTACCTTCATAAAAACTAAGTCAACCCCTTTTTAAACTACCAATTACAGTGTCTACTCTTTAATTATGCCATTATGTCTTCACAGAAAGTAATAAATCAGTCACATTATTCATTTAATAAAAGTAAGGCATTGAATTTCAGGTAATATTTCATTGAGCCAATATTAAACAATATTTTCTATCTTTCAATTAGTGCATAATATATAAAGAGTTCTTCATAAGTCTTCTGCAAGAGAAAATGTCATGACAGTCAATGTTCTTGATTGTGGTAAAGTAAAGCAGAAAAGTCCAGCACATGTCAAAATTTTATTGGTTTTATTTAAACAAATTTACACTAGGAAAATTAGTTCGCATAAGGAAAAAATTATCCTGGTTAGTCTCTTACACAGTCAATGACTTTAGAACAAACTAATAGAAAGAGCATATTGGCTTTGCATATTTCTCTAAATGTCCTTGCTCTGGCAGTTAACTTCAAAGATTTTGCAAGGGGTGAGTTTCCTAAATTACAATTGTTAGAAAAGAGTTTCATTACGTGATGTTAGAAAAACAATTTAATGAATATATCTTTATTGCTAGCATATCTTTTCTAATACTGCATATGTTAGAAACATCTGGGAATATCTTGAAGATTTTTAGGGTATCCATATTTATTTTCTTATTGTTGATCATAATGAATATGCCAGCAGTGTGCTAGAGCCTCATGGAATGTACAAGCACATGTGTGGTGTCATAATGTTGAAAAGTTAAAAAAGGGAGAGAAAGACAGATCGATTTACAGATTTTTGAAGACTGTGTCACAAACTATAGCTATCAAAATATCAACAGAATCAGAGTAGAGAAGACAATTTCTTGGGTTTGAGTTCAAAGCTTGAATATATTTTATGAAATGAGAAAGTCGGTCTGGAAAATGGTATAGGATTGTTTAACCATTAAAGAGAAACAGGCCTGGGGGACCTAGGTGGCTCAGTGGGTTGTGTCTGCCTTCTTCAGGTCCTGATCCCAGGGTCCTGGGATCAAGCCCGGTGTTGGACTTCCTGCTCAGCTGCTGGCATTCCATCTCCCTCTGCCCCTCTCCCCGCTTGCGTGAGCTTTCTCTTTCTCTTTCTCTCTCTCTTTTGCCTGTGCTCTCTCTCAAATAAGCAAATACAATTTTTTTTTTTTTTAAAGAAACAGATCAACAAAGCACAAAATGTCATACATTGGATATATTGCAGACACTTTCAGTTCCTTGCACATATCCCCTGGTACTAATTTTTTTTTAGTACACGCTCATGATTTCCATAAAAAGCAGCTACGACTGCGTGAAGGCTTTCTCTAGTCTCATAGACTTGTGGAGACACCATTACTTTTGTTGCATTTTACTGGTCAAAATCAGTTCAGACTTCACTCTTTGACTTAAGTCTTAGAGAAGTAGACTACACCTTTTGATTGAAGAGCTGCAAAATCATATTGCAATAAATGTAAATACGGAAGCAGTTGTGGGTGGGAGGACTCTGACCATTTTTGCACCTACAATATCAACTTCAATAACTGGTCCCAATTAGTCATGAATATCTCACTACATAAGGCTAGACTCACGTCAAGTTTTCCAAATGTTACTTCCAATTATGACAATAGTCTAAGTGAACCAGTATGTCATTTTCTATATCAGACCTGGATGTAGTTCTTCAAATATGGCACCTTTTGATTCAGACAATTATGAATTAGAAAGACAAGTTATTTCCCCCACACTCTAATACTTTCATAATAACTTCTATCAGATAAAAGGGAATATCCAAATTATTCAAAGGTTCCTATATTGGGAAAAGTTCTGAGATGACATTAATATTAGGTAAACTAAAATATTATTTTGTAATGTAAAATGTAATGTTCTCCCATTTTAGAGTGGGAAATCGTGAAAACAAGGCAATAACTGGAATCCTGTCCAAAGTCCACTCTAAAGTGGTGCCATTTTCTTGGTTATTTCCTCAGTTACCATGTGAATAATTAGTTGGAAAATACTTAGAACTTTACAGAAAGCTAATGCTTGTTCCCTGATCTGTGAAGACGTTATTGAAAGAGCCAGTAGAAGAAGCCGAGATACTTGTCTTCAAAGCCTAACCAATATTATACATCAGAAGAAATACTGCATCCCAGAGGGAATTTCAGAGGTTACCACTATGCTCTAACACCACAGGAGGCAGAGTGGGTCTTCATTCAATTTACCATAACATCCATTCAATTCACTATTTATTCCCTTTAAAATCCAGATGGATTTTGGAGTGTTCCCTAGTACATGGGTAAAACAGTGATAAACATTCTCTTGCCTCAGGAACCACAGGGATCTTGGTCATTTAAAAATTTTGTGCAGCACTGACCCATTGCAGTGATGAAATGAAAATGAACATAGTAATATAAAAGGGTAAATAAATATTCTTGGTACAGAGAATGAAATATATGGAAAACTTACATAAAAGACCCCCTAAAATGCTGGAGAAAAGTCATGACTTGAACATTTCTGAAATAACTGCCATTTGAAAACAAAAAACAAAAAATAAAGAAACAAAGAAACAAACCTAAAAAAAACCAAAAACTCTTGGCATAGTATTAGCCCTTTGTAAAGACTGAGCACCTGACCATTGATAATCTAATGAAAATGTGCTCGTGGGCTTAGTATTGTCAATTCTCTGAGCCATAGTTTGACTAGGGGCAGCAACAATCCATTACATGATAGCAATGGTGCTTTGAGATCATCCTTTAGACCTTTCAGAGGATACAGATAATTTTCATGAGCAGGTAGCTGAGCTTCCCATGTCACCCAATTCTATCACAGCAACATTTTTCTTCCAGTATACATCTACTGACTTACTGGAAGCATGGGCCATTTCTGGCATATCAAGTGAATTTATGCCTGATTTATGATGGGTTGTTTGTCTTAAAACATCCATGTAGCTTAACTATTTCCCCACTCAGGGATGACTTTAGCACTCAGAGATGGCCTTAAATGAAAGTATTGAGGGAAAATCTTCCATCTCAGCAGCCTCTGAGTACTCCATTTAGTCTTTTATTTTATATGGAGAGAGAATAGTTTGAGGTGTACATATATATACACAGAATTGTGGCCAGGGAAAATTACTTCCTTTGTTAATCAGTAGTCTGGAGGGAAGAAGAGTAGAAGATCAGAGGCAAAGAAATAGAGGGAAAAAACAGTTGAATTGAACTATGGAAATAGGTGTGAAATGGAGAGACAGTTAGAGCTCATATAACTGAGCACCAAAAAGCATCCTCCACAAAAAAGACACTTGACAATCAGGGGGCAATATGATTCTTCTGTGGATATGAAATATCTTCTCTCATCTGCCACTCTAGTGTCCTACCTATGAGCCCAAAATGGAGTGACCGTGGTGAAGACTGCTCTAGTTATACACATTACTCAATTCATATCCTGTCAGCAGCTGATCCCTTTGTATGGTTTCATTCCTCAGAGAGACTTGCTAGCTATTTGATAGATAAACGATTGCATCACACCTCTTCTAAACTGGAAAGGACAATTTGTCCTTATCAGAATTGATAGCTACTCTGGATATCAGTTTATCATTTAAAAAAAAATTAAACTCTACACCTGATGTGGGGCTCAAACTCATGATCCCCAAGATCTAGCATTGCATACTCTATAGACTGAGTCTGTCAGGTGCCCCATGATATCAGTTTATCCTTTAAGAATGTTAGGGAAAAAAAAAAAAAAGAATGTTAGGGCTTTTGCCAGCACCTCCATTAAACGGTTTGTAGATTGTCTACTAGATTAGTAATTTACTGATACAGGGTACTATGTAACAGCAGTGGACCGTTTTTTTTTTTTTTTTTTTTTTTTAACATTTATTTTATTTATTTATTTTTTTAAATTAACACATAATGTATTATTTGCCCCAGGGTACATGTCTATGAATCATCAGGCTTACACATTTCACAGCACTTACCATAGCACATACCCTCCTCAATGTCCATAACCCAGCCACCCTATCCCTACCTGCCCCTACCCCCTCCCCGCCACCCTCAGTTTGTTTCGTGAGTTTAGGAGTCCCTCATGGTTTGTCTCCTTCCTGATCCCCTCTTGTTTCATTTCCCTCCCCAACCCCCCATGACCACTCACCCTGCCTCTCAAATTCTTCATATCAGAGAGATCATATGATAATTGTCTTTCTCTGATTGACTTATTTCGCTTAGCATAATACCCTCTAGTTCCATCCACATCGTTGCAAACGGCAAGATTTCATTTCTCTTGATGGCTGCATAGTATTCCATTGTGTATATTTATATATACCACTTCTTCTTTATTCATCTGTTGATGGACATCTAGGTTCTTTCCATAGTTTGGCTATTGTGGACATTGCTGCTATAAACATTTGAGTACATGTGCCCCTTCGGATCACTACTTTTGTATCTTTAGGGTAAATACCCAGTAGTGTGATTGCTGGGTCGAAGGGTAACTCTATTTTCAACTTTTGAGGAACCTCCGTACTGTTTTCCAGAGTGGCTGTACCAGCTTGCATTCCCACCAACAGTGTAGGAGGGTTCCCCTTTCTCCGCATCTTCGTCAACATCTGTCATTTCCTGACTTGCTACTTTTAGCCATTCTGACTGATGTGAGGTGGTATCTCATTGTGGTTTTGATTTGTATTTCTCTGATGCCAAGTGCTGTTGAGCACTTTTCCTCTTTGCAGAAATGTCTGTTCATATCTTATACCCATTTCTTGATCAGATTGTTTGTTCTTTGGGTGTTGAGTTTGAGAAGTTCTTTATAGATTTTGGATACTAGCCCTTTATCTGATATGTCATTTGGGAATATCTTCTCCAATTCTGTTGGCTGTCTTTTGGTTTTGTTGACTGTTTCCTTTGCTGTGCAAAAGCTTTTG
>CM052884.1:28229826-28256819 GCA_028534135.1 Potos flavus | reverse complement strand
ATCTTGATGCTTGTTCCCTTTGCCAAATTAGGGAAATTCTCTACAGTAATTTGTTCCAATATACCTTCCAGTCCTCTCTCTCTTTTTCTTCTTCTGGGATCCCAATTATTCTAATATTGTTGCATCTTATGGAATCACTTCTCTCTCGAATTCTCCCCTTGTGGTCCAATAGTTGTTTGTCTCTCTTTTTCTCAGCTTCTTTATTCTCCATCATTTGGTCTTTTATATCACCAATTCTCTCTTCTGCTTCATTTATCCTAGCAGTAAGAGCCTCCATTTTTATTGTACTTCATTAAATGCTTTTTTTATTTCAACTTGGTTAGATTTTAGTTCTTTTATTTCTCCCGAGAAGGATTTTATTTCTCCAGACAGGGATTCTCTGATATATCCCATGCTTTTTTTGAGCCCAGCTAGCACCTTGATAATTGTCATTTTGAACTCTGTTTCTGACATATTACTAATGTCCGTATTGATTAGGTCCCTAGCTGTTGGTACTGCTTCTTGTTCTTTTTTTTTGTGGTGAGTTTTTCCACCTTGTCATTTTGTCGAGATAAGAATAGGTGAATGAGAGAACAAAATACTAAAAGGGTAGCAACGACCCCAGAAAAATCAGAAGGGAGCCAAAACCAGGGGTTGAAGAAAAAAGGGGGGAGGGGAGGAAAAAAAAAAGAAATAAAATAAAATAAAAAAGAGAAAGAGAAAGAATAAAAATATATATCTATATAAATTAGACTTGTGGTTAGAATGAGCCCCACACCTGATTTTGGGTGTTTTTGGTCTGTTAGAAGAAACTACCTCCCAAAATTTTAAAGAAAGAAAAATTTATAAATATACAAAATTAAGGGTAAACCCTATGAAGAGATGGAATATGAGTGTAAAGATAAAAATTAAAAAAGATTCTAAAAAAGGGATTGATAAGAGGTTGGTTGAAAAAAGAGAATAAAAAAAATTAAGAAAAAAAAGAATAAAAGAGGAAAGAATGTAATCAGGCTGGAGACTAGATCCAAGCCGTGTCTAAGATTTAGGGTATATTTTGATCGATTTGAAGAAATTGTATCTCAAAATTTTAAAGAAAAAAAAAACCCTATATGTATACAAAAAAAATAAGGTTAAATACAATGAGGGGATAAAATATGTAACACTGAAAATTAGAAAAGATTTTTAAAAGGTGTTGATTAGATACTAGTTAAAAAATATTAAAATAAGAAAGAGGAGAAATAAAATAAAAAAATACAATAAGAAAAAAATAAAATTTAAAAAATTTAACTCCAAGAGACTAAAGGATCATGGAAAAAAAGCCATGAATTCTTTGTGTTGGTTTTTCCTAACAAAGGAGTTCCACAGTTTTCATTGATCGATGAACTTGGTCTTGGCTGGATATTCTTGCTGATCTTCTGGGGGAGGGGCCTGTTGCAGAGATTCGCAAGTGTCTTTGCCCGAGGCAGAATTGCACCACCCTTGCCAGTGGCCGGGCTAGGTAATCTGCTTGGGTGTACTCTCAGGGGCTTTTGTTCCCTAAATGCTTTCCGTATAGCTTTGGAGGAGGGGAATGAAAATGCCTTCTTCCAGTCTCCTGCCTATAGGAGCCAAGAGTTCGGGGCCCCACTCCTCAGTGTGCCCTCGAAGAAAAGCAGTCAATCCCTCCAGTCTCCCTGGTCTCCGGCTGCACTCCGAGCTCACCCAGCCTGTGACCGAGCATTTCTGTTTCTGGCACACGGCCGTTTGGAGTCTCTGAACCCAGCAGATTCCTGCCATGAGTTACTGTGCCACTCCTCCCAGAGGAGGAAGGAGGGGGTCTCTCCAGATCTGACCCTTGTGGGATCCCTGCTCAAAGAGCAGTGGCCTGACTGTGCCTTGGATCATGGTCCAAGGTAAGCCCGAGCTGGTATGCCATTGTTCGGCTCTGTCTCTGCCATTGGCTTCCCCATTCTGATACCTGGGAGCTCTGCCACCCTCAGACACCCCTGGTCTTTCTGTGACCCCATGGGTCCTGAAACCACGCTGTCCCCATGAGGGCTCCACCCCCCCACCTCCCCTACCCCCCACCCCCGCTTAGCCTCTGGAGCGATGTCCCTCAGTGGAGCAGATTTCTGAAAGTTCTGATTTTGTGCTCCGCTGCTCTGCGGCTTGCCGAGAGCCAGCCCCTCCCCCCGTGATCTATCTTCCTGTCGCTTTGGATTCACTTTTCTGCACGTCCTACCTTCCAGAAAGTGGTTGATTTTCTGTTCCTAGAGTTGCTGTTCTTCTTCTCTTCTATCTCCTGCTAAGTTTGTAGTTGTTTAGAGTGGTTCGATAACTATCTAGCTGAACTTCTGGGATCAGACACTATCTCTGCCTCCTACTCCTTTGCCGTCTTTACCAGTGTTCTGGTTTTATGGCAAATAAGTTTCAGTAATGGATTTCTTTCTTGAAATCCGTAAACTTGGAGAGCCATAATTGTGTAGAAAGGAAGCATAGATTTCCTAGATCACTGTGGCTAATGATATGAAGGGGGGAACCTACTTCCACCTATTGGTTTCTGAACTCAAGTATTTTACCTACCTGGGAATAGGGCTACATAATATTTAGTGATTAGCATGTATACTGTGTCCTGAAGGATGAAGTAGGATGTTACCTCCATGGTAGCACCTCAGCTATACTTTCAATAAGTTTCTTTTAGGTCAACATTTTCTCTGTGTGATCCCACAAGTGATAAAACCAGTGCATCATATTGTTGCAAACCCATTCCCATATTTCCTTTTCTTTAAAGGAAAAACCTAGCCCTGATGCACTCTTAAGTCAAATTCCATAACAGTGGATCCAATAATCTTAAACTCTTAAATAATGATGTGTACTTAGGCCCTATAAGTATGAAGTTCTGTCTATTCAAGGGATTCTCTTTGGATCTTTTGGCAGGCTTTTATAGGTGAATTGAAGCAGAAACCCTTAGAATTTTGGAGCAAAGCCCTACCATCCTTCACAGATAATTACGCTTCTGTTGAGAAACAACTCTTTGCAAGGAACTGGACCTTAATACAGACAATACTCAATCATGAACCATCAAGTTACTATGCAACCTGAGCTACCCATCATGAAGTGAGTATTATCTGGCCAACCAATTTATAAAGTTTGGCATGCACAACAGAACTGCATCATCAAAAGGAAGTATATCTATGCTTGCACCCAAACAGGTCCTGAAGGTACAAGTTACATAAAGAAGTAGTCCATGGTCCCCACTGATGCTATACTGCCTTCTCTCTCACAGCCTGCATCTATGGCCTCATGGGGGAGCTCCCTCTAAGCACTTGGCAGAGCGAGAAAAACTTGGGCCAGATTCATATTTAGTTCTGCACGACATACTGGCACTACCTCAATGTGGACAGCTGTATCATTATACTTCCTTTCTGGAACATTCCTGAAGAACAGTGGTGAAGGGAAATATCTCAATGGGCAGAACTTTGAGCAGTGCACATGGCTGTTCATTTGTTTGGAAGGAGAAATGATGGGATAAACATTTACCAATCCATGACTGGGACAAATGGCTTGGCTGGATGATCAGGGACTTTGAAGGTGCATAGTTGAAAAATTGGTGACAAGGAGATTTGGGGAAGGGGTATGTGGATAGACTTTACAGAATGGAAAACGCATGAGCATATTTGTGTCCCATGTGAGAATTCACTAAAGGGTGACCTCAGAAGAGAACTTAAAAATCAAGTGGATAGGATCATCTCTTCTTTGAATAACAGTCAGCCTCTTTCTCCAGCCACTCTTGTTATTACCCAAAGGGTTATGAATAAAGTGATCATGGTGACAGGAATGGGAATTATGCATGGGCTCAGCAACATGGTCTTCTACTCACCAAGGTTGATTAGGCTTTGGCCACTGCTGAGTGTCCACTCTGTTAGCAGAAAACAACACTGTAGCAGAAAACAACACTAAGTCTGAGATATAACACTCTTCCCCAGGGGGATTAGTCAGCTACCTGGATATAGTGTTGCGTATATTGGACCTGCTCATCATGGAATGGCAGCCTTTTGTCCCTATTGGAATAGACATTTACTTTATTTATTTTTTTTAATTTTTTTAAAAAAGATTTAATTTATTTATTTGACAGAGCTATCACAAGTAGGCAGAGAGGCAGGCAGAGAGAGAGTGGGAAACAGGCTTCCTGCTGAGCAGAGAGCCTGATGTGGGCCTCGATCCCAGGATCCTGAGATCATGACCTGAGCCACTGAACCACCCAGGCACCCCAGACATTTACTTTAGATATGGATTTGTCTTCCCTGAATGCAATGCTTCTTCCAAAACTACCATCTGTAGACTTACATAATGCTTTATTTACCGTCATGATATTGCATACAGCATTGTTTCTGATCAAAGGACTCACTTCACAGCAAATGAAGTCTATCAATGGGCCTATTCTCATGGAATTCACTGATCTTACAATGTTCCCCACCATCCTGGTGTAGCTGGTTTTTTGAATACTCAATTATAGTGGCAGCTATATGGCAACACCTTGCCGGTCTGAGACAAGGTTCTTTAGAAGTTTATGTTCTCAGCCTCCAATAAGTGATGCTGTTTCTTTCATAGCCAGAGTTCACAGGTCCACGAATCAAGTGGTGGAAATTAGAGTGGCACCACCCACTATTACCTCTAGTAATCCATTTGCAAAATTTCTGCTATCTATTCCCATGGTTTTATGCTCTGTGGACCTAGAGATCTTAGTTCTAGACAGCAGAATGCGTCCACCAAAAAACCCAGCAATGATTCTATCGAACTGCAAGTTAAGACTGCTACCCAGCCTCTTTGGTCTCCTCATACTTCTGGATAAACAGGCAAAGAAGGGGGTTACTATTCAGGCTAGATCAATTGATCTTCACTACCAAGGGAGAAATTGTGCTATTACTCTACAATGGAACTAAACAAGAACACGTAGAACATGGTGGAACACAGGAGATACTTTAAGGCTTCTCTTAGTATTACCATGCCCTCTGATTAAGGTCAATGGAAAAATATAAAAAAACAGTCCAGGCAGGGTTACTATTGGCTTAGACCCTTTAGGAATAAAGGTTTGGGTCACCTCACCAGCATGACTTGAGGTGCTTTGAAGAGCATAAAGAATATGGAATGGCTACTGGAAGAAGGATAGTGGAAATATTATTAATTTTATATCATAATATGTAAATTATGGAGTATCAAGAAGAGTAAACATCACTCAGGACTTTTTTTTCCTTTTCTGAGGAAGGTTTGGTGCATTTTCAGTTGTAGAGGACAGTTGTAACATGTGAGGCAGAATTTTGATCTTGTTATTGTATTTATTTGGATATTAAGTATGATTTAGGGAGATACATGGGGGTGTCAGTTTGACTAGGGATGTAGTTGTGATGATTAAATTTATGTGCCAACTTCACTAAGACATGAAGGACCCAGATGTCTGGTTAAACATTATTTCGGGGTATGTATGTGAGGGTGTTTCCAGAAGGGATTATTAGCATTTGAACTGTTGGACTGAGTTAAGCTGATTGCTATTCCCAAAGTGTGTGATTATCATCCAATCCATTGAAGGTCAGAATAGAAATAGGCAGAAGAAGGTCAAATTCACTCTCTATTGAGCTGGTACATCAATATTCTCAGACCTTCAGACTCAGACTGAAATCATCCTCATCAGCTCTCTTACTTTCAGGTCTTTGAACTATGTACAGTATACATAATGAATAAATGTTCCCTGGGATGCCTGGGTGGCTCAGCTGGTTAAGCGGCTGCCTTTGACTTGAGTCATGATCCCAGGGTCCTGGGATCGAGTCCCACATCAGGCTCCTTGCTGGGCAGGGAGCCTACTTCTCCCTCTGCCTCTGCCTGCCACTCTGCTTGTGCTCTCTCTCTCTCTCTCTGACAAATAAATAAAATCTTAAAAAAAAATCTTTGAATAAATGTTCCCATCTCCCATTATTTAGTCAGACAATTCTTTTTTTTTAAGATTTTATTTATTTATTTGAGAGAGAGAGCATGGGCAGGGGAGGAGGGAGGGGCAGAGGGTGAAGGAGAAGTAGACTCCTCGCTGAGCAGGGAGCTGAATACAGGGCTTGATCCCAAGTCCCTGAGACCATGACCTGAGCTGAAGACAGAAGGTTAACCCACTGAGCCACACAGACACCCCTTAGTCAGACAGTTCTTAAAGATATTCTTTATATACTCAGGAGGTCCCAAAGTAATTGAACCTTGCTACACACAGACCCATTTGATTAATGGATTTTGATATCAAGGTCTAACTATGAATCTTACAGCAAAAATGTCTCTAGTGACAACCTGAAAGTTGTGTTTTCATGAGTTCTGAAACTAAATCTAATTGTGTTGCCTTGAAACATTGGGGAATTCTAAGATTTCTGTTGTTTAAATATAAAAACTTTTTTTTCTATTTCTAATGTGAGAATTTCAGTTGCTCAATTACTTCATTGTTTTTTTCTGCGATATTCTGCCCTTTGGTAAGTGTGTGTCATTGAGGAGAGATTACACTTTGAAAACTGACTTCTTTTGAAGGCAAATACTCTTGTTCTTCACTCCATGCACTGAACTATGATCACTTTTGTACTCTCCTTTATCACTGTATAGCAAAGAACACTCATTGAGTTCAAAGAAAGCGCTACCACATGGATGAAGAAAAGCAGATGCATTAGAGAATGAGAATCCAGCAGATATACCTGATACTTTCATTTTCCTATTCTTTCTCCTCTGGGGATTTCAATGAGAACTACTTCATCCAGTGAACAACACACATTAAAAACAGAGCAACCTAAAAAACTTCTTTTTAACTTTCTGGAAACTTGAAACCTATTTGAATGATCAAGAAGTTATGCCATTTAGAATCAGTTCATTTAATTAGTAATAAAAACCACATAGTCATTCATTGACACCTTTCAGATTCTTAGGTATCTTTAGTAAACATATTATTTAATGAAAATATAAAGAAATTTTTGCTCATAAAACTTGAAAACAATTTTAAGTTAATATTATAATTTTTTCTACAATAAATACTTTTTAACTATGATTATTTTAACCTCTAAAAGTAATGTTTAACTTAATTTTATTACATAAACAATACATCTAGCCTGAGGTATTTATTGATACACATCAGGTAAATGCAAATTAAATGCATACACTCATAAACACCCTAATCAAAGTATGAGAATGCATAAGTTTGACAGTACTGAGATTTAGAAAGAAAGTTGACTGATTAGTGTTCTTATACATTATTGATGAGAGTATAAACCTGTGTAGTATCTGGAAAATTCAAGTATAGTAGGTTAGAGAATAATTCTTTTTTACAGAGATTCCACTTCCAGACATATATTCTAGAGAAATATTTGCCATTGAACACAAGGAGTCATACTCAAGGATATTTTATTATGGTATCATTATTTTATAATAGCAAGATGTAAAAATAATGGAAGAGTTCCTCAATCAGAATACTATTGTCAGTTGAATGGAATAAAGTAGATATATTTACATTAACATAGACAAATCTCAAACCTAATCAAAATAGGGGGGAAAAAAAGAGATAGTAAAATCAGATATACCAGGCGATGCCATTTCTTTTTATTTTTTTAAAGATTTTTTAAAAATTTATTTGAGAGAGAGAGCAAGGAAGAGAGTACAAGGAGGGGGAGGGGCAGAGGTAGAGGGAGAAGCAGACTCCCCACTGAGCAGGGACCCTGACATGGGTCTCCATCCCAGGACCCTAGTATCATGATCTGAGCTGAAGGCAGATGGTTAACCTATTGAACCCCCCAGGTTCCCCAGATGATGCCATTTCTATATATTTAAACATTCAAAATGATACTTTATATTATTTGTAAATAAATACATTTAGTGTAAAAATACAAAAACATGCATTAAAATGCTACATATAAAATTCAGGCTAATGATTGCTACTGAGGTAGACTGAGTATGTATGTAAGGTATGGGGTCACAATTTAGTGATACATTTAAGATGCATATGTTAGAAAGAGAATCTCTAAAATAAAGAGAATCTGAAATAATTGTGGCAAAACATACACACATATACAAGCAAGTTTACATGTATTTTAACTCTATAGAGGATATATAGCTGTCCTTCATATTATTTTCTATAATTTTCCACTGATTTAGAGATAATCTATTATGCAATATAATTTTAGGGGCACCTGGGTGGCTCAGTAGGTCAAGCAGCTGTCTTCGGCTCAGGTCATGATCCCAGGGTCCTGGAATCAAGCTCCATGTCAGGCTCCCTGCTCAGAGGGAGTCCACTTCTCCCTCTGCCTATCCTTCAACTTGTGCTCTCTCTTTCTCTCACTCATTCTCTCAAATAAATAAATAAATAAAATCTTTAAAAAATAATAACAATAATTTTTAAAAAGGAGACTCCGCTATTTTGCCAGCTGAGACACAATAGCATTTGATGTCGGGATACTGTCCCAAAAAGATATTGATTTCCTCCTCACTCTCCATTGACACTTCTAGATCATCTTTAATGAACAATATATGTTTGAATTTCAAGAATTTGACTATATACTTCCCCTCATATTCACTTTGAGCTATGAATCTCTTTCTTGGAAAATTATATGTGAGACGAAAGGGTAGTATTAAATTCAGAACTCCGACTATAGCCTGAAGCATAACTGAGTTACAGAATAAGTAGGCCAAGAAGATAATCACTTAGGGGAAATAGACAAAATTCCTGGATACTGGACTATCAACAATAACCCTATTATATCATACCTGGATGCAATGACTTGAGGTCATTTTGTACACCAACTGGAGACCTGGTGATTCTGTTTGCTCTTGCATTATTTTTGTTTGCTTTTGTCTGCTCTTCAAACAGCATTATTAAAGTATAATTAATGTATGAATAAATGCAAATATTTAATGTGTGTAATTTGATGAGTTTGGACATATGCAAATGCCCATGCTATCATCACAACCACCAAAGCTATACATGTGTGTATATATATATATATATATAATATTTTAAAATATATTTTATGTATATGTATAAATAACTTCCAAAATTTCCTTGTGTCTCTTTAATTTTTTTTATTTTTTTATTATATGTTTATAAAGATTTTATTTATTTATTTGACAGAGAGAGACACAGTGAGAGAGGCAACAGAAGAAGAGGGAATGGGAGAGGGAGAAGCAGGCTTCCCGTTGAGCAGGGAGCCTGATGCAGGGCTCAATCCTAGGACCTTGGGATCATGACCTGAGCTGAAGGCAGCTGCTTAAAGACTGAGCCACCCAGGCGCCCCTTATTTATTTATTTATTTATTTATTTATTTATTTATTTTTTACCCAATCTCATTTTTAATTTTTTTGTTTAATTTTTTTTAGTTTTCCAAGATTCATTGTTTATGTAACACAGACTTAAAAAAAAAAAAGAAAAAGAAAAAGAAAAGAAAACCCTGCCATCTATGACGACGTAGTTGAACCTGAAGGACATTAGGCTAAATGAGATAATCCAGTCCAGAAGGACAAATAATGCATAATTCTACTTAATGTGATGTGTCTAAAATAGTTAAACTCACAGAAACAGAGAATATAATAGTAATTACCAGGGGTTGCAGGTCAGGGAATGTTGTTCAATGGGTATACAGTGTCGGTTTTGGTAGATTTAATACATTCTAGGAACATTGATGCATTTAAGGATAATTTTTATCTTAGGCAGGAATATCTTTGTCTATATAGAAAAAGTATTTGGATGTTCATATGTGCCTGACAGATAAGGAAAATATACTAGATAAAAATTAAGATGTCTTCCAAGTCTTTGCCTGGGTTGTGACTATTTGATCCTAATTTATTTTTTTATTTTTTTTTTTAAGATTTTTTATTTACTTATTTGACAGAGAGAGATCACAAGTAGGCAGAGAGGCAGGCAGAGAGAGAGGGGGAAGCAGGCTCCCCGCTGAGCAGAGAGTCCGATGCGGGGCTCCATCCCAGCACCCTGAGATCATGACCTGAGCCGAAGGCAGAGGCTTTAACCCACTGAGCCACCCAGGTGCCCCTTGATCCTAATTTAGATACAACAAAAGCCAAGGCTATTATATTGACTCTTACAGGAGTTAATATTGAATAACAATAGACACGGACTCAAAACTGTTGGTCCTACCCTTGCTGATGCTTTCTAGAGTCATTGATTTAACAATTTTTTTTTTTGTCAAAACTATTGTAAATTTCTGTTCTTAAGCTACTTAAAAGAGTCTTGCACTTAAAAGAGTATCTAGAACATAGTAGGCTTTTAAGAATTATGTGTTGACACAGAACTAGAACAAATAACTCTAAAATTTGTGTAAGACCTTGAATAGCCAAAACAATCCTGAGAGAAAATAAAGCTGAAGGTACCACAATCCTAGATTTCAAGATATACCATAAAGCTGTAGTGATCAAAACAGTATGGTACTGGCACAAAAAATAGACACATGGATCAGTGAAACAGAATAGAGAGCCCAGATATAAACCCACATGTTTATGGTCAATTGATCAATGATAAAGGAGACAATAAAATAGAATGGCACAAAGACACTCTCTTCAACAAATGATGCTGGGAAAACTGGACACCTACATGCAAATGAATGAAACTAAACCACTCCCTTAAAATAAAAATCTTTTGCACAGCAAAGGAAACCATCAACAAAAGTACAAGACAACCTACTGAATAGAAGATATTTGCAAATGATATATCTGATAAAGGGTTAATATCCAAAATATATAAGGAACTTAAACAACTTAACACCAAACCTCCCCAAACAATCCAATTAAAAATGGGTAGAGGACCCAAATAGACATTTTTTCAAAGAAGACTTACAAATGGCCAAAAGACAATTGAAAAGATGCTCAACATCGATCATCATCAGGGAAATGGAAATCAAAACCACAATGAGATATCACTTTACAATTGTCAGAATTGCTAGAATCAAAAAGACAGGAGATAACAAGTGTTGGTGAGGATGTGGAGAAAAAGGAATCCTCCTGCCCTGTTGATGAGAGTGTAAATTGGTGCACCCACTGTGGAAAACAGTATGGATTTTCCTCAGAAAGTTAAAAATGAAATTACCATATGATCCAGTAATTCCACTACTTGCTATCTACTGCCCAAACTGAAAACACACATTTGAAAAATTTGTGTTTATTGGAGCTTGATTTATAATAGCCAAGATATGGAAGCAAACCTAGTATCTAATAATAGATGAATGGACAAAGAAGTGGTATATATCTACCATGGGCTATTAGTCCTAAAAAAGAGTGAAATCTTGCCATTTGCAATAACATGGATAGACTTGGAGGTTATAATGCTAAGTAAAATAAATCAGAGAAAGACAAATATCATACGATTTCACTCATATGTGAAATTGAAGAAACAAAACAAATGAACAAACAAAGGAAAAAAGAGACCAAAAAAAAAACCACCAACTTTTAAATAGAGCAAACTGGTGACTGCTAGAAGGGAAGTTAGTGGACAGATGAGTGAAAGAGATAAAGGGGATTAAGAGTACATTTATTGTAATGAGCACTGAGTAGTGTATAGAATTGTCGAATCACTATATTGTACACCTGAATCTAATATAACACTATATGTTAATTATACTTCAATAAAAAAATAAATATATGTTGAATGGATGGATAAACATGTATTTATCGAGTACTCAGTAGTATGTTTGTGTAAGTTTTGATAATTCAACCATGAAAAAGCTAAAGAAAAGAAAGTGTTTGCACCCATGAAGTTTACAGTCTAATGAAGAGAGGCAACAATAAACCTAGAAACAATATGAGACATCAAAAAGGAGCTAGAAAGAATATAAAGCAAGTAATGAGGTAGTGACTGACAAAGGATGGGATACCTTCTGCTTGGGTGGGCAGAAAAGGTTTCTTTGGGAGATGATACTTGGGCTGATAGCTGATAGAAAGAGCCAGCCTTATAAAGATCTACAAGAAATGTATTCCAGGAAAATTTAAAAAAAATTGTAAAGAACTCACATGGGGATGAGAAAAGGATTTTTCAGAAAGCAAAAGAATGTTAAGTATTGATGAAACAGCATAGTCATGGGGAAGGGATGCAATCAGGAGTATAGACAAAGACCAGGTCAAGTAGGGTGGCATTACCCATGGAGGAAATATAGATTTTATTCCAATTTTAACAGGAAGTCATGTGAAATTTTTTTTTTTTTTGTCACATGAAGTTTTTAAGCAGAAGGAAAAATAGTTGAGATAAAGGGTGACAATATCAGTGCTGTTGCTCTCGTTGTAAGGTGACTAAATGGTGATGTTGTGGGACAACATTGAGCATTTTCTTTTCATTTTATAACTGTGCTTATGTCTTTTCAATAAACCTTCTTTCTTTCACACATTAGATATTGTCTATTGTTTTCCCACAAAAACACCTGAATTTATACACCCAGTAACATGTATTTTCTTGGTCCATTTCTTAATTATTTAATGAATAGATTAATGGTTTTGTTGAACAACTAAATTCAACTGAACTGCATATATAGTACATATATGCATATAAATGTATGTATACATATATATGTGTGTGTATGTATATACAAACATATATACATAGAAATACAAATGTATTTGACCAGCTCTGTCCATGTATATTTGTACTGCGTAGGTTGTCTACTTCGTTGCTTGATCAATTAATTAGCCAATTCCATTGATCTTGCTGCAAGGTAGACCCTAAACTGCTATTGGGAAGACTGAGTCACTGTTGCTGCTTAGAAGGGAAGACAGGTTGAGACTTGCTTTTCTCCCTTTTTTGGCTTAGTAGACTTATTTCTCAGCTATTTTTTTTTTCTTTTCCTAATATATCTGCAGCTTGTAAAAAGAGTTTGTAGAAAGTTAAGAGTTTTACTATCTCCTCTCCAATGTTCCCAGCATGCAGAATAAATTGTTCCCAAGCCATTTGGGTACCACAAGCATATTTCAGATAAAAATTAAATGCCTAAAACATTTGGCAAAGGGATATAAGACTCTCTTCTGCAAATATTTTTCCCCACTATGATATCTCTTCATAGGTTCAACTGAATTTTATGGTCTTATGAATTTAATAATATCTATCAAAATATTTTTAAGTATTCAGTATTCTAAGACAAAAAAGCAAAATCCAACATTGGAATTATACTTGCATAGACAAGCACACTCACAAGAATAACATATTTACTTAAAATTGCTTCATATAAAAATATTCTTGTGTTGAAAGTAAAGGAGAATTTATTAGATGGTTAAATCAATGTTAAAATGTATTTGTAAAGCCATATATTAGATAAATGTAATACAACTAATGAAATTCTATAGCACGAACACTCTCTGCTTTGTAGCAGTATGTTATTTAAAGGCTGTAGAAACTAAGTGTTTTAATGCACATAGTGCTGTTGATCATTATAGGTTTTTGACATCTTAAAAACAGGTTGTGTTTACATCATGGGGATATGGAGATAAACAAACACCTTGAAACCTAAAGTCTCCTCTGAAATACATGCTTTCATTTTATAGGTGTTATTATGAGCAGCAAGCTTTTTACAAATGATTAGGCTCAGGCTGAAATGGTATTGAATGACTTTTGCTTGAGTTTACAGGGCTGTTAAAATTATTGACAGCTTTTTTCACTATAAGTACAATGGCATTCAAGGAGATGACAGGATGCATTGTCCCTTTTTATAGCCATAAATTCTGTTGCTAAGTGTGTCTGTGTGAGAGCAAGGGAAATTTGAGAAATGTCATACCTTATTTCAAACTCCATACTCCTTAATTCTTACACAGGATTACCTACCTTGATCTCATTAGCCCACCTGGGGTTGCCCTTTGTCTCCATCCTCAGTACAAGACAATCTATTCTGTTTCCCATTCTCTCAGTCATATTCATTTCACCACTTATTGATTGAGGTTTTATTATATCCGAGATGAAATGCCAGGCATTGAATATTCAAAAATGATCAACTCTTTGTGACAACATGGATGTACTGGATATTGTGCTAAGCAAAATAAATCAGAAAGAAAAAGACAAATACCGAATCACTTATACGTGTAATCTAAAACAAAACAAAACAGAAAACAAATGAACAAACAAAGCAGAAGGAAACTCGTAAATACAGAGAATAAGTGGGTGGCTACCAGAGGGGAGACAAGTGCTGGATGGGCAACATAGGTGAAGGGGATAAAGAGGTACAAACTGCAGATATAAAATAAATAAATCATGGAGGGGCACTGGCTAGCTCAGTCTGTAGAACATGAGAATCTTGATTTCAGGGTGGTGAATTCAAGCTCCACTTTGGGGTAGAGCCTATTATAAATCAATCAATCAATCAGTCAGTCAGTCATGGAGAAAAATACATCATAGGAAATACATTAAATAATATTGTAATAATGTGTGGTGACTTATGGTAATTACACATACTGTGGTAATCTTTGCATAATGTATAAAATTGTCAAATCACTATGTTGTGCACATGAAACTAATGTAACCATGTACACATAAACAGAATTTTGCTCCTGATGATTACACCATAACTGCATGCCTAAATCAATAAACACTGACATTGCTAACCCATAAATATTGCCATTATATTCTTTAATATTAATAATAAATAATAATGCAGGTAATCGTTTATGTATGCAGAGGCATTTTTAAGACTCCCACTTCAGTGAAGTGTCACTAAAATGCAAAACACATGAAAATAGTAGATAAACAATGAAACAGCCATAGAAAATTTCTGAGTATGTCTTTAGTGGGATTCTTCAGCAGATACATGAACTACAGTAAAAGCAAGAAGGCCATCAGAACTTGGACATAAATATCTCATTTAATTCTTACCATAATCCTGGGGCACCTGGATGGCTCAGTTGGTTGAGTGTCTGCCTTTGGCTCAGGTCATGATCTCAGGGTCCTGGGATCAAGCCCCACAAGCAGGCTTCCTGCTCAATGGGGAGTCTGATTGTCCCTCAGCTTTCCCCCTGCTCATACTCTCTCTCTGTCTCTCTCGAATAAATAAATAAAATCTTAAAAAAAAATTCTTATTATAATCTTTGACATTGATATAATCATCCTTATTTTTCAGATAAGGAACCGAGGCTGAGGAAATTCAAGTAATCATGTCCAAAATCCAAGAACCAGCAAGTAGTAGAATCAAAACTTAATGACAAAGAAGTCTTAGAAGTACTAAAGTGTACAGAAAAATTAAAACAACACAAAACAAAAAATATATATATAGTCCTTGACTGAAGAAATAATAGGAAAATACCAAGACACTTTCAAATTTGGGAGCTGTGGGATTAGATAATAATGCATTTACTTTTTTTTTTTAAGATTTTATTTATTTATTTGAGAGAGAGAGATTACAAGTAGGCAGAGAGGCAGGCAGAGAGAGAGAAGGAATCAGGCTCTCTGCTAAGCAGAGAGCCCGATGTGGGGCTCAATCCCAGGACGACCCTGAGATCATGACCTGAGTCGAAGGCAGAGGCTTTAACCCACTGAGCCACCAGGAGCCCCGATAATAATGCATTTAAATTATAACTTCATATTTTACTACATACAAAATTTTGACCATATTACTTAACCTCTTTGAACAACAGACTACTTATTCGAAAAAATATACATAATAATTTTTCAGTTTAGTTAAAATTAATATAACATACTCTAACCATTTATTAAAAGCCAATGATCAATAACAATTAGTAGTTCCTTTTATTTCCCTCACTTTTGGGGAACATATAGTCTAATAAAGAAAATATAACTTGTACTCATGTAACTAACATTCAGAAGAGAATGTGCATAATGCTGCAAGAAGAATTTCAAAATGTTTTGAAACTTGTCTTCTAAGGATTATTTGGTTTCTATAGAGCATTGCTTTATTGTGGTTAGATGTTTATTACTTTGTGTATTTTTACATTCACAGTTTATTCTGTCTGCCTTACATGTAGTGAAGAATTTCCAAGCTTCAACTCTATAAAACTTAGGTTCTAGCCCAATGTCTTGGGTTCTCTAACTACTAAGGAATATTATTATAGATTACCTCTCTTTGTCTTTATTTTCATATATATTTTCATATATGTAAAACTGAAGTTTTCTGCCAAATTGTATTCATAGAGATTTTGGGGAGAATAGGCAAAATGATGTGAAATCATTTAGAAAACTTAATAGGTTGATGAAATTATATTGATACCTTATATTTGATGTTAATAAAGTAATTCTTATTGAACCATGCATATTCTTAATTGTTAAGTTGCCCAAATAGTTGGCTTTAGCTAAAAATAAGTCTTTCAGTGTGTTCATGAAATTCTTCAAGAAAAATATTATATCTTATAGCAAAGTACTTTGCCCTGCATTTCTGTAAAATGTCAGAACCTCAAATAGTCAAGGAATTTTACATTTAAATGAGGGAAGATTTCACCACAGGAAGGCAAACCTGGTCTTTCAAAAAAGAAATGCAGTAGTATTGAAAATGAAGTGTACTGATATCCACAAGTTACTTTGTGATATATCAAAAATGAAATGGATTTGTGGATGGATAGGATAAACAGATGGATGCGTATGAGGAAACCAATTTTAGCAAAGAATTAAGAATGGAATTTCTTACTTTTTTTTTTTACTTTGATATTAAAATGTTATTTTAATATTCAAGAGTATAAACAGATTTTTTCTTTCTTTTTTCTTTGTTTTTTTTTCCCCAAATACTTTTATTTTATTTTTTCAGAGTTACAAGATTCATTGTTTATGTACCACACCCAGTGCTCCATGCAATACGTGCCCTCCTCAATACCTGCCACCAGGCTCAAATTTCCAAACACATAGGAAAATTCAAAGAACTTTAGAATGAATACTTATTCTTCTTTCACAGAAGAATGGAATTTCTACAGTGAGTAAATAAGTATTCATTCTAAAGTTCTTTGAATTTTCCTATGTGTTTGGGAATTTTTCACAATTAAATTTTTTAAAAAAATCGGGAATTCAGGTAAAAAAAATAGCCGTTAGAATGTATATCTATACCACACTTTGGCTTTCAGTATTTATTTCTTTCAACATTTGGTATCATCTGGGGGTCTGTGTGCTCTCCCACCACACCTCACCCACCTCCTTTTCCCTTCACTCTTTATTTCTTCTATGGCTTCAGTTTTCTTGATGCTATCTTCTTTCAGAGCTAACAGTTGCTTAATTTCCAGGTGATATCGCTTTTCTGTTGTGATATGTGTTGTATTAAACTCTACACCTTTCTCCCAATTGCCTCCAACACAAATAATTATGGACATTGTGTCAGCAATGTTAAATCCATACATCCCCATGAGAAAATCTCTGAGACGAAGAAGAAAAACCAAAGTGGTGTAGGTATTTATCATTCTATGAGGAGATGACTTTCAAATCAAAATAGATATTTTTAGGGGCACCTGGGTGGCTCAGTGGGTTAAAGCCTCTGCCTTAGGCTCAGGTCATGATCTCAGGGTACTGGGATCGAGCCCCACTTCAGGCTCTCTGCTCAGCGGGGAGCCTGCTTCCCCCACTCTCTCTGCCTGCCTCTCTACCTACTTGTGCTCTCTCTCTCTGTGTCAAATAAATAAATAAAAATCTAAAAAAAAATAGACATTTTTAGAAAACTGTAGTGATATATTGGAATAAAGTATTTTAGTAATTATATACCAAATGGCTGTCTAATGAATTGCAATATTTTGCCACACCCTTTCACAGCTTTTCCTCAAAGTTGGCTCTCCTTTATTTTAATTTTAAGGTAGATGAATCAGTCAGTGGTAGACTGCTTTCATTATTGTTATTTATTTCTCCTTTGTTGCAATTCTTTCTATAATTAAACATTTATCAAAAGTCTTCCATATCTACCTACCTACTCTAAATAAGCATGCTTTGATGTATGTTAGTGACAGATTTTAATTTCTTTCTGTATTTGATGTTATTTTTCTTTTTCCTATTTAAATAAAACCCTGTATTTGGCACTGCCAGTTTTCTGTGTTTTTTTAAACTACCATCAGTAATATGTGATGAAAAGAGCTCTATAATTGCAGTCAGAAGACAGCATTTCTAGGAAATAATTAGTCATGCATTTTAATAATTTTAATAGGTTTTTTGAGCTATGAAAATAATTTAACTTTTGATTTCCCTTTTTAATTTTTTTCATTTATTAATTGAAGAGACTAACCTGGATGATTTCTAATGTTAATTCCTATTCTATAATTTTGTCTTCTTTATGACTGAAATCTTTATTGTGTAAAGCAAGCATTAAATGTCTAGAGGAAAATAATCAAAATCAATTTCTAATTACATTCCAATAATAACTGTAAAAATAAAATAAAATATAAAATTCTATTTACACAATAATTTGTCTACTTCTTAATTATTTTAAACATTTTATTTATTTATTTCAGAGAGAGAGTGAGTGAGTGAGCATGAGTCGGGCGGGGGCGTGGGGCAGAGGGGAAGCAGACACCGCGCTAAGCAGGGAGCCCGATATGGGGCTTAATCATCCCAGGACCCTGAGATCATGACCTGAGCCGAAGGCAAAGTCTTAGCTGACTGAGCCACATAGGCACCCTGCTTATTTCTTAATTTTGATAATTATTTAGTATTAGTATTCAGCATTTTCTGTTATTCGGTTAGCTATAACAGCCATAACAAAATTTTCGGGGGGATCACTACATTCTAAACTATATTTCTAGAAATATCCTTTTAAATATAAATTTTTTTTTGATAGTATATTAGGGTAGGGTATACACCAAAAGGAAATGTAGATAATTCTTCATTTGGGAGGCTAATTAAAATAATAAAAGACTGAAAAAATAAACTCCTTCCCATAGTGTAAAAATAAATGAATGAATGAATGAATAAATAAATAAATAAATAAATAAACAAATAAGACACAGCATGACACAGTGGGAAGAGTACAGTTTGTGTTCAAAGCTCAGCTAAGATAATCGGATGGTGTGTACCTTTAAGAGGAGTAACCTCTCTGAACTTGATTACAATATTAACATTGACTTCTCATAATTGGCTTATGTATTGGAAATAATGTATTTGAAATACGTTTGACATAGAGTGTTGTCACATAAAGAAAAATGTTAAAATCAGCTCAGCATTTGGAAGATGAACTCAAATTTTGGTAGTAGTGTTCAATGGAAATAGTGCATTAATCAAATAAAGCAACTGTAGATAAAACTTGTTTGAAAGGATGATGTCAAAATCTTTCAGTCTGGCTGAAGCAAACTTAATGAGTAAGTTGTAAATAACATCAAATCACTTTTTATTGAGTTATGTATTTCTATATTTTGCAACGGATGTGACCACTGAAAGAGTTTCACATAATATACTAAGTAAAAGTGAAGATGGTCTTTATTCCAGCTACTCATTTTTTTCTAATACCTTAGACATATTATACTTAGAACTTCTTGAATTTTTCCCCAAATATATCATATTGCCATGCACTTCATAAAACCATATCTGCCCCCTCCCCAGTTCCAGAGCATAAGACCCTCGACGTCCTGCCTGTTGTTCAATAGTCATTTTCTCTTATCTATTCATTCATTTACTTATCCGTCTACACTACAGTTACTTCGTAATTGTCTATTTACATCTCTGGTTCCCCCTCCCACTCACATTTACCTTGAGATCATTAGGGTGAGAAGGTGTATCATAACTTTCTGAGTATTTCTGGGTTTTTTTTTTTTTAATTACACACAATAAACACTCAATATTGTCCCTTTAAATAGCATAGTGATTAAGATAATCAAGTTTGACATTTATTAAAGGGATTTATTTAATTTTATTTATTTGTTTGAGAGAAAGAATGAGTCAGGGACAGGGGCAGAGGCAGAGGGGAGAAGCAGACTTCCCACTGAGCAGGGAGCTGGATGTGGGGCTTGATTCCAGAATGCTGAGATCATGACCTGAGCCAAAGGCAGACACTTAACCAACTGAGCCACCCAGGTGCCTGGGACCCAATAATAAATACACTGATATTAAGTTGATGTTAATATAACCTCTCACGCATAAGAGAAAATATGAACACTTCAACAGATGTTGGACAAATGGTATACTTTAGAACGAAGTAAAGTTAGATACCTTGCTTCACAACCTAAATAAAATTAAATACATTTATTTTTTAAGTTTTACTTAAGTTCCAGTTAGTTAACATACAGCATAATATTAGTTTCAGGTATACAATATAAGTGATTCAACACTTCCATACACACGTGGTGCTTATCACAACACATGCACTCCTTAATCCACATCATCTATTTGACCCATCCCCCCACCCACCTTCCCTCAGGTAACCATTAGTTTGTTTTCTATAGTTAAGATGCAAACCAAGAAACAGACTCTTAAAATTAAATACATTTCACTTTCATTACATAAATAAATAAGTCTACCCACAAAGAGAAATTGCAAAGTTAATAAGTAAATGTAGCTATGGAAGAACATATTTGAAACATATATAAACAAAAAGTTTTAATATCCAAAACGAAAAGTATAAGGGAATAGACAAAAATTGGCAAAGTTTATGATCATGCAATTAACATAGAAAAACTATGCAAAATAAATGTATGAAAATGTATTCATCTACATTAGTTATAAGAGAATGCTAGTTATGATAAATACATATGAACACAATATGGCATGTATAACAGTGATATATGATACACAATAATATAGTATATTATATGATAACATAAATAAATATGTTTGGTAATAATATATATTTAAAATATTTGATAGTATATGTATAATTTATACCAAAATATATATAATACACTTTAAAATGTTTTGAAAATATATGCATATTGTATATATTATATATTTTGTAAACAATTTAATAACATATATTATATATACATATAAAATATGTATTTTTAAATAATTTGATATTAAAAAGATATATATAATCATTTGATCCAGAAATTCCATTTCCTTAATATAATCTATAGAAAATAAGCAAATGCATGGAAAATATTTACAAATTGAAGTATTTAAGTTAAGGGAATAGGAGTTGTCAAGCAGTCTATTTTCTTTTTTTTTTAAGATTTTATTCATTATTTGAGAGAGAGAGAGAGTGAGAGAGTATAAGCAGGGGGAGGGGTAGAGGGAGAGGGAGAAGAAGACCTCCTGCTGAGCTGGGAGCCTGATATGGAACTTGATCCCAGGACCCTACGATCATGACCTGAGCCAAAGGCAGATGCTTAACTGACTGAGCCACCCAGGCACCCCATAGTCTATTTTCTTGATGAATCACAATCTATGTATGTTTGTGTGGCATTGGTATCAAACTTGTACAAAAGACTTCCAAGACAATGGTCTTCGTAAAAGACATATAGATGACATTTGGAGTTTTTTCATAATACATTAGCAATAATGTGAGTGTGTGTTTGCCAAGACCAAAATCAACAACACAAGAAACAACAGAGGTTGGCAAGAATAGGGGAACCCTCTTGCACTGTTAGTGGGAATGCAAACTGGTGCAGCCACTCTGGAATACAGTATGGAGGTTTCCCAAAAAATTAAAAATAGAACTATCGTATGCGAGGCACCTGGATGGTTCAGCTGGTTAAGTGTCTGACTTTGGCTCAGGTCATGATCCCAGGGTCCTGGGATCGAGTCCCCATGTGGGGTTCCTTGCTTGGGGAGCCTGCTTCTCCCTCTTCCTCTGCCACTCCCTCTCTCAAATAAATAAATAAAATCTTTTAAAAAAGACAAAAAAGATTACCCTATAATCTATCAGTGGCACTATTAGGTATTTACCTGGAGACTATAAAAATACTAATTCAAAAGGATACATACACCCTGATGTTTATAGCAGTATTATCTACATCAACCAAATTATGGAAACAGACCAAATATCCATCCACTGATGAATGGATAAGGAAGATGTGGTATGTATATACAATGGAATATTATTCAGCCATAAAAAAGAATGAATTGTTGCCATTTGCAATGGCATGGACAGAGCTAGAGAGTATAATGCTAAGCAAAATAAGTTAGTCAGAGAAAGAAATATCATATGATTTCACTCATATGTTGAATTTAGGAAATAAAACAAATGAGCAAAGTGAAAAAAGAGCAAGAGGCAAACCAAAAAACAGATTGTTAATTATAGGGAACAAACTGATAGTTAGGGGAGGTCAGTGGGGGGATGGGTTAAATAGGTGATGGGGATTAAGGAGTTTACTTGTACTGAGCAATGAGTGTTGTTTGGAAGTGTTGAATATATTGAAATATTGTACACCTGAAACTAGTATTGCACTGTATGTTAACTGGAATTTAAATAAAAACTTAAGAAGAAAAAAGAACTGTAGATCACCAATGGATTGTACAGACACGTCCTTAGACAGATCCATAAGCCTTCCACCTGAATGACTGTATTAAGCATAGAAAGAGCTCACTTACTTTATTGTACATACCAAGATTGGCTAAAATGTTCATTACAATTATCTTAATACTCACCTGGTGATTAATCTATTTATCTTTCTATCTCAATTAAAAGGACATGGTTTAAACAATTGTCCAACATTAACATTGTATGTTCATAAATCTGGAAGTCTGAGTTAAGCTGGCAAGTGCACGGTTAATTATTTGGCTACAAAGATATACTTTCTTGGAAAAAAGTGCAGTTTCTGTGGTTAGATAGAAACAAATGATTGCTTCTTTGCTGGACAAGCACCAACCTCATGTCAATGTAGAATGACCAGAATGTGCCTGGCATTCCAAATGGCTGTTTGTTAATTATAAAATTTTCTCAAAAGAAAAAGGGACTATTGTACATTCTTTTTCTTTAAGTCAAAGAAAAGTGTATGGTTTGTGGAGCAGGTCCCATAGGAAAAAAACAGAATGAGCCAAATAACTTTGCTGACCACTCACACACATTTTGTCTTTTTCATTTAGATAGCTGTAAAGCATCTCTTCCTTTTATTTTTCTTTCTTTTTGTAAAAAAAATTTTGTCTTCTCTTCGAGCTATCGTTCTGTGTTTGTAAGAGAAAAGTCTTTATTCTAGCTAGACGATTAGCTTCCAAAGTCATGTCAGCAGTATTCACATGAGTTAGGCACTACAAGAGCACAAAAGGTTTGGATCAGAGCTATGGACACAGAAAAGGCAGTTGAGATGAAAATAAATGAGAAATATAAAAACTCAATTAAGACAAATTATTTTTTAGGGTAAAACAACAATGCTTAAGAGCTGAGACTTTGACATCAGACAGAAGTTGAAATCCTATCTGACTGCCATTACTAGCTCTGTGAACTTCAGCGATTTACCCAATCACGTTAATTTCTGTTTCTTCACTGGTAAATGAAATGAATTATACATCACAGTGTTTTGAAGTGGTAGATAACAAGACATAAATTTCTGAGTCCAATGTATGACATATATTAGACATTAAAACATATCATTTGATCAGTTGCTTATTTTTACTATTATTGTTAACATCATTATTACTATTGAAAATGGACTCACAGGAATGAATACCACTAGTCATTATTTAAAACTTCTACTACAAAAGTTTTATCCAAAGCATATTTATCTCCACTGAAGGACCTCCATATAATAAAATATCAAGTGGTATCTAAGGGTAAATTAATTATAAAGTGTCATTCTCCTGTATTACCTGTATTAAAAAATGGCAATCACTAAAATATATTATTTTGCCAGGATATTTTTTCCTTTCATATGGAAACACTGCAAAGTCTCAGATGCCTCATTGTCATTAAAAGTACCTAAGTTATCATTCTACTATGAAAGCATTGAAGTGCTAGTTAAAATAATTATGTTTGAATGGTACAAATTAAAACTTAGGGGCATCTGGGTGGCTCAGTCGTTAAGCATCTGCCTGTGGCTCAGGTCATGTTCTCAGGGTCCTGAGACTGAACCCCCCCACCTCAGGCTCCCTGCTCAGTGGGGAGCCTCCCTCCCTCTCCAAACCCCTGCTTGTGTTCCCTCTCTCTCTGTCTTTCTCTCTGTCAAATAAATAAATAAATAAATAAATAAATAAATAAAAATCTTAAATAAAAAAAAAACAAATTAAAAATTTACTTTTTAAAAAACTTTTTTCTAATCTAAATAAGATATTGCAGAATGATCCTTGTACATAACAATATATGGGTAGAGATAATGTTTTTTTGTAAAATTATAGAGGAATTGCACAGCATTACATACAAACTTATGATTGTCAGTATTCCTTTATGTTTTTGCATTTACTTATATCAAGAGATGAATCAAAAAGTAAGCAAAAAAGTTAATTTTTTTCCTAGAAATTGTCACTAAATATACACATTTGTAAAAATCAAATCCTACAGCTCCATGTTATTCTGATAAAACAACCCTCCATATTGAATAATTGGAATCTCTGGATACAGATATATTCTGATAATAAATGCAAATTATGTTGAGCACTATTGTGTGCTGAAAATATAAAATACAAAAGTCATGATGTATACATTTGACATAATCCCATGAGTCTCCAACAAAATCTATCTTGTGATTTGCCCTGTGGTAACATACTACCATTGCATTAACTTTGTTTTCAAATTTTTCTGTGCCCTTACACTATTTTTGGTAACTGAATTTCTGCATGTTCTGTACTGCCTGAGACTCCAATTTGATAGGCTTACCTTTTCTCAGTGTGGAAAATGTTTAAATCAATAAAACTCAGTGGTATCCAGCATAATGTTGGAATAAAGTCTATTTGTTTAATAGTAAGTTATCTACCTATGTAGATTTTTCTGCTTCACTCAGCTCCTGAATTCCACAGTCCTGACTATCTTTGATGCTAAGAGATTAGCTATGTTATTTACTACCCATATGTTCTAGTCTCCATTTACTCTCTGCTAGACTGAATTTCCACACATTTCTATCTTCAAATATTTCTATAACCACATGTCACTTGATTGGGAATTTCTTTTTTTTTTTTTTTTAATGTTTTAATGTTTAATCCAGATATTATTACATGTTCAAGTTATTTTCATCATATAAACCCCTTTCCATACTCTGTATTCTTACTATCTAGTCTCTCTTCTTTCTACATCATCCACCCTTTCAACAAGGTAGACACTACTTTCTCATCTGTATATACCCTGGTCACCATATACCCTGGATTGGCTAAGATAGTTGTGATTATATCTGTTTACCTGCTGAAGTTGTTGCCAGCTTTCACTATCACTTTTAAGGTGTTTTGATTTAGGTGGTAATTGTTAATTTCACCCTAATTATTCAGTGTATCCCATAAACCACTATCATTAGAGTCCTTCTCTTACTAGCATATGGACTTTTGTTCACTGAAGTTACCAAAGATTCATATTTGCCAATGACGAACAACATTCCAGCCTTTATTTTACTGGATTCTTCTTCATTGGACACTCTGTACCATTCTCTCCCTCATAAGCCAATGACATCTTGGAGTCCATAATTTCACATTATCTTCATTCCTCTTCCTCTATGTCCATATATTCTAGTTCCCACTTTCTCACACTACTTCTTCTCCTTGTCTTTTAAACACTAATATTGCCCAAGATTCTTTTTATTACCCTATTGTTCTTGTGTTAATTGTTTGTGTTAATTGTGTTATTGTTAATTGTGTTATTGTGTTAATTGTGTTATTGTTAATGATGTTAACAATAATAGTAAAAATAACAAATGATCAACTGATATGTTTTAATGTCTATTTTCCTAAGATAAGTCCATGACATTCCTCATTCCACCTACCTATATGCAGATAATTCCCAAATTAATATATTCGATATACTCCATGCTCTACCTCTCTTCCAACAAATCTTATAGAAGTATTCTTCACACCTGTTGCTGCCCCTTGAATGGTAATATCATTGTCCTGGGCTATTAACACAGTTTTATCACTAGTCTTCTTTATAACACTTTATAAATTGCCTTCTAACTAAAATGAAAGCAGATCACTCTTGCTTAAAATATTTCAGTCTCTAATCTAGTTCTGAATTCCAAATTCTTATAATGGCAAATAAGATTCTTTATTATAGGACTGTTGCTTCTTTTTTCAGTCTTCTCTTATTTCTCCACATGTTTTACTTTATATTGTATTTGCTAACAAAGAGCTGCTTATATCTCACCACAGACTCAAGGTTGTTTCTGATCTTCATGCCTTTATTCTTTTGCTCATTCCTAGATATTTAGTCAAATAGCTCACATTATTCATCCTTCATTACTAGGCCTAGACCTCACATACTCAAAGTCATCCTGAGCTCTTCAGGATGAATCAAATGACTTTCTAACCCACCCATCATCTAATCCAACCTTCCAGATGTTATCACCCCCATTACCTTGCCCAAAACATATTGTATAGGTATGTTCATCAGCAGATTCATCAAACTCTTTCTGTGTCAATTTCTTCAGGGAGCTCTTTTTTCTTTTCTTTTCTTTCCATTTTTTTCCCCCAATATCATAGGAGCTCCTTTCTTCACTATGACTAGAGATTAGGCCTCTATTTCTTTCTAATATATGGCACAGTGGCTGCAGCTGAGCAGAAGTGGCTATGGCAATAAAATCTATATTTCCTTCTTGAAAATTATAGGGAATATGAAGAATCTGTCATATTGGGGAGATTCCCTGAAATCAAATATTGTATTTGTTTCAGGGACTTCTGATTATATATTAAAATGTTTAGAGAATTGTTTCATTAAAAACTAGTAAAATATGCTATTTACATATAGGAAGATCTGATCCAATGATTATATCAGGTATGAGGTTATCATTTTATATAGTGATAATGGATTTGCATTAATGTACACCAATAAAAATATAACTTCTCTTAATTTAGTGACACCCAGATTTTAGATTTTGATCATATATACAATGAATTTATTGGTAAGAAAATAATTTATTTTTCATAGTGAAAACTTCCAAAAGTATTTTATTATGCTTAAGTATTATCTATAAAAATGATCTATCATGCAAGGACAAATATGAGAATTTTTTTTAATTTTTAAATTTTTTATTCTTCACTATTTTGAGTGAAGAATTTAGGATCTGGATAAGTA
>CM052884.1:28212421-28229326 GCA_028534135.1 Potos flavus | reverse complement strand
AGAGTCAATTATCATATGGTCTCACTTACGTGTGGAGCATAAGGAAAAACATGGAGGACATTGTGAGAGGGAAGGGAGGGGTGAATTGGAGGAAATCGGAGGGGCGAAGAACCATGAGAGACTATGAACTCAGAGTAACAGACTGAGAGTTTTGGAGGGGAGGGGGGTGAGGGATGGGTGAGCCTGGGTGGTGGGTATTGAGGAGGGCACATATTGCATGGAGCACTGGGTGTGGTACATAAACAATGAATCTTGTAACACTGAAAAAATAAAAGTATTTGGGAAATAAAGAAAGAAAGAAAGAAAGAAAGAAAGAAAGAAAGAAATAAAAGAAATAAAATTTGCTGAAAAAAGAAATAAAATTTTCTAGGTACTCTCTCATTATTACCAGTGCTTAAGACATGGATGTGTTGAGTGCTTTCAGGGTTCATAATTGCCTTTTTTTTTTTTAGAACTAATTTAAGATCAATTCAGAAGAATAAAAATTGATTGTTAATACTTCATTCTGCTAAAGGAATCATAGATCCCACTTAAAATTTAAAGATATTCCCTACATGCTGCTGAAACATAATGTCAACAAAATGAGAGAGGGATATACCTTCATGTAAATGACGGACTAAACATACCAACAATTATTAATATGTTTTGCCATTTTAAAAGCTTTTTTTAAGAGAAAGACAAGTACCATATGATTCCACTCATGTGAAATTTAAGAAAACAGATGAACATAGGGGAAGGGAAGGAAAAATAAAATAAGATAAAAACAGAGAGGGAGATAAATTATAATAAGAGACTCTTGTCTAATGAGAACAAACTGAGGGTTGCTAGAGGGTAGGTGGGTGGGGCATGGGCTAAATGGATGATGAACATTAAGGAAGGCACTTGCGATGAGCACTGAGTGTTTTATTTATTTATTTATTTATTTATTTATTTATTTATTTATTTAACATATAATGTATTATTTGCCCCAGGGTACATGTCTGTGAATCATCAGGCTTACACATTTCACAGCACTTACCATAGCACATACTCTCTCCAATGTCCATAACCCAGCCACCCTCAGTTTGTTTCGTGAGTTTAGGAGTCTCTTATGGTTTGTCTCCTTCCTGATCCCATCTTGTTTCATTTCCCTCCCCCACTCCCAAGACTCCCCCACCCTGCCTCTCAGTTTCTTCATATCAGAGAGATCATATGATAATTGTCTTTCTCTGATTGACTTATTTCGCTTAGCATAATACCCTCTAGTTCCATCCATGTCATTGCAAATGGCAATATTTCATTTCTCTTGATGGCTGCAATGAGTGTTATATGTAATTAATGAATCACTAAATTCTACTCCAAAACCAATACTACACTATATGTTAACTAACTTGAATTTAAATTTAAAAAATTAAGACTTTATTTTTTAGAACAGTTTAATGTTCACAAAAAACTGAGAAAAATATGCCCCTGCCCCTACACATGCATAACCTCCCCAATTATCCACATCCCTCATCTGAGTGGTACATTTGTTACAATTGATCTTTTAAAATCACTCAACTTCCACAGTTTACATTAGGGTTTACTTTTAATGTTGTACATTTCATGGGTTTGGAGAAATGTCTAATGACATATGTCCATCATTAAAATATCATACAGAGTACTTTCAATGCCCTAAAAATTCTGTGCTCTACCTAGTCATCTTCTCTCACCCTCCATCCCTAGCAACCACTTATCTTGGGTGCCTGGGTGGCTCAGTTGGTTAAGCAACTGCCTTCGGCTCAGGTCATGATCCCAGAGACCTGGGATTGAGAGCCGCATCGGGCTCCCAGCTCTGTGGGGAGTCTGCTTCTCCCTCTGACCTTCTCCTCTCTCATGTTCTCTTTCACTTTCTCTCTCTCTCTCTCTCTCTCTCAAATAAATAAATAAAATCTTAAAAAAAAAACACTTATCTTTTTATTTTCTCTACAGTTTCACCTTCTCTGGAATGTCATATATTTGGAACCATACAGTATGTAACCTTTTAAGATTGGGTTCTTTCACTTAGTAACATGCACTTACATATCTTCCATGTCTTATCATGGCTACCATGATATCATTTTTTAAGCAGTGAATAATACTCTACCGTCTGGATGTACCACAGTTTACTTATCGATTCACCTACTGAAGGACATCATGGTTGCTTCCAGGTTTTGATAATTATGAATAAAGCTGCTATAAACATTCATGTGCAGGCTTTTGTGTGGACCTAACTTTTCAGCTCCTTTGGGTAAATACCAAGGAGCACGATTCCTAGATCATATGGTAAGACTATGTTTTGTTTTATAAGAAATCACCAAACTGTCATCTAACGTTGCTCTAGCAGTTTACATCCACATCAGCAATGAATGAGGGAGTTCCTGCTATGCTGCATTCTTGTCAGTATTTGGTGTTGTCAGTGATCCAGGTATGTAGTGATCCCTCTTGTTTTAATTTGCATTTCTTTGATGACATAGGATGTTGAACATCTTCTCATATGCTTATTTTCCATATGTCTATTTCATAAATAAAGTATCTGTTAAGGTGCTGAAACCATTTTTAAATTGGTTTGTTCATTTTCTTACTGTTTGGTTTATAGAGTTCCTTGTATATTTTGAATAACAGTATTTACCAGATGTGTCTTTTATAAATATTGTCTTTTGCAAGAGAAGTCTGTGGTTTATCCTTTCATTCCTTGAGATTGTCTTTCACAGAGCAGATTAAAAGATGTTTTCAAAATTTCAAATCTCCCATGTCCATATGACCTGAAACAAGATATAAAATTCTAACAGTTCTTAGAGATTACCCTCCTTTATAGTTTTAGAAATTAAGCTATTTAGAGTTTAATTTGAAGGTTTAGAGGCCTTAAGCACAAAATTAAGAGTAGACTTAGAATGAAATACCAAGACGTATGACATCTCTTTAACAATCATATGTTATTCACCCTAAATGTTTCTCCTGGGGTCCTTTCTTACTTTTTTCACTTCACTAGCATTTGAATTTTAACCAATAAAAATTCCAGTTTATCTTGTACATGTTATGTCACAAAGGGTTATATTAATGAGGAACTGAGCAATTATCCAAATAGGAAGAGTTTTAAAAAATTACAAGTTCGTAAGCAATAATTTCAGAGTAACACTAGGTTTAGAAGCTCTAAAAGGGGACTCTATTGTCTCTATGCATATTTGGAGATATACTATGACTCTTGTGAAGTCTAGGGACTCTTGCATTATTTGGGTCCTTTCTCTATAAAAAAAAAAACTTTTTTATTTTTTAAACATTTTTATTTAAATTTTAGTTAACTACAGTGCAATATTGGGGCACCTGGGTGGCTCAGTGGGTTAAAGCCTCTGCTTTCGGCTCAGGTCATGTTCTCAGGGTCCTGGGATTGAGCCCTGCATCAGGCTCTCTGCTCAGCAGGGAGCCTGCTTCCCCCTGTCTCTCTGCCTGCCTCTCTGCCTACTTGCGATCTCTCTCTCTATGTCAAATAAATAAATAAATAATCTTTAAAAAAAATACTACAGTGCAATATTGCTTTCATGAGTAGAATTCAGTGATTCATCACTTACATGCAACACCCAGGGCAATATGTTATGGCTGCATTAAAATAAGAAGGGATATTATCCAGACTTTGTCAATTATCATAATTCACTATTATTAGATATTTTTTCCTTCTGATTTTAAAAGAAGTAAAAATTAAAACATTTTTTTGTCCCTAGAAAAATCATACACCCTAGGCACTGTGCCTCATGCATGTCACTCCATTGCATATTAATATATTTTCTTCATTAATGTAGCAATACTTGTTCTTTTAAACTTTATCCTCAGAATTCACTACCTTTCATTCTATTAGGAAGCTGAAATTTAACAGTATATTAATAATTTTTTAATACACAGGCACTTGTTCTTTACAATACTTAGGCATTGTACTAAGTACTTTTATACATATTAGATCATTTAATTTATATAACGAGTATAAGAAGAAATATTACTTTTATTATATCTCTTCTGGTTTCTGCTGTTGCATACAAAATTTCTCCAAACTTTAATGTTGTCAAATAACAATTGTTTTATTTTGTTCATAATTTTTTGGATTCGGAATTGGTAAGGACACACCTGGGTAATTCTTGCTTGGGGTCTTTCATGCAGCTATAGTGGGGTAACAGCTAGGGCTACAGTTATCTGATGCCTGAACTGACAGGATTTCCAACATGGATGGCAAGTGGAATGCTGGCTATGTGCTGGGAGATCAGCTGGGGCTGTTGACTGAATGAATATATGTAGATCTCAGAATACTTGTGCCTTGTACATGTGAACTGGATTCCGTCAGAGCAAACAGAGAAACTAGGTGGATACTCAAAGATGTTTTCTAACTCAGTCTTGGAAAAGGATCATGTCTATTATATTTTATTAGTTACAAGTGAATTATGAAGGGCAGTTTAGAGTCAAGGGGAAGAGACACGGACCACACTTCTCAATGGAAGAAGTGTCAAAGAACTAACAGACTTGTTTTAAAACTGCCACTATTCCCTACTAATGTTTGAGAAAACTGTGTAGCGAGAGGTAAAGTACTTTCTAATGATTATACAACTCATAAATAGAGGATCCAGGATTTGAAGCCAGGCAGTTTGGCTCCAGGGACCTTACTTTTAACCACTCTTCTGTGGGGCCATTTTTAGACAGTATTAACATAGTTTATATACCCACTCTGTATTGTAATATGTCAGATTGATTTATTTAAATCATGTCCATTATTCGTATTTTTTAAAATAAGACCGTAGGCTGCAAAATGGAAAGTTAAAAATCATCTAGCCCAACTGCATCTTTTAAAGCAGGGGTACTCAAACTATGGCCTCTGGAGCATATTTGGTCCCTAATCCATTTCTGTAAATTATTGGAACAACACCCCAGTCATGTGTTTTCTTTTTTTGTTTGTACATTTGTTTCAATTTTTTATTTAAATTTTTGTTAGTTAACATATAGTCTAATATAAGCTTAAGTAGTAGTATTTAGTGATTCATCACTTACGTATCATACTCGGTGCTCATCATAAGTTCCCTCCTTAATGCCCATTACCCATTTAGCCCATCTCCCACCCACCTCTCTCTCAACCCTCAGTTTGTTCTCAATCAATGAGTCTCTTATGGTTTGTTTTCCTCTCTCTTTTTCTTCCTTCCCATTAGTTCATCTGTTTTATTTCTTAAATTCTACATTTAAGTGAGTGAAATCATATAGTATTTGTCTTTCTCTGACTGACTGATTTCTCTTGGCATAATACATTCTAGCTCCATCCACGTGGTTGCAAATAGCAAGATTTCATTCTTTTTGATGGTTAAGTAATATTCCATGGTGTGTGTGTGTGTGTGTGTGTGTGTGTGTGTGTGTGTGTGATTATCACATCTTTTGTATCCATTCGCTTAGGCTCTTTCCATTGTTTGACTGTTGTTGATAATACTGGTATAGACATCAGGATGCATGTGCCCCGTGCCCCTTCAAATTTGTATTTTTGTATCCTTTGGGTAAATATCTAGTGGTGCAATTGCTGGGTCATAGCATAGTTCTATTTTTAATTTTTTGAGGAGTCTCCATACTGTTTTTCAGAGTGACTACACCACTTTGCATTCCCATAAATAATGTAAGAGGGTTTCTCTTTCTCTGAATCCTCACCAAGACCTGTTGTTTCTTGTGTTGTTAATTTTAACCATTCTGACAAGTGTGAGGTGGTATCTCATTGTGGTTTTGATTTGTATGTCCCTGATGATGAGTGATGTTGAGCATCTTCTCATACGTCTGTTAGCCATCTGTACATCTTCTTTGTAAAAATGTCTATTCATCTCTTCCACTCATTTCTTAGTTGGATTATTTATATTTTGGGTATTGACTTTGATAAGTTCTTTATATATTTTTGATACTAGCTGTTTATCAGATATGTCATTTCCAAATATCTTCTCCCATTCCATAGGCTGCTTTATAGTTTTGTTGATTGTTTCCTTTGCGGTGTAGAAACTTTATCTTGATGAAGTCCCAATAGTTCATTTTTGTTTTTGTTTCCCTTGCCTCCAGAGACATGTCTAGTAAGTTGCCATGGCTGAGGTCAAAGAGGTTTCTACCTATGTTCTCCTTTAGAAGTTTGATGGTTCCCTATCTCACATTTAGGTCTTTCATCCATTTTGAATTTATTTTTGTGTATGATGTGAGAAAGTGGTCCAGTTTCATTCTTCTGCATATTGTTGTCCAGTTTTCCCAATGCCATTTGTTAAAAAGACTGTCTTTTTACCATTGGAGATTCTTTGCCGCTTTGTCAAAAATTAATTGACCATATGGTTATGGGTCTCTTTCTGGGTTTTCTGTTCTGTTCCGTTGATCTATTTGTCCATTTTTATGCCAGTAGCATATTGTCTTGATGACTACAGTGCTGTAATATAGCTTGAAGTCTGGAATCCTCCAACTTTGCTTTTCTTTTTCAGGATTGCTTTGGCTATTCAGGGTATTTTGTGGTTCCATACAAATTTTAGGATTATTTGTTCTAGCCCTTTGAAAAATACCGGTGGTATTTTGATAGGGATTGAATTAAGTGTGTAGATTGCTTTGGGTAGTATTGACATTTTAACAATGTTTGTTTTTCTAATACATGAGCATGCAATGTTTTTCCATTTCTTTGTGTCCTCTTCAATTTCTTTCATAAGTGTCTTTACTTTTCAGAGTGCAGATCTTTTACCTCTTTCGTTAGGTTTATTCCTAGGTACATTATTGGTTTTGGTGCAATTGTAAATGGAATCAAAATCTTGATTTTTTTTCCTGCTGTTTCATTATTGGTATATAAAAATGCAACAGATTTCTGCACCTTGATTCTATACCCTGCGACTTCGCTGAATTAATGTATTATTTCTAACACTTTCTTGGTGGAGTCTTTCAGGTTTTCTATATAGAATATCATGTCATCTGCCAATAGTGAAAGTTTGACTTCTTCCTTGCTAAGTTGGGCACCACTTATTTTTGTTGACTGACTGCTAAAGCTAAGACTTCCAGTACTATGTTAAATAATAATGGTGAGAATGAATATCCCTGTCTTGTTCCTGACTATAAAGGAAAAGCTCTCAGTTTTTCCTGATTGAGGATGATATTAGCTGTGGGTCTTTCATATATGGTCTTTATGGTGTTAAGATATGTTCCCTCTATCCCTACTTTGTAGAGGGTTTCTAATCAAGCATGGATGCCGTATCTTGTCAAAAGCTTTTTCTGCATCTATTGAAAGGATCGTATTATTTTCATCCTTTCTTTTATTAATGTGCTGTATCACATTGTTTGATTGGCAAATATTGAACTACCCTTGCAGCCCTGGAATCCCACTCAATCGTGGTGAATAATTCTTTTAATGTATTGTTGGATTTCGTTTGCTAGTATTTTATTGAGAATTTTTGCATCCATGTTCATCAGGGATATTGGCCTGTAATTTTCCTTTTCAGTGGGGTCTTTGGTTTTGGAATCAAGGTAATGCTGGCCTCATAGAATGAGTCCAGAAGTTTTCCTTCCATTTTCTTTCTTTCTTTCTTTCTTTCTTTCTTTCTTTCTTTCTTTCTTTCTTTCTTTCTTTCTTTCTGAACAGATTGAGAAGAATAGGTATTAACTCTTCTTTAAATGTATGGTAGAATTGCCCTGGGAAGACATCTAGCCCTGGACTTTCATTTGTTGGAAGATTTTTGACTGATTTAATTTCTTTGCTCGTTATGAGTCTGTTCAAATTGTCTATTTTTTTTCCTGTTTCAGTTTTGGTAGTTTATATGTTTATAGGACTTTATTCATTTCTTCAAGGTTGCCCAATTGTTGGCATACAATTTTTCACAATATTCTCAGAATTGTTTGCATTTCTGTGGTGTTCGTTGTGATCTCTCTTCTTTCATTCATTATTTTACTTATTTGGGTCTTTTTTTCTTTTTGATAAGTCTGACTAGGGGTTTATCAATTTTATTAATTCTTTCAAAAAACTAGTTCCTAGCTTCATTGATCTGTTCTACTGTTTTTTGCTTGTTTGTTTCTATATTATTTATTTCTGCTCTAATCTTTATTATTTCCCTTCTTTTGCTGGATTTAGGATTTACTTGCTGTTCCTTCTTCTAGCTCCTTTATGTTTAAGGTTTGGTTGTGTATTTGAGAGTTTTCTTGTTTCTTGAGATAAGCCTATATTGCAATATGCTGATAAGTTATAGATACTTGAAGAAATGAAGGTAAGTCTGAGAGAAAACCTAGACTTGTAGCCCACAGGATTGAAAGTCAGTATATGGTCCGAGAAAAGAATACTAGCTGGAGAAACCTAGGTAATACTGGTAACGATTTATCAAAAGTTATGCAATAAAGTTGTATTTAAAAACTTTTTTATTTTAGATGACAGAGAAATGAACAATAACTAGATGAAAGAGATAAAATCATATTAATCTGAAAATCTCTGAGCATGTTTTTAGTGAGGTTCTTCAGTAATACTTGGACTAGAATTACAGCACAAGAAACATCAGAACTTGGACATACTTCTCTCATGTAATTCTTACCATAATCCTTTAACAAAGATATAATTCTTCATGTGTCTCAATGAGAAATTGAGGCTGATAAAATTCAGGTAATATGTCCAAGATCCCAAAACTAGCAAGCAACAGAATCAGAATTTGAATTCAGCTCTTTGTGACTCAAAACCTGTTACCATCTGTTTTTCTATCATTAAAGTAATTTCTGCCTCAGAAAACAGATATTTAGTTATTTGGAATATAGTGTCTCAGAAATAATATTATATCTACACACATGTTACTTTTATGCTAATACAAGCAAGCAGATAAAAATAAAAACAAACAGAATCTTCTATCCCCAAATATAGCCGCTAATCTTTGAATATAATAATATTATTAAACTTTTTTTCCCTAACTAATCCTGTCAACCACCTCAAAACATCTAGATCTCTGATTTGGATCTCCATAAGAGGCAATATAATATAATTATCAAGAGAAGTGTATTTACTACTTCTTGGTCTTGCAGCTATTAAGGATATTACTCAAGTTGGAATTCTAAAATATGCTTATCTCATACTGTTGTTGGAAAGGTTAAATTAGACAATATATATAAACTACTTAACATAGAATTATCACATAGAAAGTTCTTAGGGAATTTGAGCTGTTGTTGTTGTTATTGGTGTTATTGCTTTCTGGCACCTGAGAGAAGAGGTGGAGGAAATTTGGGCAAATAAAAGTGATTTGGAAAGAAGGTGTTACCAGCAGAAATGATAAAAGATCAAGACTATGTCTCCAGTTCCCAAGATCAGGGGCTCTAGGATATTGAACAGTTGCTGGTGAAGATTTCAGTGACAATGGCAGAAATTTAAATGAATGCTAAGACATTTGAGGATTGATGCCCAGTGTGTGATTGGTATCACTTTTGGAATGTTTTATAAGTTGCTTTTACAAAGGCAATAACTACCTAGTCCAAGGAGAACCACCTAATGGAAAGTTTTCAGTTTTCATATTTTCTCTTGGAGAGATGTGGTTGATTTCATGGCCTGCTTACATGATTCTCATAAAATATTTATTTAAATGCAGTATTCAATGCTATTCAATTGGTAATTTCTTTCTTTCATTCTTGATCCATGGAGTTGACCCAAAAGAGAGAGAAAAAAAAAAACACTTTTAAATAGAAAAATATGTTCTAATTATATACATTTGTTCACAAACAAGATAAAAATTTTTTCAACTATCAGTGGGACAGGAAATATAGAATATGAGCCTGGAATTTCTTAAAAGTAAGGAAAATGCTTAAAAAAAAAAAGAAAAGAAAAGAATAAGAATGATGGCGTTCTAAGGGACACAGGAACCAACTGCAACTATAAGAGCTCCCGATAATCAATTAGAACAATCTCAGCAACAAAATAAATAATGCAGTGTTGAATTACAACCCAAAGTAGAAAATAAATATCCATAAGACCATACTAATATAAGTAAATATTTACATGAATAAATAAATGGTGAAAAAAGACAAACATTGTATGCAGAAGAATTTCAAATAGTGTATATAGAGACTCCGTTCTCAAAGAGGGGAAGCTTAACACCCTACTACCTAAGTATGAGCTGCATATAGTGACTTCCTTCTAATTACGGCATGAAAAGAGGATAAAGAGCAACTTTATGGTGGAGAATCCTGACAAACACTACCTTGGATCAAGATTAACATTGACTTTAATAAGTCACATTGTTACATTGTACATTTGGTATGATGTGATAAAAATGGCACTCTAATTCTGTAGTCTTCCTCACCAAAACACAGAATACCCATCTAATGAGAAGACATTTGATACATTCCATTTGAGTGACATCATACAAAATAACAGACCAATATAGTTTTTGTCAAAACTGTCAAGTCATCAAAACAAAGGAAAGTCTGGGAAACTGTGACATCTAAGAGCCTAAAGAGACTCAATGAGACTCAATATGGTATCCTGGAAGGAGTCCTGGAACAGAAAAAGGAAGATATGCAAAAACTAAGGGAATCTGAATATAGTATGAACTTCAATTAATAATAATGTATCAATATTGTTTTATTAATTATAACAAATATATCATACAAATGTAAAATGTTGATAATAAGGGAATCAGAGTACAGAATAGATGGAAACTCTCTGTATACCTCTGTAGCCATTTTCTCTCTCTAAAACTGTTCTAAAAATAATGTTTATTTGAAAGAACACCTAATGGTTGTCAATCACATCTTTTCATAGAAATCACAGATTCTTGTCATTTGTTTTCCTGATCTTTAGTTATATTGAAGATAACATGTTTGTGGTTCTACGCCTACCTCTAATAAGAAATATTTAAAGTTACATTTTATAAACACTGAAGCATAACAGTGTCTCAGGAGGAAACTTAGTACATAAATCAAATTATAATAAGCATAATCATACACAGAGTTAGCCACTTGACCAAACTTCTAAAACATACAAAAACACACACTTAGATAGGCTTTTATCCATAGAGAATTACCTCCTTCTGTTTAATTCATGATAGAATATAGGTGATACATCATTAATTCATTGCATATAATATTCATATAGAATAAAGTCTGCTAGTGATTGCATGTCATTTATTATTTGTAATGCTTCATATTAAAGTGCTGAGATGCTTGGTTTTTTTTAAAGCACCATAAGGAAGAATATTATAATGAAAACATTCTTCATTTTGCAAAATATGATTTTCTGATTTTACCCCTATTTTGTAATTTATCTAAGTTACGAAAGACAATTTGAATTGTCAATCACTGTCTGGGCATGGCTTAAGTGATGGATTTTGTTTAGAATAGTATGAACTAAACAGGTTTATAAGAGTTCCCTCCTTCAAATTTTACAAATATTAAAACTTTATGAGGAATTTCAGTTATCACAAAAAATGTGACAGTATTCTTTCAATTAAAAAATTAGATATGCCTTTGGAAGAGTTACTTCACTAGAGTAGAAGTAACATTTCATTACTTCCTTATAAGAAAAACAATTTGAATCATTGCTTTCCACTGAGAGAATGAACCAAAAATGAGCCTTTTAAAAATCCGTCTTGATAATTAAGCATGCAAACAGGCATGCATAATTATTTAACAAGCCATTTCATGCACCAGAAAGTAGAATATTTCAAAACTGAATAAGGGGAAATTTTTGAAAATATTAATACCTACAGGACATGTATATATGTGTAAGCATTATTATGAAATAATAAAATTTTAATTATCCTACTGACCCTAAAGCATTATATAGATTCAGATTTTGCTTTCTTGTCCCTTTATTTACATTTACAATGCCATTACTTCTGAAATGAGAAGTTCTGATTGTTACTTTTAATTGTGTTTTCTCTCTTTCTCTCTTTAGGTATCAAAAAGGAGTTATGTAGGGAAAGGTCTCCTTTAGTATATCAATCTATACAGTTTACACTTGATGGTATAGTTTAGAACCCTGGGACCAACTTCCCATGTTTAACCTTTTCTTCCAGGAACTACCTCTCTCTGCCCATATTCTAATCACCCTCGAGGGAGTTGGCATATTCTTACAAACCACCACCACCTCTTGACCTCCATTTGGAGAAAGTGAATCAAATATGGTCACTTGAAAAATAAGGTCAATCAATCCTTCCCTCAGATTTCTGGTTTTGAGACAGAGTTTTTCTCTCTCAATTGATTGAAACTGCAATATATAAAATATGGCAGTAATTTTTGCCACGTTGCAGAAAGGTATTCTACAAGTAGAGAGCAAGGAATCCAGCACAAAGAGTAGAAAAGAAGGACATACTCAAAATATTCAGTCAGTGAGTCCCAGCTGTTCTTAAGGCTCCGCTGTACTTGTCTTTTCAGAAGATGCTATTGGTTCTCACCAACATCTCCTAAGATCCTCTTTTTTTTTCCCCCCACCAGTTCTGGGTGCTCATCCCTTAGCTTCTTGTGCTTTGCTGCTAATTGCTCATACCTGTAGTCTTCTTCAGAGAATTGCTTTCACCTCAGGAGCCTCCTGACAACTTGGATAGCTTGAAGAAAACAGTTAAAGCTGATGAGGCCTGCTGTAGTCAATGCCTGATTGATGTAGTGATATAAAAGCTCAATTTTTTGCATAAATGAGAAACAAATGCTGAAATACAATTTACACTTCAGAGTTCCCTGGAAGACCAGTATGAATCTGGGCCTCACCTGAAATCACACTTTTGATGAACTTCCTCCCTGACCTTCTTTACCCACTTCCTAATTAGTTTTTCCTGGAAGTTATTTTTCGTATATTATTTGCCCCCAGATCTCTGGCTAATGGTTTGAACCAGGGAGAATGGTATTTCAGATACAGCTTTTCTATCGGTCTGACTGCTCTGAGTTTGTTCATGATCTTTCAGTAGATCCCTTCTTTACTTCATTTAGCTTACACTGAGTTGCTATCACTTTCTTCCAAGGCAATTTTAAGAACAGCAAATCCCACTAACATACTATAAATGGAGTTTAAAACAATGTGAAAAATGTGGGGGTAGCGTTACTATGAAATTAATGAAATTATCTGCATCAATATGCTGTAGGCTAGAGCTAATGTCAACACTAGTATCCAAATTTGGGCTATTTCAAATGTGGTATAATGGCTTTTCACCTTTATATTGACAATGGACACCCTGTATTTATATCACAATATCTGAAAAGACATTTTGGCATATTTCATTTCCGTAGATAAACTACAGAGAAGAATACACTTTAGATCCAGATGATGGTGTAAAATTTCATGTATATGGAGTGACCATAAAATTGTATATGGAGTCAGCATAAGGTTGGGTGAGAAATTATCACTGTTTTAGCCATTAACTAGAGAGTTTTATCCATTAGAGAACTTTACCCATTAACTAATCCATATGAATAACTGGTACATAGCATGCAGTTAATAAATGTTCATTATTCTTCTATTCTTTTTTGTAATCATTTATTACAATTATCTTTCCCATTAATAAATACATATATATTGAAATTCTTATTATTTTATCTTTAAAAAAGCAGGATTTTTTTTTTTTACTTGACACAAAAATGACCTGAAGTATGCAACTTCTCTTTTCCAGTTTTCTTTCTCCTTCAGGCAATCATTAATACCTTATGAGAGACAGTGAACTCTGAGCAAGAGACTGAAGGTTTTGGAGGGGTGGGGATGGGGGGTTGGGTGAGCCTGGTGGCGGGTATTGAGGAGGGCACTTATTGCATGGAGCACTGGGTGTGGTACATGAACAATGAATCTTGTAACACTGAAAAAATAAAATAAAAGTATTTGGGGAAAAAATACTTTCTACTTTCTTGTCAAAGTTGGGGAAGTCACGTAAATTTGCTAACATAGTTGTTTGATTTTCTTTTTAACTTCAATCAATCGTTCTCAAACTTTAGCATACATCAGAACCATCTGGACGATGGATTAAAACAGATTGCTGGACCCTAACTACAGCGTTTCTCCTTTTCCTTCTTTTCCACCTCCTCCTCTTTCTTCTTCTTTCTCTAAGTAACAGTAGAATGTCTCCAATTGTTGCTAAAGAAATAAACATATTTATAGAAATGCTTATATAAAGGCCTTTGACTCATTAAATTATAATTACTGTAAAAAATCCTTATACTGTTAGACTGTCAATAATCATTTGCTAAGTGAGTGAATAAACCAACTTCTTCACATCTTTGAAGATATATATATATCTTCATAAATATATACATATTTATTTATTTATATATACATATATAAATATATGTACAAATATGTATATACTAAATATATATTAAATAATGTTAAATATATATATTTCTGCTTTTGGCTGCTTCATTAATATTGTGAAACAGTGAAAAAATTTGGTGTTATCACTTCTTCATTCTATATGAACTATTCCATCATTTTTGCAAATTATGAGGGCAGTCAAGTTTTTCACAGGTGTTCCTGATACTGTCTTTCACATTGCCTTTCCTTAAACTCCTTAATATGTTCATGAATTTGAAAATATCATTTTGAATCAAATTTATTTTTATACGGTTGAGCTCAATTATATTCATTAAAGCATTTTAAGGGTGGGTTAGATAAAATGATTTTTAAAAATAAAAATGTATCCCAAATTACTTTTAAAACATTAGTGTATTTCCTTTTTTTTTTTTTTTTTTGCTTTTGATTTATTTTGAGCCTGTGGCTCTTTGCAGTTTAACAGGAAACAAAACATTTAAGAAAATCCAGATAATAGGATTTGATGCTTCAGTAAACTAGATTCAAGTATTTTGTGATTGTAGGCTGCTAAAAGAAACCTACACAGTCATTAGCTCTACCTCCTTCCTTTGTCCTGATTCAATTTGACAGCTATTTTGGGTATTACTTTTATTCAGGAGTTTCTAGTTGATAATAGATACTCTCACCACATTCATGCCAAGTGCAATTTTGAAGGATTTATCTCTAGGCTTTCACATCTGTGGCTCCACATAGTATTTTCATTCTTGTAGTTTCGTTTCCTCTTCATATAAATTTTTATGGCCTATATCAATCAACAAGTATTAAAAACATTATAATTATTTAATAGCATCCTAGAAATGGAAACAGATTTGAAATTTACACAAGTAGACATGATTTTGAATTTCAATTTTGAAGTTTATTAATTATGTGACCTCGGTCAAATAACTCAAGCTCCCTGAAACTCTACCTAGATAATAGATACATGCCTCTCTATACTGCTATGAGGATTAAGCAAGAGGTAGTATGTAAAATACTGAGCATAATACCTAGCACAAGCCAAGTCATATAGAATCTTCCTCACCACAACCTGCGCCATCATAAGTGACTATCCTCCTCCTCTACCTCATTCTCTTTTGGCTCTCATGGTCAGTCTTGTGAATTCATTTGTATCCATATGGTCTCGTAATCAACATCATTGGTTGCTATGCTTCCTTAATATGTTCCATACACCATTATGTTTACATAGCTCTTATAAATTCTTTTGATGACAAATTTCACCATAATTGGGATGAGTTTTTCTTTTATTTCTCTATATAAGTTAAACTATAGAGATTGTATAATATACCCAAAAATAAATTCAAAATGGGCTTAAATGTGAGATCTGAAACCATGAAAATCCTAGAAGGGAACACAGGCAGTAATTTCTCTGACTTTGGCCATAACAACATCTTTCTAGATATGTCTCCTGAGGCAAGTGATACTAAAGCAAAAATAAACTATTGGGACTACATCAAAATAAAAAAGTTCTGTGCACCAAAGGAAACAATCAATGCAAACAAAAGACAACCTACTGAATAGGAGAAGATACATGCAAATGCCATATCAAATAAAGGGTTAGTAACCAAAATAAATAAAGAATTTACGCAAAATGAAAAATCCAATAAAAAAATGGACAAAAGATATAAACAGACATTAAGCCATCCAGATAGCCAACAAACACATGAAAAGATGCTCAACATCACTAATCATCAGGGAAATGCAAATCCAAACCACAAGGACATATCACTTCATCCCTGTCAGAATGTCTAAAATCAAAAACACCAGGAACTGAGGATATGGAGAAAAGGAACCCACATGCACTGTTGGTGGGAATGCAAACTGGTACAGCCACTGTGGAAAACAATATGGAGGATCCTCAAAAAATTAAAAATAGAATTACCATATGATCCAGTAATTCCACTACTGAGTATTTTCCTAAAATACAAAAATTCCAATTCAGAAAGATATATGCACCCCTCTGTTTATGGCAGCATTACTTACAATAACCATATTATGATAGCAACACACGTCCATTGATAAATGAATGGATAAAGAAGAAGGGGTATATATACAAAATTGAATATCACTCAGCCATAAAAAAGAATGGAATTTTGCCATTTGCAACAACATAGATGGATATAGAGGGCGTAATGCTAAGCAAAATAAATCAGATAGAGAAACACAAATGTCATATGATTTCACTCATATGTGGAATTTAAGAAACAAAACAAAGGAACAACAACAAAAAAGAGACAGTCATATGATCTCTCTGATATGAAGAATTCGAGAGGCACGGTGGGGGAGTTGTGGGGCGTGGGAGAGGGAAATGAAACAAGAGGGGATCAGGAAGGAGACAAACCATAAGAGACTCCTAAACTCATGAAACAAACCGAGGGTGGCTGGGGGGTAGGGGCGGGTAGGGATAGGGTGGCTGTGTTATGGACATTGAGGAGGGTATGTGCTATGGTAAGTGCTGTGAAATGTGTAAGCCTGAGGATCCACAGACATGTACCCTGGGGCAAATAATACATTATGTGTTAACTAAAAAATAAAAAAAATAATAAAAAATTTAAAAAATTAAAAAAAAGAAAAAAGAGACAAAAAAACACATTCTCTTTTTATTAACATATAATGTATTATTTGTTTCAGGG
>CM052884.1:28181640-28211921 GCA_028534135.1 Potos flavus | reverse complement strand
CGTGAGGCAGGAATCTATCAAAATCCTAGAGGAGAACATAGGCAGTAACCTCTTCGACATCAGCCACAGCAAATTCTTTCAGGACATGTCTCCTAAGGCAAAGGAAACAAAAGCGAAAATGAACTTTTGGGACTTCATCAAGATAAAAGACTTCTCACAGCAAAGCAAATTTTATTTCTAAATCAACTCATTTCTGCTCTTTTATGGAATGTTGACCAAAGTAACAGTTATCTAAGTCTAAAAGAGAATCCTGACTTAGGCTTCTACAGAAATAAACTACAGTGTGCTTTAGCTAATCTTCCTTGATTATTATTTTTATTAAAAATCTCCACATTATACTACTGCTGTGAAAAAATATTCAAAGCAGTACTTGCAATGTGGGACTTATAAACTGGTTCATGAAGAAGAAATCTGCATATGATATGGTAACATGTGCATGAAGTTCACTAGACTGAAAAAAAGAACCAGGTTCTGACTCCAATTCTATAACTTGATAGTTGAAGAATTGTTATCAAATATTTTCTTTCCCTTACCTTCACTTTCTTCTGCTAGAATGAAATAATTAAGCCTGCCCCATCTGCTGCAACATGTGGTTATGCGGGGAAAGAGTGTGGGTATTACACATGAAACATTTAAATGGTAATGTAAGAGAGCAGGTTTGTTAATTGCAGTAATAACAGCAGTAGTGTTAATGGCAAGAAATAAGGTATAAATATCAGACTGACAGCATGTTATAGAAATTTAGATTAAGAAAGAAACCTTCATAGGTATGTCTTTATATTCAAAAGCTAATTAACTAGCAAACACTGCAAACAGAAAGCATATTGGCCCCAGGAATGTGAAAATCAATATGACTTATTGTGTTTAAATAGTTTTGTTCAAAAGAGAACCTATATATAAACATAAGTTCCTGTAAAAACTTCAATGTAGACCACAAATTTCTAGATAATTATATTTCATGACTTAATAATATTCACAAATTAGAGAGGCCCATAATGTTTAATTTGTTGTTTAAAGATATTCAAAATTAAAAAATAAAGATATTCAAAATTTTGTCATTTCACACAAGAAAGAAAATTTTATTATCTCAATGGGGGGAACATCATTACCTCAAAACAAAGAATGACATTCACCTTGATAAAACATGTTCAATTTAGTAACTTCATATATACTCGATCATTGATTTTATTCATTCTCATTTCACCATGGAGTTGTCAAAACCTAATGCATAAGAAAACACAGCTCTTGGGGCACCTGAGTGGCTCACTGGGTTAAGCCTCTGCCTTCGGCTCAGGCATGATCTCAGGGTCCTGGGATTGAGTCCCGCATGGGGCTCTCTGCTCAGCGGGGAGTGTGTTTCCCCCTCTCTCTCTGCCTGCCTCTCTGCCTACTTGTTATCTCTCTCTCTGTCAAATGGATAAATAAAATCTTAAAAAAAAGAGAGAAAAGAAAACACAGCTCTTAAAGTGAATTTTGGAAAATCAAAATAAGTTTATATAGTGAGATTATAAAAAGAAGTGAGTAAATTTATTGAATAAAGTTAGCATATGCATATTTTAGGAAAGGTTTTGTCAAAGAAGTTACTCACAAACTGAATCCTGAAATATGAAAGATAATAGAAGATGAAGCAAAATTAGAAAGATATAAATTTATAGCAGTCATTAAGAGTTTGGCTTTTGTGTCAGGAATTAGATTAAACACTGATTACTCTTTAAGCTTAGGCAACTCATTCAACCAAAGTTTTAAAGTTTTAAAGAAGAGGATATTGGACTAGTCAACAATTATTATGTGAAGTTTATTGATCTAAATAGATGGTTTTGTAATAAGGCCAACCTATCCCAGAAGTAAATGCAATCATGCTCAAAGTAAAAAGCTAGCAGCACTCACTGACAGGGAAAATATACTAAAAGGCAGATTTAGTTAAGGAAATGATGAATGGAAACTTCAAGTTTTGGTCTGGAAAATAAATTTTTAGCTTTGCAAATAGCAATGTTAACTGTTAAAAAAAGATCTCTGAAAAAAAAAAAAAAGACCTCTGCATTTATTTAATGAATTAATTAATTTATTTATTATTTTAAAGATTTTTGTTTCTTATTTATTTGAGAGGGAGAGAAAGAGTCCATACAAGCGAGTACAAGCAGGGGGAGTTGCAGAGGGAGAGGGAGAAGCAAGCTCCCTGGGATCATGACCTGGACTGAAGGGAGATTCCTAACCCACTGAATTTGACTTTTATACAATATATGTTTGTCAAGTCAAGAAATGAATTTGAGTTTTAGTAATATTTTTCTTTTATTTTGGAGGAAAAGATATACTAGCTATTTACTGGATTGTCTATATAATATTACTGTCAGGTCAGTGGCAATTTTGACATCTTAATAGACAATATATAAGTTACAAGAAGCTTAACCTATCTTTTGTTAAAAATATGAAGTGGAGAGTAAACTTAAGATGCTGGAATTCTTGGGGTGCCTGGGTGGCTCAGTAGGTTAAAGCCTCTGCCTTCGGCTCAGGTCATGATCTCAGGGTCCTGGGATTGAGCCCCACATTGGGCTCTCTGCTCAGCAGGGAGCCTGCTTCCCCCTCTCTCTCTGCCTGCCTCCCAAATAAATAAATAAAATCTTAAAAAAAAAGATGTTGGAATTCTCAGTTCCTAAGATAATTCCAAAATTTACTTCATACTTAAAAATGTCCAAAATTTCTTAAAATTAAATTTCAGATCCACATATATCAAAATTATGCCATTGAATAAACAGACTATTGATACCTGGGAAAGGAATAGTTCTTTGCATTGGTACTATTAACTCAATAGTCTTAGCACCCTATAGAACAATAAAGGATTTTAATTTCCCTTTACTGGTTAGTACCCAGAATAGATGTTTGAGTGTAGCACAACATTTGTCATGGCATTTCTAGCAATGAGAGTTTCAAGAAAGAGAAAATCAATACTCTGGATAAATCTGGATTAAGGTGTACTGAAATGGACAATGGGGGACGTTGCCTTCTTATGACCAAATTATTGGCAAAGCTATTAAACTTTCTTAATAGATTTAAATAAATAAATAGATAAATAAATAAATAAAATTAAATAGTTTTATTAAATGCTTTTAAGTAGGAAAATTATCATTTAAAGTGTAAAATGACTTGACCTTTGCTAGTTTTAAGCCCTCTGCTCATTTTGTAATTAGATTGCTGATTTTGTTGTTGTTGAGTTGTAGAATATATATATTCTGTATTTCACTATTTGTCAGACATATGATTTGCAAATATTCTCTTCCATTGTCCACAGATTTTTAAGCAACATTAAACGAAGGGTCCTGTCTACCTTTTTCATCCCATTTTTATCCTTGGTGGCTAACATACATTACACCATTTATTCATATGCTTTCGATTATATGTGTTTATATTCTTTAATTTATATAATAAAGAAAAATGGATGTTAAAACATCAAATATTAGCTGTCATCATTCAATGGTGGGAATGATCATTTATATCTGTAGTTTTATTTCTCTCTATTTTCCATATTTTGTGTATTGAAATGTACATTTTTACATTAGAAAACATTGTTAACCGTTCCTGCAAAATGTCCAGTTTAGAGAAGAAATTTCATTATATAAAAAAATTAAATAGAATTTAAAGTTACAGTAAGACCTCACTTATATGTTCTCACTGTCAAATCTGTGGTACCTCCTTAACATTCCCGAGGATATAAATGCAAGATACAATGCTATGTCTTGCATAGATTTATAGTTATCTCCACAAAAACCTTTGGTGGCAGCCACTATTGTTATATTACCAATTTATGGATGGAGAAACTGAGGCTTGAAGAGATTAGGTAAACACACACACACACACACACACACACACACACACACACACACACATAATTATTGGCCCTAGGATTACATGCAGAAATTCTTATTGGAGACTCTGCCTCCTACTACTTCACTGAATTTTACTGTCTGAACAAAACAAAATTTGCTCCATGAAAATTATCAGTGGTGATCATCACTTTTTTTCATAATCCAGTAAGAGCATCACTGAGCCCACACTCGTTTTAAAAACTCCTCATCATGAAACAAGCCGATGAATCAGGATGTTCCAGCAAGAACTAAATGACTGTTACCTTCAAAGGACATGCATAAATTAGAATTAAGCAGACACATGTCAACTACATAGACTTAAATAAAAAATTTCAATTATCATTTATTTAAAAATAAACTAATTTACATTTAACGATAAAATGCTGGTGATTTATGATGTTGAACTAAATATTAAATATAAGTAAAAATAAGTTATTAAATTATTCACCATGAAAGCAAATAAATATAAATTACCAACACTTTGCTATAGTTGAAAAAAAAACATAAACGTATATAGTGCTATCATTTTCCAAACAACAAGACATATCAGTTATTTCTGGGAGACTATTCTTTTCTCTGACATTGATTCTAGCATGTATCTAGCATATAGATTTTATATAAGGGCCATTAGGTAACATATAAGCAACTGCTCCAGTACTGCTTTGCAGAGGATAGATGGACAACATTTATGTTTCCCTACCTGGAAGGAAGTTTATAATTAAATCTATATGTACAGACAGCATTTACACAGTGGTCCTAAGTGTTATAAACTAGAAAAATCCAGATCATGTGACCATAAAAAGATAGAGTTTAAATAACCTGGAAGAATATTTAACATATACTTTTGGTAATTATCTATTTAGAATCAGAATTATAATGTATATCCTCTAAAAATTCCACCTCCCAGACTTAACCCTGTGAACAAGAGTTGCCACTGAACAAGTTTCTCAGTAGGACCCAAGTATCTCTCTAAAATAACAAAATTTTTTGAGATTTTTGGGAGTGTGGATTGTAGTGAGTTAATAATTTTATTTTCTAACAGTTCATAAAGTGCTAATATTTCATATTAATTAAAGAAAAAGTCATATTCTCAAAGCAAGATATGCAGATGACATACTTGATATCAAGTTATAAAAATTTAACTTGCCAGAACTAATTTAGCAATTAACAGCGAAACTCCACTTGTTTCTACACAAGGTTGTATATATTAGCCATCAAAAAAAAAAGATCTAAATTTACATAAACACATGGACAGTCATTGCACTGATATTCAAAAGTTGTGCTAAATATGGAAGAAATGTTGTGATCAGAAAATATGTTAGGACATGTTACTAGTCAGCTACTACAATCATAAAAGAATATAAGTGTGGCTTCTATAAAATGTATTGATAGGTTTAAATATTATAATTCTATTTTTGCATATGTTGTATTAATATCTCCATTTCAAATACTAATAATATTTGAATGTCATGGCTACAAAGATCATGAAATAATACTACTTCAACTATGAGAATTAAGTTCCTGAAAATGCAATGATAGCAAATGTTTTATTGAAGAAACTGAAACCCTATAGGAAATATAAAACTAAGTATTTAAATGTTGCCAATAAGCCTGTGAAATCCATTACAAATATGTTGTTCTTTCATTAAAAAGAAAAGCCAAGTGTTTACTGATGCCAGGGAACTGGAGGTCACTCCCAAAATTTCTCCTTATGCTGTTGTAGAAATAATGACACTCTATTTTTTTAAAGATTATTTATTTATTTATTTGACATAGAGAGAGAGATCACAAGTAGGCAGAGAGGCAGGCAGAGAGAAAGGGGGAGCAGGCTCCCTGCTGAGCAGAGAGCCCAATGAGGGGCTCAATCCCAGGACCCTGAGATCATGAACTGAGCCGAAGGCAGAGGTTTTAACCCACTGAGCTACCCAGGGCCCCATAATGACACTCTAATGGACTAAATAAATACTGCCCCATAATTAACTTTAAATGCAGTTATGCAATGAGATGTGTTTGATTTGGAAACATGACTCTTAAAATTACCAATACAGGACTTTCAGCTATCACTGAGGACGTAGAAAACTAGAAGTAACATCATCCCTCCCTGTTCAACAACACCAACACCAGGAGAAACAACAAAGCTAGACGATCAGCAAATCCACAAATTTTCTTGATCCCATAAGAAGCTAAGATCACAGACCAACCCAACTAACCCAAAATCTATGGAAAGACAAGCAGCTTCAGGAGGCTCAAGCACTTATGTCCATGAGACAGACACCAGTGGACACCAGTAAGAAGAATTCAGCTAAAATTCAGTCCTTTAGGTGGAGTATGAAGTAATGACAGAATACAGAACTCCTGGGAAGAAGGGTGCAGACACAAAGGGAGTCCACATCCGCTCACAGGCTATTCTGAAGGATTTCTGCAGGTGCTCAGGAAAAATATTGATGATAGTACCGAGAAAGCATTCCTTATGGTATAGACATAGAGGAGGTGACAGCAGCCATCCAGGGAATCATCTTCGCTAACTCTATTACAGACTGAAAAGTTTAACCTACCGGGAGAAGGAGGATTAGAGGATTCATTGAGAGCACTCTTCCCTACCTCCAACCCACCTGCCATCCCCCTCGAAGCACACAGAACAAAGTGCTGCCTAAGATTCAGCCTTTGAAAGAGAAAGGCCCTGTCCAAATATTACCCTTCCCACCACCAAGTCAGTAAGCACTGGGTAACAGGTGACAGCTCTCAATTCTGGGAGAAGGGAAAAGAACATGGAGAAAGACCCTCTCTGAGGAGCGTCACCATGGAAAGACCTAAAGCTGCGAACAGAGCAGATATTGAGGAAGTATGGGGAAGAGACACACCTCTAACAAACCACCCTAAGCTTGGAGTACTACCAGAGAAATTTGAAACCTAGGGTGCACTGACATATCCAAACCCAGAGTTGATCTGGAGACAATTATTGCTACCTGGAGTTAAGATTCTTCTGGAAATCAGATACTAAACAGAAGTAAAGTCTTTTGCACTTGATTTATGAGAAGATCATAGTTGAGGAGTAGGGAAGTTGCTATGTTTTTGACCATAAACAAAGCAGGTGATATATTTTTCTTAGCAAATATTAAGTTTTTGTGTGAACTACTATTGAACAAAAGGCAGGATTACTAATACTGGTGCCATTTTTCTCATACATGTTATTTCCTTAGAAATCTTAAAATGAGTATTTTATATATATATATATTTGTTTTGGTTAATTCCCAAGCAGAAAAGTAGCTAAAAGGAGACCAATATGTGGTGGTTCTGTATCTGCTGCCTGTATGTTTTCATATTGTAATGACTGAATGGGTCAAACAGAGGTCATTAAGGAAGCGATCTTTTGTATTCTTGATTAAGGAATTTCTTAAAACGTTCCTTCTATATAGGATCATGTTCACCCATCATATATACATTTGTTTTCCCCTAGAATAAAATATTTAATATCCCCAGTATAGACAATAAAAGCAAAAAGATAAATCAACTCATTGACCTTACAGACAACAAAAAGAATAACATTGTTATGGTTTATTGACTGGAACACATACACTATTCTTATCCTCACAATAACCCTACAATAATGGGATTAAAGATAAAGATACCCAGATTTAGAAAGCTTAAATAATTGGTACTGAGTCAAGAACTTTTTTTTTTTTTTAAGATTTTATTTACTTATTTGACACAATGAGAGAGAAAAAGAAAGAGTGCAAACAGGGGGAGTGGAAGGGAGAGGGAGAGGGAGAAGCAGACTCCCCACACAGCAGGGGAAGCCCAATGTGGGACTCAATCCCAGGACCCTGGATCACTACCTGAGCCAAAGGAAGTCACCCAACCAACTGAGCCACCCAGGCATCCCTGAGTCAAGAACTTTTTATGACACAGTAAAAGGATTCTAACTTAGACTGAGCTGAGTCCAGACCCCTGATGGCATGTTGTCTGTCTATTGGTATTTGAATTTGTTTTTTTAGAGGAGGGAGTGGGGGGAAGAGAGAGAGGGAGAGAGAGAATCTTAAGCAGGCTCCATGCTTACCAAGGAGTCTGACATGGGGCTTGATCTCACAACTTTGAGATCATGACCAAAATCAAGAGTTGGGTGCTTAACCAAATGAGCCACCCTGGGGTCCCTTGATACTTGTATTTTAAAGCTAATTATTTATTTAGTATGGTTATGTTTGTTATTAATATGCCTGTTATTAAATAAAAGTGTTCATGATACCATATGAAATTACATTTTACCAGTTTTCATTTATACATAAAGGGAGAACAATGAAGTTTACTGTTCTTTATGTTTATATTTAATCAGAAAAATAAGCAATTAATTTACTTTAATACTCAAATTGATGTAATAGACATAATATTAGTTGTTTTTGATATGGATTTTAGTTTGTGATTCCTATATTTTTCTATTTGTCATTACTAAAATGTACTCCTCTTCAACTTTGGTAATTCCGTTGTATGATTTAGAATTTATATTTGGGGTAATAGTGTCGGTAGGCCATGCTGCAATTAATATAGACCTGAAAATTAAGTGCATTTTTGAAACTGAGATTGAGATCAGAGAGACTCACTTTTCATGTGTCCATTATTATATTTCTAATAAAGCATGTTTTTTATTGAATGATTATATAATATATATGCTATTTACATAAATGGTATAGAAAATGAAATACCAGTTTAAACAAGATTGTTGACAAATGTACCAATCCTAGGAATTTTGACTTGCTTCTTCTTATCTAACTTTAATTTTTCACTCCCACTACAAGTTTTTATTTAGCTTAATCAGTTTCAAGCAAGCATGCTTTATATTTAGGAGTTCTTTGGTTTCTCATGCTCAGGAATTCTGAGAGTTTTAATGTGCTAGACCTGCTTCCCAGCTGTCAGTCTATATTAGAATCTGAGACTCTTATTTATTTACTAATGTCCTTGTACTTCTGGGTAAATTTAGAATTAGCTCTCTTGTTTCTCCAGTTCTGTTCTATTATAGTTTCTGAAACATTCACTTATAACCATGGCTCTTACAGTGTCTAAGAATCACACAAAAATCACAAATTTCTTGTAAACAGAGATTGTTTTATAGGGAGTCTGATATCAGAGTCATAAGTACACATTTCAAAAATCTTCAGAGTCCTTTGATGCAGAGGCCTTGGGCTACTCTTTAAGAAACATTACATAATCTCTTGCTCCCAAACACCACAGTGTAGACCACTGCAGCCAGCCTCAGGAGCTGGATCACAGTTCAGACCAGACCTCCTTGCCTGTTGCTTCTGGACCCAGCCTCCTTGCAAATCCCATGATTCTTTACTGAACCCTAGTTGTGCCTCTTAACTAAGGATAGATGAATTAGGATAAGATGAAGCTTTTTCCACTGTGTTCTGCTTTCTGAAATGCAGTAAAAACTAACTAAATAAACAATAGATAATCTTCCCATAGTACACTTTTACCACTCTCTCTTTTTACTCAACATTTATTGAAGCAAGACAGGCACTAGGAAGAAGAAATGCACCTCTACCTGGCCTATCTGACACATCTCCCAGATCCCTTTATTTATAATGCTTTAGGTGATGACGGAGAGTTCCCTAGACCCTTTTTCAGCAGTACAAGTCAATTTCACACATATTGAATACTGTTTACTTCCCTCTGTTTCTCTAAGTAAGCACTTGCACTATCACCTGACTGAAGTTGACAGCAATTACTTTTTAAATGGACGAAAATGCTTTTGACAATTTAAATATTCTCCATATAACTTTTAAACAATTACGCATAATTGTGCATTTTTTCAGACACACCTAGTATTATATTCATGATTTTATATTCACCAACTGTGCAAACATGATAGCACTGTTGTAAACACACTGATACTACTGAAAATTAATTTTAAGACTTAAAACAGAAAGAAAGTTACAGTGGAAAGGCATGAAGATTTATGCTGGATACTTGTCTTTCCAGTTTCTTTCAATTAAGCCAGCTTCATCATTTTGGATCCTGTTTCTTCAAACTGAAATAGAGAGTAGTTTGAAGTGCTAAATCACTGTTAATAAAAATATCTTATTTGTTTCAGTGTTTGTTTTTATTTTTTCAGATTCTGCATTTGTTTTTACTTGCTAACAAAGATAGCATAATTAAGATGAGTGAGAAAATCAAGCTATATTACCTCATTTCACAGTACTGTGGGTGGGGGTAAGGATCAAAATTCCAAAGTTTTTGCCAGATCTTATGTATGCTGAACAATCAGAACTAGAATAGATAAATATCTGTTTGCTAGAGTATATTAATTAGTCATTAGCTATGCAAAGAGTGTTAGGAAGCCAAGAATAAGATAGACACTTAAATTTTCTTTACAAGAAAGAACGTGAGGGGTGCCTGGGTGACTCGGTTAAGCATCTGTCTTTGGCTCAGGTCATGATCCCAGGGTCCTGGGATCGAGTCCTGCATCAAGCTTTCCGCTTGGAGGAGAGTCTGCTTCTCTTTCTCCCTCTCCCTCTGTGTGTGTGAGCTCTCTCTCTCTCTCAAATAAATAAATAAAATTGTAAAAAAAAAAATTAAAAAAAAGAAAGAACATGAGAAATTTAGTTCCCAAAGGTATTACCTTAAGGAAGAGAATATAAGTGAGAAAGGAAAAGGTGAAAAGGGGAAAGTCAGAGCAAGCCACCAGAACGACATGAAATAGACATTCACAGTGAAGAGAGCAGGTAGAGAGGCTCTGGTGTTTTCCATACGTGTTATGTGAATTTAGACCATTTTCACTTCAATAAAAATGAAACATAAACTGAGGAAGTAGGGATTTCTGGGCAACTGTTGATTTTGTGGATTTAACAATATCCGCTTCCTATTTTACAGGGCTTGAGTGCAGGTAATATATTGTGTCTGAATCTATGTTGTACTCTATAAGATCACGATCATACATAAGCGTATTTATAAAGTCATTGAAAAAGCATAAAGGCTTATGATTATAGAGAATGCAGAAAAAAAAACCTTGGCAAATGCGTTTTAATCACAAAACATATTCTAATCAATTAAATTTAAAATTTAGTGTCTTATTTTCTTTTTTTGTGATGTTAATAATTTTCTACATTAACTTAGAAAAATGTCATATATATATAAGAGTGAAAGTGCGGAGAATAGTTTACAAAGAACTAGAGTGAATTCAAGGGGCTCTGATAACCATTGTTTTATCTATGAATCCCAAAATGTTTTTAAAATATCTCTAGAATCACAGTGATAGCAAAACTAAAATAAATTAATTTTCAGTGACTTAAAACAAGACATCGATCTGTTGTTGCTGCAATATTGATTGAATGTATGTCAGATTGGATGGACAGGTCATGTACCATGACTTGAAGTACAACTCTTGACAGATCCGTCATCTTAAAAAATAGATATTAATAGTTTTTGAATGAACCAAAATAGGTTTCAAACTTGTCACATATTACTTTGTTAATGTAAACTTTTAGAGTTAGTCATCTATCAATGGTACCACAATAAAAACGTTCTTCAAAAATTATAATAAACTTTCAGAAGAGAATGTTTAATAGCATGAAAGAGTTAAAGTGAAAGGACAGAAATTCTTAAGTAAATACTTGGGGTTCTTAGTACATTATTTGAGAACAAAAATAGAAGTGAAATTTATATAAAAGAAAAATATCTAACAAGCACGATTAAGCAAGGTGTAACTTACATATTTATTAGAGCCACAAATAGTAATTTAAAAAAATTAAAGAGATTCAAATTACTGTAAAGTTGATACAAATTAGTTCAAAATAGACTTAAGGTAAACATTAAAGTCATAGAAATACATAGTGAAGAGAAAATTATAACTTAGTTTACATTTACACATTCAAACATTTTATGTTAGTTCTTGGTATGCTATTAATCTCACAATAATTGTATTGGTTAATTCTTTCAAATTGTAATTAATTTCCTCATTATGTATACATACAGACAGATAGATTCATGTATAGAAACATACTCATAACTTGAAAATTAAGATTTTTAACTTCCCGCTCTTGTCACGTCAGGCTAACAAGTAATAATAACTCTAATGTAGGTATGGCATCATTGTCAAGATTGACAAGGAAAAGCTTATTTTGGTGCTAGAAATGTTGAGAAAATTGTTTTTATACCTTAAAGCATGTTCTAAATGTTTGACAATTATTTGATGGAGAAATTACTCTTTATTAAAGATATATCTCATAAGTAAAGGATAAGTTTAAATATCGAAGTCTTCCATTGATCTTTCTAATAGAGTTTCAAACCCTAAGATTAAAGGATATAGAGAAAAGAATCATAGTACTTAAAGCAAATGGGCTATGTTGGAGAAACCAACAAGAAGCTCCTCTCAATCAAGTGTCTATTCTTACTTAAAGATGCTCCTGATCCAGCTCTAATAGCACCTCTCCTGGTTCCCACTGCACTTATGAGAGGCAGGAAAGTGCAGTGACTGAATGTGGCCTCTGGCAGCAGTTATCCTGGCCTCAATTCCTGATTCTAGCTTCATGGATTAAGCAAGATATTGAATTGTTATGTGCTTGATATGGTGTCTAAAATCAGATACTGACTTAAATTTTAGTACCCATGTATTTAGAACTACACTATGAAATTTGTAAATCTGCATGTTTTATTCATTTTTGTATCTTCTGCGTTTGCACAATGAATAAGATATATTTTTATTGATAGGCAAAAAAGAAAGTAGAGACAGAAAGAGGTAGAGAGTGGGGGAGAACACCCAAGTTAAGTCTATTTTGGTTATAAAGGTCTTCCCTCTGGGTGATGAAGGGTTGACATAAAAATTGGGCTAGGAGATGATTTTGGGTAGTTTAGCATGAAAATAAACCTATGGACATTAAGACATTGAGAATTCATATCTTCAATTAGGATTCATATATTGACCTCTAGGGTCTTTAACTATGACTAGAACACACATTTTGATTCAGAGCTTGCAGTTAAGACAAATAAATAAATACATAAAACCAACATAGACTTATCTTTAGGGACAAAACTGACTTCAAAGTTTTAGATTTGCAAGAAAACAAGACATGGAGAATTAAAGAGTTTCCAATAGGAAAAAAAAAATCGGCTAAAAGCAGAAAAGCACATTTCCCCAAAAGCAGTTCTGTTTTCTTTTTAGAGAAAGAGAGAGAGGGAGCGAGTGCACATGGGATGGGTGTGATTGGAAAGGGCAGAGGGAAATAGATAGAAGCTTAAGCAAGCTCCATGCCCAGCAGGGGACCCATGAGTGGCTCTATTCGGGGCTCACTCTCATGACCCTGATATGACCTGAACCAAAATCAAGAATCAGACACTTCACTGACTGAGCCAGCCAGGCACCCCTTGAAAAGCAGTTCTTAAAAAGAGGGCACATGTGAACCAGTTTGGACATTTTTCGTTAAAAAAAAAAAAAAAACTTTCAAGAATTTTATTGGAATTATGGGAAAGAGTCTAGAGTTCTGGAAATGTGACAGAGTGGACTATATGGGATACATTTTCAGGATGGAAAATTGTTCAGTTCAGTCCAAAGGGACAGATCTATAAAAAGTAAAAGTGTGACCTAGTCAAATTGTATAGTGCTGTTTGAAAAAGTTGAAGCAACTTGAAATTAACATGGAAGGTTATGGATCCCTTGAATATCAATAAAGACATGCTTATTTCTTTTCTTTGTTTTTTTCCTTCTTTCCTTTTCCATTCATTCATTTATTCACTCAACAGGGAACATGAATTAAGGTTGTATACAAGGTACTATCCTAGGTCCAGGAAAAATAAAAATTAGGAAGTAAAAACAGGTCTTCAAAGATCACAGTTTAGTAAAGTAGGAAAAATAATTATAATGAATTGTATAAATATAAAACAGTATTAATGCAAAAGATGGTTGGAATAATTGATTCATTCAAGGATAAGACAAGAAATTAGAAGGTAAAGGCCATATAGGAGGATTCTCAAACCACCTGAAGGGAAAGATAGAATTTCATAGCTAGAAAAACAAATGAGGGGCATCTGGGTGGCTCAGTCAGGTAATAACGTGTACAACTCTTGATTTTGGCTCAGGTCATGATCTCAGGGTTGTGAGATCGAGCCCAGCCTTGCACTCCACACTGGGTGTGGAGCCTGCTTGGGATTCTCTTTCTCCCTCTTCCTCTGCCCTTCCCCCCTCTTAAAAAAAAAGAAAAAGAAAAACAAATGAAATCATTTTAACCATAGGAAATAGTATATTCTTTATAAAGTAGGTAAGAAACCACACAATGAATGATAATGCTTACTCACTGACTTTTTTTTTTCACTGACTTTTAAAAACCTTTAATGTAAGTCAAATAAATCTGTTTTCTAAAGAGAGATAAGCTTTATTCTGACTGTCTTCTGGAATTGAGTAGTTATTGATCACCTTGATGTTGGCTGATTGCTTTTCAGATGGATCTATTTCAGTTTTTCCCCCTGCTCTTAAGGTGCAGTGCTTATTCCTAGGAAGGGTTAATTAATTTTAACATATGTCTCTTTCTCAAAGTTTGGAGTCTTAGGGGTTTTTAACTAAAAGCCCACACTGTAAAAGCTTGTCCCCATTGATATGGCATTAAAGTACAACCTTGTCTCTAGTTTCTGAAACCTCAAAGTCAGCATTTTATCCCCTCAGCTATTCTTTTTCTGAGTACCTTGAAGTTGTTCTTTTCATATATACAGCTCAGAGTTCAAAAACCTTGAGTGATATTTGTATATAGATTTCTGTGCTCCTTCTCTATAATTCTTTCCTCTATTGGTTGTTTTTCTTAAATCACAGTCGATGGAATTAAACTGTAATCTCTCTCAGCAGGAGTAAGACTTTGGTTTTTACTTGCACTCCACTGTCCCACACCATGAGTTAGAAATATAATCAAGGTGAACATTAACATGTTTCTTTTGTGAAATACAAGTCCTATGTGCTCATCTACACCTTCAAAATGTGATTGTATGTAAATTATTTAGGTTATTTAGTTGTCTTTCTGCAAAAAACTTAATCTATTATCACGTTGGTGGGAGGTGGATTAGAATGAAGTGTTCTTTCATCTGATTAAACTTGCTCTTACGTGGGCAGTGTGAACCTGGATTAAAGGTGTGGACTTCACAAATATTTCTGTCCTTCCTTTAATCACAGTAGTGGCCCTGCCCTTTCTCCATGGGTAAAGATTATTTTTATTTTTCACATCCTTCTTCCAACTGCACTGGGTTTCCACCAATTTCCTCAGGTAACAGTGTTGGAATCCATCCCCTAAAGATAAAGTCTTCTAATCTTCTGTTAATTAAGAGATGGATCTAGGTAGATTTTAGGTATTGTGTTCCATTCCCCGCTCCAGTCGCAATAGGATTTCACTAGTACCCACAAGTTACAGGTTTTGAGAGGACTTTAGTCCTGGAGTCCTTTTTTTTTTTCTTTTTGTATTAGAGACAATATAAATATTTAAATATGCCAGGGCAGATTTCAGCAATGGCTGTTGTTCCCCTCCCCCAGTGGGGTTCCTCAGGTAATCAAATGTTCTGGTCTTTTTCCTCCCCGAAGTTACCTTTCTCTTTCCAAATTTTTGTTATAAGTTTGTTTTGCAACTTGAATTTTCTAATGAATTCAGGAAAAGTTGTTAATTATCCTGCTGCTCACACTCTTTATTCCTGTACTTAACCTTTAGAACTTAGGTACTAAATATACTTTTAAAAAATCCAAAGAAAAGAAAAAATAAGGAAACAGGATTTTTGATGCCTGAACTGTGTGTTGATTCCCAAATTTTCCATATCTTCTCCCCAAAAAAATTTCTCTCTCATGCTCCATGCTCATGCTATTGCTTTGATTTGTACTATTGATGGGTTTTCTCAGACATTAAATCATGCCATTAATAATTCTGACAAATTTATTGATTAAATAAGTGAAATACCTTCCCACAAGTCAAACTTATGTAATTGAGAGTATCTAATACTTACTTATATATTTCATTAATGTAATAAATTGCTATATTATGATGAAGCTTTGTAGAGATTCTCAAATGGCTACTTAAAGATGGCTTTAGTCACAGAAGAAAAACAGTTAATAATATTCAAAATTAACAAATACCTGAAAACTTATAAGATATGATTTTGGCCAGATCATTTTTATGAGAACAAAAATATGGAATAAGCATATTAATGATAGTAAAATATATTAAAATGCAAATAAGTGTTAAAATTAAGCCATCAATTTAAACCATCAAATATATTGAGTATATATAAAATTAATAAGGAGCTTAATTATGACTAACTTGTATAATTGAAAGAAATATACCAATATAAGTGTAACTGTAAGTGAAGCTCAGCTAAGCCTGGGTAAACAATAAAATAAATGAATTTATTTTGAAAATCCCCCTGCCCTAATTTGTTCACTCCTACAGACCATTAGATTGGCCTATCCTATTGAGTTGTGTAACTATTTTATCTCCAGTACCAAGCTCAGTGTGCAGCATAAAAATTGGTGCTTAATCTATACTTGGTAAATAATTAGATGAATGACATTATGCTATTATGATTTTACTATCATTTGCTTCTGTAGCGTACCATCTGAATAAGTCTGAATAAATTGTTTACTTACCGTTTTTGATCTGGCAGGTTTCTTTATGCTACTAAAACTTAAATTTCTTCTATCTCATTTTCCTTTTAGCTTTATTTTAGAAAATAAGGCCAATTAATTTAAGATATCTATAATTAAATTGATTTTAATATGTCAATTTTTCAAAAAGGCAAAGACCTTATGGTATATATCTTTGTATTCCCAAAGAAATTTGTCTCAGAGTGGGAAATGGGATGAAAATGGATACAAGTTGATTTTCTAGTCCCATGGACAATAATATATGAGTTACTGGCTGCATTCTAACATTTTAACATTTTTTAAAGATTTTATTTATTTAAGAAAAAGTGAGATAGAGAGCACAAGCAAGGCAGAGGGAGAGTGAGAAGTGGACTCTCCACTGAGCAGGGAGCCCAATGTGGGATAATTTTTATGAGACCCTGGGATCATGACCTGAGCCGAAGGCAGACACTTAACTGAGTCCCCAGGTGAATTGGCTGCTTTCTAATCCACCAATGTTGCCTGCCTACATTTATACTCTTTTCAAAACTGAGATTGGTTGATTCTCTTACTGATTATTTTATAAAAACAGGTAAATTTTTTATTCTTTCAGAATTGCTTACTTTAAGTATTTATCTTTAAAATATTTCTAAAGTTTCTTTTAAAATAGAAGTGAAATTACCAAGATATTACATAGCCTACAATTAAAATTTATTCATAAGCTTACAACTGACTTTTGATTTACATAGCTATAGTGTGTTCTCTAAAGTAATCAAATACTTCTGGGAGTTTCTTGAATTCATAGAGTTTAACTAATGATATTTTTGTAACTGATTTTCTTTTGCCCAATATGCTGAATAATTTCCTATAATTAAGCATACAAGAATTAGGTTGTGGCTTTCAATTTGCTCTTTTTATTTCTTTTGATCAAAGATGGTAGTAATTTCACTTAAGCACTCTAGAAAAATATATTATATATTGGCCAAATAAATGAATAAATGAACTTCTTCAGGAAAATGAATTTCAATATACCTAAATGATTTTAAATGTTCATAGCTATTCAACTTGTCAAACTTTACAAGTTCTGAGCAGAATTTTTATTCTGCAATTCAATAATCTTGTAACAAAGACAGTAATTATCTGAGTTATGATTGCACTCATGAAGCAAACTACACAAATAAATATAAGTGTGAAATGATCTTCAGATAAATTATAATCTCCTTGATAGTGTCTTCTTATTTTTCTTAAATCTCAGAGTAGTGGCACAGGCAGTTTATTAATAAATCATTGTGTGGCAATTAAAGGTGATTATCATAACTACTCATGCTAATAAACATTAAAGGTGAGATAAATCAAATAGGAGAAAGGTTAAATGCCTTTTGAAATACAAAATATGTTTATCTGCACAGCCCTGTAAATGTTCTATCATTTCTCCTCTGACAAAACAATACCCTATCAAATTAAAATAAATTCTTCAAAAAGTGGCACTCAAGACCCCACTCTAAATTTTTAAGTTACCTGAACCCAACTGTATAAACTCAGTTTGGGAGGAAACAGGTACATATTTGTTAATGGAAATGGCTACACACACATACATGCACCTTGATAATATCTTACAAATATGTTCCAGACATTGTCTTAGGTATTCTATATGTTTAATTCACACTATAAATTTCTATATTAAGTATATTAATATATTTCCATTTCTCATATAAAGAAACTGAAACGCAGGAAGGTAATTTCACATAGAAATAAATTTTAAAAAAAGGTTTTAATTCATCTAATCTGGCTCTCATTTCAAGCTTTAAGTTACTTTCAATGCTACCTTGGAGACCAAAGACAGCTCCATGGGGTATCTTTTGTGCCCCTTACCCTCCACCATAACTCCTTAACCTTACATAAGAAACATGATATGAACTAGATGTGAGCTAGAATTTTATTAATTAAAAGAAAAACTCTTCATTAAATCAAAATATTATACATGAATACTAAGTTCATTAGTATTCAGTGCATAAGTGAAATAAGTGAAAATGCATAAGTGCATAAGTGAAAATGCTAGGAAATTTGTTTCTGTGTCAGAGTAACTCTTACTCTATTTTATTCATTTCTTAGTTGCACAGTGGGCTTTACTAAAGAAACCTTTAATTCCTTCTTTAAGAGAAAAATAACAAACGTTCTCAAGTAAAATAGTAAAATTTAAACTACAATAGTTAGTAATAGTAAAACAGCCATGATAATAACTTGGTAACATTACAGCTGGTAAGTGTAGCAGATGATGGTAGTGTCCAACAAATCTCTTTGTTTTTACCACTTTGAAGCACATAGACCAAAATTCTTCCACTAGGATATGTATTTCTTTGCCTGCAGTCTTTTTCTAGCCCTTGAAACATACTTTCCCTTCTGTACTCCAGGCCAGAAAATGGGGAATCAATGCTATGTGAGAGCAGGCCTCATCCAACTAATGGAAATTGGTGTACAAACTCCAGCTGTCTCAATTTGCAGACAGGGTGGACCTGAAGTCTATGTCCTACACAAGCATTCCTGTCACCCACAGTAATATTTAGCTCAATACTGAACTCAACGTTGCTTCCTTCCATCCCATTTGTCTTTCTCACCCCTTATCCTCTACCTCTCACCTTCCATGTTAATTGTTTGCACTTGAATCATTGTCTCAGAAACAACTTCTGAAGAAGTCTTTATTATCATGTTTAGGTTAGTCTGAAAAGCTGTACAAACATTCAGCTTAGATTTGGATTATGAGATTTACATGGAATAGTAGGTTTCACTTGTTTCTAATAACCTGGATAGATCTATAAATGTAAAAACATGAAGTATGTTTAATATACTAAATGCCTCAATTCAAAACATTACCTTGACATTGCAAGAATAATTCCCACAACACATAAAAATAAATTATTTTAATTTCTTTCTTTTAAAAAATAATTTTTGGAAGCGGTAATTTTCTTTAATTAAAAACTTTCCAACTTGCTTATATTACTGTTTCAAAGCTTTTTGTGAAGAACTTAGTAATGTGTGCTCAGTGATATTTCACTCACTTCTATGGTTTGTTGTTTTGTGATTTACAGCATTTTTAAATTTATTTACTAAAAATGGCAAAAATATGACTTATTGGTAATCAGAGAAAGCCAAGGTACCCCCTATTCTCATCTTAATTCATTATAATACCAATGGACAAGCCAGGAACTGCGATAGCCTGGACAATTTAGTAAAAACAAGATTCAGTGACTGCTTCACCATTGATATATTATTGCTCAGGTAATCAAAACTTTTGCATTTTCCACTAGAGTGGCATTAAATGATTTATGTTCAAAATCCTTAAAATGCCCTCACTTCAATGACAAGATAAAAATATGTCAAGCATTCAGAAGAAATATATACTACATATTTATATAGACATACATACACATAATGTGTATTTTTTCTTTTTTAACAGGGATTTGTGTTAGAGTTTATTATTTTTTATTTTTTTTAAGATTTTTATTTATTCATTTGACAGAGAGATACACAGAGAGAGAGGGAACACAAGCAGAGGGAGTGGGAGAGGGAGAAGCAGGCTTCCCACTGAGCAGGGAGCCCGATGTGGGGCTCGATCCCAAGACCCTGGGATCATTATATGAGCCGAAGGCAGACACTTAACCGACTGAGCCACCCAAGCGCCCCAGGAGTTTATTTTTTAAAGAAATTTTGGGTTTATTATTTTAAAATTGCTCAGAAAACACAGAGACTTCTCATATATCCCCTCTCCCCCACTCCACATACGATTTTTCCTCTTAACATCTTGCATTAATGTAGTATATTTGTTATAATTGATGAACCAATACAATATTACTAATTGAAATGTATAGTTTACATTAAAAGGAACTGTTTGTGTTTTACACAAACATGTGTAGGTTCAGACAAATACATTATGTCATGTATCCACCATTACAGTATCACACAGAATACTGTTACTGCCCCAAATATGCCCTGTGCTCCATCTATGTATTTGTTATTATTTTTTAACAAAGGAAACTCTAATCCATGTTCTCTATATCCAAGGAGTTTTGTTAGAGTGGCCATAAATAGTAAGAGCAGGTCAAATGATCTAACAACAGTAAAGCAAAGATTTATTGTTGCAGGGTCCTGTATCATCAAATCAACCTAATGTTCTAAAAGGAAAGAAAATGAAACTGTGGCAATTTGCTCCATTTCAGGAAATAACTTCCTGAAAGAAGGAATATGAGTACTGTATGTAGAACTTTCCAAAACATTTATAAATTCAGCTATAAGTAGGGGAGAAAAGTCCTCCTTTTCTCAAAAGGTATGAAATCACACCTCGATGAAGCATTACAAAGCATGTCTAACAATGAGATTCTATGGCCAGATGCTCAAATACTTGCTGACTCAGGAGAAGGTTTATTTATTGCAGGCTTTTTCACAAAGCTTTATTTATTTTTATTAAAGATTTTATTTATTTATTTGTCAGAGAGAGAGAGAGAGAGTGCGAGAGAGCACACAACTAAGGGGAGCAGGGAGCAGCAGGCAGAGGGAGAAGCAGGCTCCCCACTGACCAGGGAGTCCAACAACAAGAGGCTTGATCCCAGGACCCTGGGATCATGACCTGAACCAAAAGCAGACACTTTACCAACTCACCCAGGACTCTCTCAAGAGCTTTAACAAGACAATTTTCACCATCACTGTCCAATAGATAGGTGATATATTAGCAATTCTCAACCAAAATTTCCCTACTTGTCTTTGTTGTTTAACCATTTTTCTTAGGATTAGTGTTTCAGAGGACACACTTAGAAAACACCACATCAGGGAATCCTTGGCTCTGCTATACATTTCTATGACCTCTGCTCTTCTCCATACATAATACAAGACAAGGACTTTCATAAAATAAATATTTACCCTGTGACAGACTAGATGGATTATACATATAATCTATCGAATCCTTACACAAGCCTCAAAAATAACTACTGTAATTTTTTTTATAAACCAGAATATTGAAGCTAAAAGTATTGCTTAACTTGTCCAAAACATGCACACACGCAAAAAAATGTGTGCTTTTTTTATTGTGGTAAAATCAATATAACATAAAATTTACCATTCTAACCTTTTTTAAGTGCACACTTCACTGGCGTTAATACATTTACAAAGCTGTGTAAACATTATCACTATTTCCAGAATGTTTTTGTCATTGCAGAAACTCCATCATTATTAAACAGTAGAGTCCCATTCCTTCTTTCCCACCAGCCCCTGGTAACTTCTATTTTACCTTGTCTCTATGAATTTACATATTTTAGGTAATTAATATAATTGAAAACATAAAATATTTGTCCTTTTGTGTCTGGCATATGCCACTTAGCCTGAAGTTTTCAAGATTCATCCATGTATCAGATTTTCACTTCTGTTTATGTCCAAATAATATTCCATTATATCTATATACACATTGTGGAAAGCCCAAGGGGCTTTGTCCAATTTATTGCTTTCTGATTAGGTAGTGTGTATGATAGAAATGGAGATAATATATAAAGACAGGAGAAAATGGAAAAAAAAATCTATATCGTGTCCAAAGCATAAAAATGTATAGTCTAAAATAGATGAATTTTTATAGCTGCACATTAATTTCATTCTTATTGTAAAATTTCTTTAAGTAAATATCTTGCAATTATAACATTTCTTATTTTTCCTGTTGGACTATCATGACTTTCATATTAAAAATTAAAATTAATAAATAATAGTATAAGAGAAGTTGAAACCTAAATCATAAAATCTATAAGAAAATGAAATGTGTCTGATACACTGAAGTATCTCTATTCGTAGGAGAACTAGGCACACAGTTGGCTCAAAAAATATCTTGAATGGATAAATTGAATTCCGGATATTTCTGTGGCTTTACTTAATATAATTACAAATGAACAGAAAATATATGAGGATCGTACAAGTTCTATCTACACATAACTAGATCAGCAATTAATAAGCTGCCCCATTTGTTTTGCAATCTTGCTGTTTCTGCTTTTCTCTTTTGTCTTTCTCCATATTCTTTCTAAACCATTTGATCAAATGTCAATTATCATATGGTCTCGTGTGTGGAGCATAAGGAAAAACATGGAGCACATTGTGAGAAGGAAAGGATGGCTTAATTGTGGGAAATCGAAGGGGAGATGAACCATGAAAGACTATGGCTTCTGAGCAACAAACTGAAGGTTTTGGAGGGGCGGGGGTGGGGGTTTGGACGAGCTTGGTGGTGGGTATTGAGGAGGGCACATATTGCATGGAGCACTGGGTGTGGTACACGAACAATGAATCTCGTAACACTGAAAAAATAAAATAAAAGTATTTGGGAAAAATTAACCAGGTATTTAAGAAATATTACTTATATGTATTATTACTTGCTAAGTGTTTAAGGAAAACTACTTAATGAGCATTACTTCCTGTGAAATGTTGAACCAGTATTTTCAGGTGGCATAAGTAGATATTACAAGCACCTTCCAAGATTTTCCATCCTTGTCTTTGACTGTTTATTCTCAGTCTGTTACCTATCTGCTGATACAATAAAAAATGGCAAGAAGCAAAAAAAAAAAAAAAAGTTATAGACAACATTCTGTCCTATTCCAAAGATTTCAATGTGTATTTTGAAGAACAAAGAGGTTGTCTTTCATAACTGCAGTACAATGATAAAAATTAGAGATTTACAATTGATACTGTATTCTTCTCTAATCCACCTTGGACAATCAAATTTCACTATTTTCTCAATAATGCCCAGATCAAGTATATTTTCCCAGTTCACAATCCAATTTAGAATCCCACATTGCATTAAAATGTTGTGTCTCTTTAGTATCCTTCAATCTGGCACATTTTCTCAGCATATCTTTGTCTCCCATGACCTTTAAATTTTGAATAATACAGGCCATTTGGTTTGGCATATGACTTTCAAATCTGATTGGCTTCTTGTATCCTCATTATATTCAGAATGTATATTTTTGTCCACCATTCTATAGTCCATCGTTATCATTGCTGCCTTACTTATGCACTTAAGTTCTAATATTCTCTTTTCTTCTCTTTCTCCTGGAAAAACACCAACCTTAATTAAAAAGGCTTTTCTGCCTATTCATGCCTTTCCTTGTACAACTGAACGTGGCTTGGAAAAAAATTCATAAACTACATTAAAATAGAGAAATAGATTTTCTAGACCTGCAAAAGCCAATATGGTAGTCACTAGTTACATATGGGAACTGATCACTAGAAATGTGCCTGGATGGACTACGGAGCTATAGTTTAAATTCTTATTTAATTTTAATTGCTTTACATTTGAATTTTAAAACCTATTCTCAATTCAGTTACTTGAAAACTTTTAAGAATGCGTCAAAGAACTCAACTATATAAATCTACTTTTTCAACCATAAACTTTATTAAATATAAATTAATTTTTTCTCATTAAAATTTAACATTTGAATTGAAGTATGCTGTAAGTATAAAATACACACCATATTTGTAAGACAGTATAAAAAACAAGGCCTGTACAATATCTCATTGATTTATTTATATTGATTACATGTTGAAATGAAAATATCTTAGATAAATCAAGATAAATGAAATATATCATCAAACTGGGGCACCTGGGTGGCTCAGTGGGTTAAAGCCTCTGCCTTCGGCTCAGGTCATGATTTCAGGGTCCTGAGATCGAGTCCCGCATCGGGTTCTCTGCTCAGCAGGGAGCCTGCTTCCCCCTCTTTCTCTGCCTGCCTCTCTGCCTACTTGTGATCTCTCTCGCTCTCTGTCAAATAAGTAAATAAAATCTTTAAAAAAAAAAGAAATATATCATCAAACTAATCACACTATTTGTTTTTGTTTTTAAATATTAGTTCCAGAAAAAAAAAAATATTAGTTCCAGAAAATGTTAAATTGCCCATGTGGTTTACATTGAATTTCTATCAGACAACACTGTTCTAAATTCTCTAACCATGATTTTAGTGCACAGAAAATACTGGTGAGAACTGCGATGGGAGTTTTGTGCACAGGATGCTGACAACATGCACAAGGGAAAACTAACTCAGAATAATAGCCAAGAAATTGATACAATTGACATTGATTTAAGAACACAACTATGGACAGCTAAAGATAAAAGGATTATGTGATAGGGTCTTCATTCATTCAGCAAGTATTTTCAGTTTATATTCCAAAGATACTGACTATATATACAATTGTATATTTGGCATTTTGTATATATTGTGCTTTTAAAACACATTTCGTATCTGACCCCTCTTCTTCCACCATTAAAACACAGGCCCACGCCACCACCACATCTTCTCTATTGGATTATGTCAATTATGTTTTAATTTGTCCCTACGCTTTGTCTCTACAATGTTCTTCCCACCACCACACATGTGGATGTGTGTGCACACATGTGTATACACACACACATTTATTTTTAACAATGAAACTGGAGCGAGACTTTAAAAATAGAATACAAAAAATCTTGCCATACATCTCAAAACCCTCTAGTGGCTTCCTATGTCCTTCAGAATAAACTAAAATTTCTTATGAAGGCCTGCAAAATCTTCCAAGATCTGGGCATCTGGCTACTGAAGTATATGAACTCAGAGGCTAACACTCTTCCCCAGTCACTCACAACCAGAAGCCTTGGTCCTTGTTCTCCTTTCTCTGGACTGGTCTTCCCATACATCTGTTTTTCTCAGTCTTTACTTCCGTCTGGTTCCTGCCAAAATGTTCACTTTATTAAAATAGCCTTTCTTGACACTCTATTTAAAATAGCAACTCATGGGGCACCTGGGTGGCTAAGTTGGTTAAACATCTGCCTTCAGCTCAGGTCATGATCTCCTGGTCTGAGATCAAGCCTTGCATCAGGCTCCCTGCTCAGTGGGGAGTCTGTTTCTCCTTCTCCCTCTGCTCCTGCCTCCTGCCCCCTACTCATGTCTCTCTCTCAAATACATAAATTAAAAAAATGTAAAAAAAAAATAGCAACTCATCCTTTACTTCAAATTCCCTACTATATTTGATCAATATTTCATATTGTACATATTTATTCCATATTTGATTGGATATGTCCGCCCACTTTTACAAGTATGCAAGATCTTTGAGGGTAGTGAATTTTGTCTTTTGTACTAGAAGAGGACTTGTTATATACCTGGCAGGCAGTAACTATTTTGAAATAATTTTTCAAAAGCTGGAGGAAAGTCAGGTATCATGTCCAAAATGCTTAAGTGATAGCAGTCAGTAAGCAAACTGTAACTGTCAGCATTGTATCAAGATGGTAAGATTACAAATGTAGTCATAGTATTTCTATTGTTTATTAACGTAAATGCATATTTGTTTTTTAAGGTCCTTTGATGCTCAGGTTGTCTTTATTACAAATTTCTAAAAATTAATAAAAATTGCATTTTGATGGTATACTTAAAAGAATTAAAGGTCATAGAGTGAAAGAAAATAAATGAAATTTAATTTGAAATGCAAACTGATGAAAGTGACAAAAATGTAAAAAAAACATTTTTGTAGCTAGGTTCAGAACCTTAAGCACTAATATTCAGATATAATGTTCACATATATAATAATTCAGACATAAACAGAAAGGTTATTTAAATTTTTTTTAAAAATTCAAATATTTTAAACTTTTATGCTAGCAAAGGTTTTCCAAAGTCTAGAGTTATTTTCATGAACAGAAAGCATAATCTTTTTAAGAAACAGAAGACAAGCTGAAGTTTATGCCTAGCTTGAATAAAGAAAGAAGGGGATAGAATAAGTGGGCTATGAGGAGATCATGAAATGAAAGTAAACCCAGAAAAAAGAAGCCAAGTCAAACTAATATAAAGCAGTCATAGCATGATTTAACTTCAACATTTTATTAAAGTGTTTTAAATATATGTATGCGTACGTGTGTTTGTGTGTATACAGTTTAAAGAATACTTATACTGAACATTTTCATAAAACCACTACTAAAAAAAGAGCTATATTAGCATCCCAGTATCTTCTCTTTTTTCTTTTTTTTTTGATTTTCTTTTCTTTGTTTCTTTTTTTTTAAGATTTTATTTATTTATTTGACAGAGACAGAAAGCGAGTGAGTACAAGTCGGCAGAGAAGCAGGGAGAGGGAGAAGCAGACTCCCCGCTGAGCAGAAAGCCTGATGTGGGGCTTGATCCCAGGACTCTGGGATCATGACCTGAGCTGAAGGCAGCCGCTTAACTGACTGAGCCACCCAGGTGCCCCGCAGGACCTTCTCTTTTGTGTTCCATTCTAACCACCTTCCCCACCTCCAAGAGTAAACATTATCTTGACTTCTAATAGCATAGATTAGTTTTGCCTATATTTATATTTCATAAAAATTGGATTAGTACATACTTTATTGAGTCTTGCTTCTTTCAGTCAAGATTTTACTTTTGAGATTTAGTATAATGTTGCTGCTTAGTATTGCATCCTTTCAATATACCATAATTCATCCATCAAACACTGATAAATATCTGGATAGTTTTCAGTTTTTAGCAACTGCAAATAGGGGTATTATAAACATTCTAGTACATATTTATAAGTGTTCATGTAGTCTGGGTGTGCATGTGTGTGTGTATACAGTTAATCTTTGAACAACACAGACCTGAACTGTGCAGGTCCACTTACATGAGGATTTTTTCCAGAAAATACAGTATAATAGTATAAATGTATTTTCTCTTCCTTATGATTTTCCTAATAACATTTTCTTTCCTCTAGCTTAATTTATTTTAAAAATAAAATAAATAATACATACTATATACAAAATATATGTTAATTGACTTTATGTTATTGGTAAGGCTATTAATAGTAGCCTATTAATCAAAAGTATCGCACAATTTTTGAATGCACTGGGCCCAAAGCCCCTAACTCACCTATCATTCAACAGTTTAGTGTCCATATATTGACATATATTATATATGTATATATAATATATATAAATATGCACACACACACATTTAGGCATAGTACCAGGATTGTATATTCGATAAGACAAATATATATCCTATTGATAATAGTTTGTAGCATAGTAGAATCAACATAAGAATTAAGAGGATTCAGAAGAGTCTCTGGCAAAAGTTTAATAAGAGTTAGTTAGTAGTGGTCATTGTATTGTCAAATTACCAGAATAACTGTCATTTAGTAACATAGCAAAGAGATTAAATATTTGAATTCTAGGCATGAATAGGCCTGCATCAGAAACTTTGCTGTGTCACTTTCAAGCTGAGTGGTGTTTAGGTATGTTATAAAATGTACAAAACACAGGTAGTTGTAAATGCTTAAGAAGAAAGTAAATATAGGGGCGCCTGGGTGGCTCAGTCAGTTAATATCGCATCCAAGTCTTGATTTCAGCTCAGGTCATGAGTCAAGCCCTGTGATAGGCATCAGGCTGGATGCTAGGTGTGCGGCCTGGCCTGCTTAAGATTCTTTCTCTCCCTCCCCCTCTGCTTCTCCCCCCAAACCTGCTTCTGTGTGAGCTCTCTCTCTCTCTCTAAGATAAAAAAAAAAAAAAGAAAGTAAATATAGACTTAGCACAGCACCAAGTACGATTAATAAATGTTTGTAGATATTAGTATATTATGTAATTAATAGAGCTGTTAATACCATCCATTGTCCTTTACTTAACATCATGTCTTTGTAATGCACCATATGAATTTAAACAAAGATGATGCTTAATATCTTAGCCTTTTCCCTGGATACAGAGATGTGTTGCCCAAGAAACCAACTATCTCCTAGCAACTTCATGTTTCAATTCCCTTTTAACTTGGAAGCTTTTCAGATGCAATGGTGGATCTTTCTGAACTCCTGGATCAGCTCATAATATCCAGGTAACAGAGAGTTAATATAAAATAACAACAATCTTATCTCTTTGACTTTAAAAAGCATGAAAGATAAGATTGCTTATCATACTAAAATTAATACTGAGTGTGTCTGAAAGTAGAGACTCAAAACACTCAGCATTACTGAGAAGTACATCCCAGGGCTTATACACTAATTAAAATTCTGCCTAAACTTATACTTCAAATACTATATTTAAACAAAATTTACTTGAAATGAAGAGACATAATTCTTTGTTTAAAGCTCACTGTTGCATTTTCTTAAAGAAAAATCCATAACGTGATGTTCTTTAAAATAAATCCCTGGATTTTATTAAGGTAGTAAAAATACCAGTATATGTGACACTGGATTTTCTAAGACAAAAGGATTTTTTTTCTCTCATACACTAATAAAAAATGAGGTATACATATTTCTGGAAGGACTTTGTGTGGGGAAAAAAAATCACAGCTTTTAGAGTATATCTTATTTATACACCTGCCAAATCTTTCCACCAGCTTTCTGTCTGACAGAAATGCAGCTATGCCTGGATAAGGTTGATTTTTAATTAAACACTCTGTGTCTTTCACCTAGTAAAAAATGAGGTAATAGCAGCATATTCATATGAAGATATCAGAGTTTTATTTCTAAAATCTGCTACTGATGATGAGTTTATTTGTGTTAATCATGTCCACAGAGGTTAAGAAACAGATATTACAATATATATAGGCACAGATATTCTATGTTAATAATGACTTTCAAAAGTACATAAGACATTTTAAAATGTCATATTTAAGCTAGCAATTCAAGCATGTATTTCCAAGTCCCTGCCTATTAGTTTTACTTTAATTGATTTAACCCTATTAAAAGACTTAATTATATAGAATGAAAGAATACTTCCATGTTTTAGGAGACATACAGTATATGTGTCATAATCTTTTCTAATTAATCCCTTGAGAATTGATCTATTTTTAAAAGTGTGGTGCCTGTCTATTAATCATCGTTTTTCCAATGTTAATGAAAAAATCTACAGTGCATATTTCCTCCTTACAATAATAATACTCAGTGACAACTAAATTTCTTTGTTTAATAATAAAACCTATTTTTAAATCAGTTCATGACTACCAAAAACATCACAAAATAAAATATTTCTTACTTCACTAAGAATGATAATAAGACTTACCACCAACTTTATAAACAGATTTGGAAGTTGAATGAATATAACAAGCAAGATGCCTGCATATAAGTGAGTTCCTCTACACTACATAATTCGATCCTCATGGTCTTGGATCCTACTTACTGTGTACAGTAGATTTGAGAAGTCATCATACCTAAGGCTAAAATTTTCTATTTCTATGGCTCAGAGCTTCTCTCTTAGAAAAATCTACTTTGTTACCTTTCCATCCCAGTTCATCCCATTTAACTTCAGTAAAAGCAAAGCCAAAACATCTCTTCCACTTTCCCTCCTCTTCCTATTTCCTTCCTTCTTTTCTTTCCTTTCTTCATTTCTCTGATTCTCATAGAATTTAAGGATACCTTGCAGGATGTGTCAAATGCAGACCTAATTCCTTTACCAGGAACTGTGAGGGGAAGCACCCCCAAACATATTCTACTGAGTAATTTGTTTCAGCGAAATCAGAAGTATGAGCACTGGGCAAAGGCTCTGGCTAATTTATTCACCAGTGAGTTAGGTATTTGCTTTGATGGCAATCTTTAGGAGAGGCATACATTTAGTGATAGTTTTACTCCTTCATTCTTGAGGCATGTCCTATTTGATTCAGCAGTATTATTATTAGGAAAGGCAATACTAACTTCAGTGCCCTCCATATAATTTCTGTTTTCCATTCTCTTCTGTGGTTATGGGTAAATCTCTCCTTCTGGACTCCCTTTCTTGGGCTACAGAGTTATCTGTTTATCCCCCTAAAAGATGCTAATCTTAGCACTCATATCTCAGAAGAAATTATTTCCAGGAACTAAAATTTGACTTAATCCCTTAAAGGTTTCTCACATGAGATTCTTTTTTTTTTTTT
>CM052884.1:28040643-28181540 GCA_028534135.1 Potos flavus | reverse complement strand
CCAGTGCTCCATGCAATACGTGCCCTCCTCAATACCCACCACCAGGCTCGCCCATCCCCCCACTCCCTCCCCTCCAAAACTCTCAGTCCCTTGTTCTGAGTTCACAGTCTCTCATGGTTCTTCACCCCTCCGATTTCCTCCAAATTCATCCCTCCCCTCCCTCTCACAATGTCCTCCATGTTTTTCCTTACGCTCCACATGTGATTCTAATGGGATCATACAAAAACAACGCGTTAGATGTATAGATTCCAAATGACTTTCTGGAATCTCTCTTCCAAAGAAGAATTAAAAATCTAACCTGGCATCCCACTGCACACACATTCTCACCATCATCTTCATGAGTCAACTACTTTTTTAATATAAAACTTTGGTATATGCTTTTTGATTAGAAACAGTGCTAACAACTTATGTATTGTCTGAATGAACATCTAAGAAATAAGTTGTGCTATTTATTAATCAAAGGTCTCAGAACCCTCTCCATAGTCTGGCACTAATACAGTATCTTATTTTTCTGCAAGATATTGAGATAAGGAAGGTATGTTGCAATTGCATTTGTTTAGCTTATATGTTTGCATTATAATAGAATACAGCAAAAAGAAAAAAATAGAGTGGAAAAGATGAGACAAGGCAATGTAATTTGAAAAAACAGTCTTGATATTTTAAATATGATTTCTACTTCGAAAACAAAAATATATGGTGTTTTCGTAATACAAAATATTGAAAGTAAAACACTGTAAAATCATCTTGACTAGTGAGGACAAACAAAATATAATGACTTGTGATACTTTAAACGGAGGGAATGTTTTTTCTAAGTTTGCAAAACACAGAAACATGTTCTTATTAGTTTGAAGTATTACTTCCTCAGCTTCCTATCCAGCCATCAGTAGGATATTTCCAGGTCAAGGCTTTTCTTTTCTTCCCTTCCCTTCCTTCCCTTATCTCTCTTTCCTCCTTCCTTCCTTCCTCTCTCTCAGCTAACTTTGTTTCTTTCTTTTTTTCTTTCTTTCTTTCTTTCTTTCTTTCTTTCTTTCTTTCTTTCTTTCTTTCTTCTTTCTTTCTTCTTTCTTTCTTTCTTTCTTTCTTTCTTTCTTTCTTTCTTTCTTTCTTTCTTTCTTCTTTCTTTCTTCTTTCTTTCTTTCCTTCTTTCTTTCTCTTTCTTTCTTTCTTTCTTTCTTTCTTTCTTTCTTTCTTTCTTTCTTTCTTCACTGATTCAGTGAGTCATCACGAAGCTCCTCCATCCACACAGACAGCACTGAAAAGAAGAACTACGAGGAGAACCTGGCATTATCCTTCCTCATCCAAGCTGAGTTGTCACATAAAAAGGAAAATTAAGACTAAAGTATATTTAGAATTATAGTTAGGACAGCAGATCTCTCATTCAAAGCACAATGACAAAATAAACTATTTCAGAAGAGAGATTACTTGAACTTTTAAGGCCCTGATAATGTATGACTAATAATTCCTCTCTGACAATATATTGCTTCATGTAGGCATTGCCTTAATTTGTCAAAGCCATACATAATCTGAATCCATACTTTGAAGACTTCCTCACAGATATAACTTCACATTTTTCCCCAAAGACAACTTTCCTGCTTATTATTTGCATAGAATAGAAAACAAAATCAATGTTTATCTGGTGTAGCTGAAGGAAAATATTATGTCTATTAACTTTTTTTGGTTTTTGTTGTTTTATTTTACATGCCATCCTTAATGCCCATCACCCAGTTACCCTTTTGCCCCAGTAACCCTCAGTTTGTTTCCTATGATTAAGAGTCTCTTATGATTTTTTCCCTCTCTGATTTCATCTCATTTTATTTTTCCCTTATTTATTTTTCAGGGTTGCTCTATTTTTAACTGTTGAGGAACCTCCATATTGTTTTCCAAAGTGGCTGTTTGAGCTTACATTCCCACCAACAGCATAAGAGGGTTCCCCTTTCTCCACATCCTCACCAACATTTGTTGTTTCCTGACTTGTTAATTTTAGCCATTCTGACTGGTATGAGGTGGTATCTCATTGTGGTTTTGATTTGTATTTTCCTGATGCTGAATGACGTTGAACATTTTTTCAGGTATCTGTTGACCATATGTCCATTAACTTTTAAAAGGAGGTATATTGGATTAAATATGTTAAATGAATAAAATAATATGAAATAAAATTTTAGAGCTCAAGAAACTATGCTCATACTATCCAGAAGGATTTTTGGCATCTAATAAAGTCTATTTAAAATTCATATTGAAAATCTTATATTAGGAACGAATTTTATGTATGCTGAAAATATTAGATGTGTTATGAATGAATTCTTTGGCATTAGAATAACGTTTCAGATACTTTAGAAATGTAACATCAATAGTGGATTTATGAAAGCAAAGGGTATTCATCAAATAATGCCCTAGTCATTTCCTGTCCTATGAAGTAAATTGTGAGGTTAGAAAGCAGATTAACTTCTTATCTATATTATCCTAAGCTAAATTGTATGGCAATGTTTATCTTTAGGATCAAAAGTGTTCTCTGGATATCCTGGAAAAACAAATATTTGTTTATTTTAATTGCAGATTTAGATTGTTCACTCTATTACAAAGTCTGAAATATGTAGGTTTAAAAAATTATGTCCTTAAAATTAAAGAAATACTTTTAAGTTTGAAGGATATGATTAATTATCACACTTAAGTGTTTATTTTTGCCTCGTCTGATACATTCTTTAGTTGAAGGTCAACTGAGCCTCTACTCCTTTCTCACTATTACAGTAGTGTGATTGCAGCTTCCCTTCAAAGCACTCCATATCTTGGTGATGTCACGAGACATTAAGGATTCTTGAATTTCTAAGAACTATTTTGATATTTGCCTTTCAGAAGACTTTTGTTATTCTTTTTATTTTTTTAATTTGAATATAACTGACACACAATGATTACATTAATTTCAGGTGTACAACATAGTGATTCAACTTCTCTATACATTATGCTATGCTCACCACAAGTGAGTTACCATTTGTCACTATACAATGCTGTCATGATACCATTGACTATATCCCCTATCCTGTGCTTACCTCAACATAATTAAAGTAATATGTAAAAAACCCACAGCTAACATCATCCTCAATGGTAGAAAACTGAGAGCTTTTCCCCAAAGACCAGGAGCAAGATTAGGATTTCCATTCTCACCATTTTTATTCAACATAGTACTGGAAATCCTAGACAGAGCAACCAGACAAGAAAAAGAAATGAGATATTCATATTGATAATGAAGATGTTAAACTGTCACCATTTGCAGATGGCATGAAATGATACATAGAAAAATCTAAAGATTGCACCAAAAAACAATTAGAACTGATAAAAAATAAGTAAATTTTGTAATTTAGGATACAAAATTAATACCTAGAAATTGGTAGCATTTTATCCACTAATAACAAAGTAGCAAAAAGAAAATTAAGAAAAAAATTCCTTTCCTCAGGAAGTTAAAAATAGAGCTACCTTACAACCCATTAATTGCACTACTGGGTATATACCACAAAGATATAGATGTAGTGAAACGAAGGGGCACCTGGACCCCAACATTCATTGCAGCAATGTCCACAGTAGCCAAATTGTGGAAGGAGCTGAGTTTGACAGATGAATAGATGAAGAAGATATAGTATATATAAACAATGGAATATTAGTCAGCCATCAGAAAGGATGAATACCGACCATTTACACTGATGTGGATGGAACTAGAGATTATTATGCTAAATGAAATAAGTCAACTGGAGAAAGACAATTATCACATGGTTTCACTCATATGTGGAATATAAGAAGCAGTGCAGAGGATCATAAGGGAAGGGAGGGAAAACTAAATGCGAAGAGATCAGAGAGGGAGAAAAACCATGAAGGACTCTTAACTCTGGGAAACAAACTGAGGGTCGCTAAAGGGGAGGTGTGTGGGAGGATGGGGTAACTGAGTGATGGACATTAAGGAGGGCAGTGATGTGATGTTATATGCAACTGATGAACTATTGAACACTACATCTGAAATTAATGATATACTATATGTTGGCTAATTGAATTTAATTAAATAAAAAAAATCCCATTTACAGAATCACCAAACATAATAAAATACGTAGGAACAAATTTAACCGAGGCGGTGAAAGACTTGTGGTCTAAAAACTATAAAATGTTGATGAAAGAAATTGAAGATGACACAAACAAATAGAAAGATACTCCACATTCACAGATTGCAAGAAATACTGCTAAAATGCCCATACTACCCAAATCGATCTACAGATTCAGTGCAATCCTTATCAAAATACCAACAGCATTTTTTTATTGTGTTATGTTAGTCACCATACAAGACATCATTATTTTTTTTTAAACTTTGGATTATATCATTAGTTTTTGATGTAGTATTCCAAGATTCATTGTTTATGTATAACACCCAGTGCTCCATGCAATATGCGCCCACCTTAATACCCACCAACAGACTCATCCTCCTCCTCTCCCCCACATCTCCCCTCTAAAATCCTCAGTTTGTTTCTCAGAATCCATGGTTTCTCATTACAGAACCAGAAGAAATAATCCTAATTTGTATGGAACCACAAAAGACTCTGAATAGCCAAAGCAATCTTGAGGGGGGAAAAAAAAAACAAATAACAAAAAACCTGGCAGTATCACAATTCCAGATTTCAAGATACACTACAAAAAATATAATAATCAAAACAGGATATTTCTGGCACAGAAATAGACTGATCAGTAGAACAAAATAGAGACCCCAGAAACAAACCCACACTTTTATGGTCAATGAACCTTCAATAAACCAGGAAAGAATATCCAATGGGAAAAAAGACAGTTTCTTCAACAAATGGTGTTGGGGAAACTGGACAGCAACATGCAAAAGAAAGAAAGTGGACCATTTCCTTATGCCATGTACAAAAATAAACTCAAAATGAATTAAAGACCTAAATGTGAGACCTGAATCCATAAAAGTTCTAGAAGAGAGCACAGGCAATAGTTTTCTTGACATCATCTATAGCAACATTTCTGGATTTGTCTCCCAAGGAAGGAAGGGAAACAAAAGCAAAAATACTCTATTAGGAATACATCAAAATAAACAGCTTCTGCACAACGAAGAAAACCATCAACAAAAAGACAACCTACTAAAAGGGAGAAGATATTTGAAAATTATATATTCAATAAAGGGTTACTATCCAAAATATATAAAGAACTTATACACTTCAAAACCAAAAGTACCCCAAGCATACAATTAAAAAATGGGCAGAAGACTTTACTAGACATTTTGCCAAAAAATACAGAAGACCAAGAGATGCATGAAAAGATGCCTAATGTCATTAATCAGAATCCTTTCTTCCTTCATTTCATGTCTGTTTTGTCTCTAAACAAAGAGAATGTCATTAATATCATTGAACCCACAATAAAAATATTTATCGGTAGTTTAAAACATTGCAAAAGTAAGATGATGTTCTGGAATATCATGGAACTTTCTGTGTCAGAATTATTCAGATCAATATCAAGTTTTATCTAATGGCCATATATATAAAAACTTAAGAAAACAAAATTTCCACATACTGTGTCTATTTAACTAGCAAACAAACAAACAACAAAATGCACAGGGATAATTGAGTAAAAGAAAAAAGAAAGAAACAAACAAAAAAACAAATTTCTCATAGATCATAGTTAAATCCACTAAATATAATGAAGAAAATTTGATATTTAGAAGAAAAAATAAAAATGTAGGTTAAAAATAATTTTAAATTATTTAAAACCTATGGATGGAAGATGTCCTTCAGAAACATCTCAATTAGATACATAAAAGTTATTTGTAATGCTTCCTTGATCATGGAGAATTTTGGAGTATTGCTCAACAGGTAAAAATGAAGTATGTGAACTATGTCTATAGAGAAATTACCAGAGTGTTTAAATGAGTTTTGATAGAATGTAGGAAGTATGTAGTCACAATGTTCCTTAACTCTTTACCTTTTTAAAATACATGCAAATTTATAATTGAAGGAACAATCTGTTTCTGACTATGAGTGTTTTTGTTTTTGTTTTGTAACTAACTATAAATTCAAGAAGGATAGAAAGTAAGATGCTAGAATTCTTATTAGAGTTGTCCAAATAATAGGCCCATGACTAAAGAGTCAGAATTTTAGAGAGTTGATTGTAGAGTCCTCTGTTACAAATACAGAAAGGACATCAGAGAAAAACACGAGACTATATTTGCTAATGTGTCTTAAACATGTAAGTACATACATCATAGTAGTAACAGAACTATAACAAAACCACTAACACCTGAGTGTCCTGATTCCTTACTGACTTCCTGTTCAAATGCTACCACGTAGCTATCATCAAAAAACATTTAAAAGAATATCTAGTTTGCAGAAGATTTAGGCACATGGGGCTCAACATGTGTAAAGAAAAAATGTTTGAAAAAAACATGTCATAAGTATTTTCATGTCCTATCAGTAATTTTTGTATCATGCCAACCATTGAATTAATAAAGAATATTGTTTTCTTTGAGTTTTAAAGCTGATTTTCTTGAAATCATAACAAAGCCAATATTTCAAAATCCAAGCTTTATTGGGAAAAAGGGTTTTGAAATTTTCCAAATCCCCATTTTCATGTGGAAAACCAGATCTGATAGTCTTAAAACTTTACCATTACCAGCAGAGTTATATGATTTATCAAAAGTGCCAAATAGCAGGAAGAGCTCTTCTCTTTCCAACGAAGCAGCTGAAAATCAGGACAGGAAGCAAAGGAGGAGTAGAGGAAAATGCAACAAGAAGTAGATTTGAACATTCTGACTTGCTATTTGGTATTAAAATATTCAAAGGGTAGATCAAGGCCCAATAAATACTCCTAAAGCAGGGATCTTTACACCTCATTTTAATGACCTTGCTGAAAAAAACTGAAAGAACTTAAGAAGAAGCATATGATGCTGCTCAGGAAGAATATGTAGAAATTGTTGCACATTGGGAATAAACTCATTATTTAAAAAAAGTTAGCAAGTAGAGAGAAAGAGTGATGCATTTATCCTGTATTTCCTATATAAGCTATATTGAGTAATAAAATAGTAGATCGGGGAAGTTTCCTTTATAGAAATATTTCACCATTTCTTCTGTGCTCCGTTCTCACGGTTCTACCCACTGCACTATCTTTTTCATGAAGGGTAACAATCACATGTTAACATTTGAATAGTTTTGCTTGCTTCCTGCTGATAAAGTTTTAGCATTGGAATAGACTATTCACTTTCTATTCCTTGTCCATTTCAGCCCAAAATGACAGTACTTCCAATATAACTCTAAAAATATTTTGGGTCTCCTCTAGGTCATTTTAAGTGTTAGTTCCTTTGACAAAGGGTAAAACCACATATCTCTTCAAGATTAAGCCCTTCTGTACCTTGGGCTACTGCTGAGACTGTTGAGATAGAACACCTTTCAGCTCTTAGGACCACTATTATTTGATTGAGAGGATCTTTGAGGTATATCCTTAATTTTCAGAGAAGGGCTTTTGTTTAATGTAAAGGTACTCTAAGGTATTACCTTTCATTTTTTTGAAAGCTTAATAAAAAAATTTGTAGTCATACTCTTGGCTTCATCTTTAAGCCCCGTTTGTCTTGCTAACCCTAGATTTAATCATTGCTCCACCATAATTTAATTTTAGTATCATTTGCCTGCTGAAGAGGCTGAGAAACTTCAAAATCATGATGTTTTAACAGTTTTTAAGTTTTCCTTTGTTCTTTCTTAACAGTTTGTCACTGTCCTCTTGCATTTCACTCTAAAGCTCAAGGAAAAAAAAACTACAACAGGTGGCACTTCTTTGATTGTAAATCTTCTTACCCAGATCACCCAGTTTATTAGTTATATTTTCTACTTTCCATATAGCTGTAGGCAACAGTTGTTAAACTTATTGCCACTACATAACGAAGATCTCCTTTTCTCCAATTTCCAATAAAATATTCTTCACCTTCTGGAGAGTTCTTATCTACAGCATGCTCAAAGTCCAAACCTCTACAGGAGGTAAGTTCAAGGTACTCTAAGCTTTCACTAAACTCTCCTCAACATCCCTGTCCATTCCAAGACCATTCCCATATTTTACGTTGTAGTTGTGGCAGCACTCTACTTCCAGATACTAACATTGATAATAGTAAACTATTGCTGCATTAAAATCTGTCCCATACTTTTTCAGATTAAAACAACAAACATTTATTCACCCACATTCTAAAGGTCAAGATTCTGAGAGTGGCTGCTTAGTTGGGTGGTTCTGTTCCATGGTCTTTTATGAAGTTACAATCAAGCTGTAAGTCCAGACAGCAGTCTTTGCGCTTAAGGATTGATGGGCCTGCTTCCGAGTTCATTAACATGGTTTATGGCCAAAGGTTTCATTCTCTCGTTATGCAGGCTTCTCAATAGGGCTACTAATGATATAGATTCCCCATACTGAGAGATCAGATATTAAGAGTAAAAGAGAGAACCTACAAGATGGGAAGCCACATCTTTTTTTATAACCTAATCTTGGAGTGACATGTCTCTACTTCTACTGTATTTTATTCATTTGAAGTGAGTAATGAAATACAGTCTATACTCAAGGAAAGGGAATGTGGAGCACAGTTTGCTACTATCTTTCTTTGGAAGTTAAATATGGTTAAAGAAATTGTGTATGGATTCCAGTTTCACAAGGGGTCGATAGTGGTCATTCTGTAACATTCATTAGCTAAATTGGAACCTAATGTTCCAGCATGTGTTGGTAATGTTCAGATAAGTTTGACCACAAATAAAATAGCAAAAGCTTTATAAGGTGTAAGTTAAACGGTGAAGATTTACATTGTCACTGATTGTCTATCTCGACATGTTGGTGTGTGGCAGAATTCAGGCCTGAATTCTCTACTTACCACTACTTACCACTGGATTTCCTTCATTTTATTCTCCACTTCCTGGGCCAGATATATGTAGACTTCAGCAGGAAAGAGCACTAGCTTCCTCTATGATTCCTCTAACGTCATCAAGGTTGTAGGCAGTGAGACCCTGGCATATGTCCAGTTTATCCTCTCTCCTGCTCCACACCAAGCTTTTCTTCTCAACTCTTTGTCCTGCTGATTTAAGGCAATTACAGACTGATCAGCTGATACACAGTAGCATATTTTCACAGTGTTCTTTACCAGTTCCCACAATCAAATAAGGTCTAATTCTCACAATAGCTCCCTTACCCACTATTAAGTGTTCTACTTTCCAAATAAAATGTAAAAGGATACTATTGCAGTCTAATTACTCAAAATATATCAAGATAGTTCCTGGACATATAAATGCTATGCAGTGGTTATGAATGAAGAAAATGTTATTAACTCTCCAGACATAGGGGTTCACATGTGGATCCTTTTTCCTACACTAGTAAAAATTAGCTATGAGTCACTTGGACTCTATTGTCTCTCTATTTTGAGAGCAACAATTTGGAAAAAAAATTACTGACAGAAAGTACATGATTTGGTCACTTCACACTTAAAAGAAAATCTCAAGGTATGCATTCTTTATAACCTCCAAAATGAAATCTAAATGATAAACCAAAAACGCCCATCTCTCATCAGTACCATCCACATGTGTATATTCAAACACATCCGAATTGCCTACTTTTTTTCAGAGTCATCATGTTTGTTAAGCACATTGCCCTTATATATGTTATTTTCTCTGCTTGAAAATACCTTTCACTGGCCTTTTCATGGATACTATCTTTTAATATTTTAAGAAAACTATCATGAAGCTTTACTACCTGGGTTAGATTCCCTTCCTTTTTTCCATACTCTAAAATACACTCTCACATAGTATTTGTTGCTTGTATTTTATCTCTTTGTCTTCCTTATTACATTGTTTGCTAAATCTAATGAATAAGTGGAGTAACTTATGTGACATTAACTATAAGGATGAAATATTAATTAACAATATGACCCTGGAACTAAGGTACCATAACTTACATAATTAGAGACTACTGTGTTCATTCACTGCCTTTCTAAAAAAGGTACCACCCTAACAGCAACTGAGCATTGTATGGATGGTTGTCTCTGATGCTTAGAATTGCAGTCATTCAGTAAATATGAAATGTAGAAAATATTTTTAACATAAACCACAACGAGAATGGACAGATAGACAATATACTTCTGTAGCACTGCAAATGAAATAAAGAAAGTAAAATGTTCTTCCGGACATGAAATGTAACAATTTTCTTTATTATCTGAAATATGTTGGGAAAGCTGTTAATATTTTAGTTTTGGTGAAATAGAAAGGTAGGGAAAGACATTAAAGGCAGGGAGAAACCAAGAAATGTGTTTTGCTGCAAATACTTAATAATGATTATGTGCAATTCTCCTTCTAACGCCAGACATGTTGTGATATAGAGTCAGTTGCTGACAATGGGTCTCTAAGTAAACACATAATATGGATTCTTCCCTCATAGAGCTACACTTTTCAGAAGGTGCATATTTGGTGCAATAAAAGGTTCTTTTTTCTCAGACCTATACTATCGCCATAGATACTGGAATAAAAGCAAATGCAGCCTAATGAAGCAGTTGCTCAGAGGATTTGGAGAAGCTATAGCCTAATTTTCCATACCCATTATTTGCCATGGAACTTATGAATACAATTACTAAAAAAGTAATCGTCTAGTAATTACATTTAGTATTAAGGATGGAATGAATAAGAGTTTTGTTTATTCTACTTAAAGACTTGCCTATACTGGCAATTTTGTACTCATTCTAAGACTACATTTACAAGTATATGGAAATGATAATATTTGAGATAGTACTCTCAAAGGCCTCCAAATCCTTTTATTATATGTTCACTGATGAATGATATTCTTTAATTATGCACAAAATTAATATTTCATAATTTCATGTATGGGAATACATGCTAATATCCTTATTATAGCTGACGAATTGGCAGCATAGCCAACAATTCTGGGTTTTAGTTTTTTATTAAAAAAACAAAACAAAACAAGAAAAACAGATAAAGCTCAATAAAGTTACTATGAAAAGAGTAAACCACATGAAGTGTGTGGGTGCTAAGCAACTTTATGTAATAATATGTAATAGCTACTATATTTACTTTTGCATCTAAATATTCACCATCAAATTATTTCAGAAAATAAGTTTGAATGGAAATAGAGGGGAGGGAAAATTGAGGAACTTTCAAACGGTAGGAAAAAGGCTTGCATGACATGCATAGAGTTTCATTAAATGTTGAATAAATGGATTCTAGCACCAGACACAAAGTATGAGAACAACAGAAGTAGCTTGGGACCGCCAGGACCCAGATATTTTAGCTCGTTTAACAGTGTTACATTCCAAGTGAGGTCATTAAGCAGTTAGAAGCTCAATTTTATCGTCTTGTAAAATGGAATGACAATATACATCTCATTAACTGATATGGTGTGTTCCAAAGCCCCCATCATAAATCACATTTCATTGAGTTGCTTACATAATGAAAATAAAATTATTATCAAGGAATCGGGGTCATAACTAAAGGAAAAAATGAACAGATAAACTGTATTATTATTGTCCTTTTTAAGATGAAGAACCTTGCTCAGAAAGTTGATACGCTGACAGTATATTGTAAGTTTCAGGCAGAAATAGTGATCAGCAAGTTCTCTATACACAGTGACTGATACATAGATTGGAGTTTGTAAGTATTAAATAATTTGTTGAAAAATAAATAAGTGATTTACACATGGTCAGAGGGAAACTGGATTGCTAAGGAAGTATTCAAAACCATGACTTTGTGGCATCAGTGCACCCTCCTGTCTTGTTAATTCTTCCTCCCCCACGTTTTCCTCACCTCTAACTCCTCTCTCTCTCACCCTCTTTTTCTCTCATCTCTCTCTGCCTCTGTCTCTGTCTCTCTGTCTCCTCTTTCGAAGAGAACGTATTGAGTGGTACACTCAATCTTGACTTCTTGTGGTAGTACAGAATGTGGATATCTGTGAAAATGCGAAAAAGTGGCATGTAACCAATAGGTATCTCACTAACTTGAAGCCCATCCCAGAACAGAAAACTAGTATAACACAAAAGAATTTATTCTTTTTTTTTTAAAGGTCAGGTTCAATACCTTTAAGGTATAAGTAGAAAATGAGATAAAATAAATGATTTTCAGAAAAAAAATAATAAAATAGGATAACAACTAATTCGGAAATTCTATTTAACAAAAATGTCCCACTTCAGCAATATTCCACATCTGTTTATAATTAGGTGCTCTTTACTTATCTAAGGAGTTGTTTCTCCGACCTTCTATGTTGCTTCCTAGATTTTCAAAAATCAATTTTTAAAAATCTAATATTTTCAAGGAAGCAATCAAACTATTTTTAGGAGTTAGTAAATTTGTCTTTAGGGCCTAGGGAAACTAACTGCAACTGCACTCCCAACTTTTATGGATTTATGCCTCTATTTCAAACAGAAGCTCAAGAATATGGTTTTCTACCCAGAATGTGAAACTCTGAAAAGAATGTTTGATTAGGCTGACACAATTTTAAACTAAACTGGAAATAAATATGCACAGATTTTATTGTACCCTCTTTAACAGGAAATGACAATTCTGCTTTGGCTCAAAGATTTGAAATGTATTTTATAGTACAGGCTTTTGGAGAGAAAACCTTTTGAAAAACTCAGGACATAATCAATCCGTTGTCAGGCAAATGCATGTTTTTAATATTGTTAACTGATATGGCATTTACATTTCACTTCAGGTTTCTAGACTTCGTGTATTCATTACATAAATATAGAAACAATGTAATACAATATTTTAATTAACAATCTGCTCTTAGTGGAACCTTGATGCCAATCTCTCAGAAATATTTTCCAAATTTTATTTTGTTACCTGCTACAATATAGCAACCATCATATATATATTCAGTAGTTAAGCTAACTTTGCCTAAGCTGGGAAATTAAATTTTCTTCTACTTGCTTAATTTTCTTTATAAATTTTCTATTTTTTTACTTATATAATTCTAATATTCCAAGAATGTTTTCCTTTGAATTTTCTTAAATTAGAATTATATAGAATAATCACAATATCAAATCACAATACTAAAGTCTCTTTCTATTCCTCCCCTCAAATTTTCCCCTTATATTTGAACTAGAATAGTTCTCTTGGATCATTTCAAGAATAAGTAGATCAGTAAAATATTGACTTGCCTTTAATAATGCAAAATTGACTATAATGGCTATAAAGGAATAATTTTCACCAGTTTTGTCTGATAACATCAAGTTCAGATGATTATGACATTTTTATTTTATTCTGTTACGTCAGTTCATGTCAAAAAACACTTTGTCCATATGTTGTGTTTTTAACATGTTCTATTCAAGTTTCTTTTAATTTTTTTAACAAAATAACTTATACATGATTTTAAAAGCATCTAATAGCACAGAGAAGCTGCGATAAAATAATCAAACCAATTCCTAATGACAAATACTATTTACTTCTTAAATTATCAATTCTAATTTACTATGTAATATACTTGGATTAGTTTTTGATTTATTATCAAAACATTACCTTTTCACTCTCTCATCTAAAATATATAGCTCTAGCTCGCTTGCTGTAACTCTACTTCCCTTCTTATGTTTCTCAATTCAGTTGCACAATTATTCTCAGTCTCTCTTTCCATTGGTCAAATTTGCATTTTCAGTGTACCAAACCTTCCATTTCTTCTTCCAAACACATAGATATTATAGATTGACTTCCCATTTTGTCAGATGCAGATATCAGTATTTATCTTTTCCCTCATCTTCTCTTCCTCTGTTTTTAGTCCCATGTCCCAATCTCAGTGTTGTAAGTATGTTTTGTATTCCCATTATATTTTAATTCATAGTTAAGTTTTCTAAGATTGGTCTGTGGTTTTTGTTTATCTATTTCTTTGGGTTTTTATTTTATTGTTGTTGCTCTTTGTAAGTAAAAAGCCAGTAAAAAACATCTAATTATCATAACTGTAATTATTTTCAGTAAGAAATAATATGCTGTGTAGTGAAGAATTAACCTTACTCGAAGAGAGGTCTGGGCTTTGCCCTTGGCCACAGGGGAGGTAATCTCTAGGACCAAAGGAATGTCAGGCTTGATAGGAATGTCTTGGTTTGCCTAGAAGCTTTGTCCACTGCCAAGTCTAACAATGTGATATATAATGGAGTCTTTGAGACACGTCATATAAATCCTCACCTCTCAAGAACCTGCCAACTAAAGCCATTAGCCTGAACCCCCAGCTAGCACCTGTAGCCACACAAGCAGTATGTAATCAAATACTAATAAACTGTAGATACCAAAGAGTCTAGAGAGCTTCTCTGTTCGGCAAAACACAGTACTGTGTATACTGTCACCATCATGGCCTGGAGCAGGTTATGCTGCCCGTGACCCCACAGGGAGAAGACAATCAAAAGCTCCATGTTTGGATTGCCTGAACTTGGTAGACTTTAATTGCATCCTTTCACTATTTTAGAAAACATAAGTATAGCACTTTCCTGAGGTCTAGGAGTCATTTTAATGAAATATTTAACCTGTGGATAGCTGTGGAGAACCCCAAATTTCTAGGCAATTGGTCTGAAGAGTGTGCCAGGGCTCACAAACCTGTGACGTGTCTGAAACAAGGGCAATCTTATAAGGACAGTTCCCTCAGACTTTGCAGTTTGACTAGTACATTACATGCACCGCAATAACATTTCCTTCTCTAGGACTCCAGATGTTGCTATTATGCCAATGAAAGTGACAGTTTCAACTTTTTTTATTTATTTTTTATTAACATATAATGTATTATTTACCTCAGGGTACAGGTCTGTGAATCATCAGGCTTATACATGTCACAGCACTCACCATAGCACATGCCCTCCCCAATGTCCATACAGCTTTAATTTTAAATGGCTTTTTTCCCCTACATTTCACAAAATGTTCCAAATCATAAGACATTATGGTTTATTTTTCCTGTATTGGGATCATCTTTTTTTTTTTTTTTAAGATTTCATCTATTTCTCTGAGAGAGAGAGAGAGAGCACGAGAAAGAGAGCATGTATAAAAGTAATTGGGAAAAAAAAAGAATCAGTGGTAAACCTTACATTGTAGTTATAAGAACATCTTTAAACTGGATAAGATTAGAATATGTTAAAAATAGGGAAATACGTATAATCTGGAAATTGTTTCCTCACAAATGACTCTGACACTAGAATGGACACAGCATAAAAAAGAATTAGTGTTTGAAGGAAACTAAAAGTCAGAGTCATAGAAAGGATTCATATTGAAGCACATAAAGAAACCAGAGTAAAAATTAGCAAAAGATCATAATGATATATGAAACAAAATTAAAAAGTCTGACTTACTTTTGACTGGAGACCCAGAATAAAGGAAGAGAATGAACAAAAGCATTATTTCAAGAAATACAGGCCATGAATTCTCCAAAACCAAGTACAAACATCGAACCACAGGTGTAATAAATTCTGTACACCCTGAGAAGTATGAGTACAAAGAAATCTACATCCTGGTACATTAGAGTAAAACAAGCAAAAACCAAAGATAAAGAGAAAATTTTAATAGCAGCTATGAAAACTGACACATTGTTGTTGTAGGAACAACAATATAACTGATGGTTGACTATTCATAGAGGTATGGAAACCAGAAAACCATGAAAAAATATTGCTAAATGCAGACAACACAAAATACTAAGAGTTCTACATTCAGAAAAAATATTATTATAACTTGAGACAAAGTAAAAATTATTTCAGAAACACTAAAATTAAGGAACATATCATTATCGCACCTTCACTTAAAGAGAATCATTCTAGGTAGAGGTGCAAGAAACAGGAAGAAAAGATTATACATGAAAAGGCAAATGTTTGGCTTAAATATATTGGATATGGCTAGACAAAATAATAATTATAATGTAAATATTAAATACATGTAAAATTAAATACTCAAAAACAAAAACAAATGTGGAAAAATTTTAGTATCATTGACATTGCTTGACCTAATAATTTATAATAAAGTAAGTCAAGAACCCATACTTAATTTTTGTTCCAACCACTTAATAAAATAATGTACATAAAATAAGCTGATCATATAATTTAAAATGTAATTCAAAAGAAGGCAAGAAATTGAAGTATATACCAGAACAAATAGTAAAATGGTAGATTATAAACATTATATATGTGTACATGTGTATATACATATATGTATGTAAGTAAGTACTAAATGTCCAAAAACTAAATACTAAACAAAAAGCAAAGATTATTATACCAGAATTATTTTTAAAAGTGAGCTATAGGGGCACCTGGGTGGCTCAGTGGGTTAAGCCTCTGCGCTTGGCTCAGGTCATGATCTCAGGGTCCTGGGATCGAGCCCCACATAGGGCTCTCTGCTCAGCAGGGAGCCTGCTTCCCCCTCTCTCTCTGCCTGCCTCTCTGCCTACTTGTGATCTCTCTCTCTCTGTTAAATAAATAAACTCTTTTAAAAAAATAAAAAAAAATAAAAGTGAGTTATATATTCCTTATCAAAGATACACCTTAAGTGTGTGTGGACATATAGAGACTAAGAATTAAAGGATGGAAGTCGTCCAAAATGGTGGCATAGGAAGATCCTGAATTCACTTACTCCTATGAAGATACCAAATCTACAACTACATATGAATCATTTCCCTCTGAAAAAATATCTGAAAACCAGATGAACTTATCTCAAAAAAAGATAAAAGGACCATAGTGAGACAATTAGGAGAAGCAGAGACACAGTCTTGGTCCCAGTCAAAAACCCCACCCCTGACACAACAACACACTACAGGGAAAGATCTCACTAATCTGGTGCTTCTAGAGGAGTGAGGGGTTGGGCCCCACATCAGGCATTCCAACCTTTGGGATCTACTGGAGAGACTAGCTCCAGAAAATGCCTGGCTTGGAAAACCAACAGGGCTAGCATCCAAGGAACCCAAAGAGCTATAGGAAACTGTGATTCTTCTCTTAAAGGTCTGGCATGTGGGCTGACCCACCCTCAGACACATCAGAAAATGACAATTTGAAAAGTATCTAGACTATAGGTGAAGGAGATTCATTTGCTGGTCTGGAGGCATCTACTCTAGAAGTAGAGGGTAGTTGGACCTCTCTCTGGAGATGGAGGTGCTGGCACATGCCATTTATGTGCTCTCCCCTTGCACTGCTAGCACTGGAAGATATGCTAAATAAATTTGACAAAGTATTGATATGTACATATATTAAATATATTTATTTATATATATTAAATATATATTAATATACAGAATATACAAAGAATACTTACATATCAAGGAGAAAAAACAAGTTCAAAAAGAGATATCTAAATGAGAAAAAAACAACCACTGATAACATGCAACAGAATGAATCTAATAAACAAACTTAGCAAAGTAAGCCAAATTGAAAAATGCAAATACTCTAAAGATTCTATTCATAGAAAGTTTGCTAGCACAAAGAACCAACCAACAATTTCCAACTTATGTTGGAAATTGGGGAAGTCATTATCCTTGGTGTGTTGATTAGTAACTGGAAGGAAGCACAATAAGGATTTTGGCATATTAATAATATTCTGTTATTTAGCTTACCACTGATTACATTAATATGTTCAACTTATAACATTCTAAAATTATAACATAATAATTTATAATAATAGAATATATAACATAATAATAACATAAAATTCAGCAAACTATACTATTTTTTATAAATAAATATTTATATTTATTTTATATTTATATTTTATATTTATTTATAAATATAAATATCTTTGTATGATATACTTAATAGATTATCAGTCTAGGTATCTATATTCTAAATATTATTCCAAGACTTTCCACCTAAAATAATACTTATCCAAGATTTCCATTCACAATAGCTTCTGGTGAAGCTGAGCGAAATTAGACAAGGCTTATAAATTTTGTTTAGGAGTACCTTGCTTATGTGTAAATTTATATAGAGGATAATTTTACATTTGGTACACACACACACACACGACACACACACACCTGTAAATGGAAGTTTAATTTATGTAGTCAACATTTCTCCAAGCCTTACAAATCTAGAAAGTAAGGATGGAGTTAAAACAAAAATCACAAAAGCAGTAACTATTTCTGAACCTCAGGTCCCCACCTGTACTTTAAGTAGTCCCAGCCTTGTGCAATATTGTCCTCACTAATCCCTTCAAGTCATATCCTATAGTCCCCAGGTGTTCTTGTCATCTTACAGAAGCTTTGTCAGCTCATTTCCCATCTATTATTTTCTTCCTTGTCTCTTTCCTGCTTCAGAGGCCTGTGCTGCCCATAAAATTTCATAAGATCAGCCACAGCAGTTACTGCCTCGGCTAGCACTCATTCTTAAAGTGCTCTAAAGCTTCCCCACTGTGTGAAAGCCACAGTGCTGTGACAAACCAACCATGCCTGACTCTATTCTTATATACCAGAGTCCAGGGCACATCTATGCTCCTGACATTTTTGCAGATGCTCAGTGCTGGATTATGTGCCATGATTCAGAAATGTACCACCTGGAATTAGGGACAATAATAAAAATGTACATAGACAGAAGCCTCAATATTTAAAAATAAAGCAAACAAACCAAAAAAACATTCTAACACATATAACAAACTCCATGGGCACAGGATATATATTTTGTGAAAAATATGAATTGAAAAAAATTTTTGAAATGTGTAAGTGCAGTGCACTGACATTTTAGGAGCACAGTTAAAAGGCTGCATGTGTGAATTCTATATGCAAATGTTTATAGAAATTTTTCAGTGCTTATTTGTTCTTGCTTCTTCATTTTTCCATTTTAACTATATTTCATATTGTACTAGACTCAAAAGTTGAGACTAAAGAGAAATGATTAAAAAGTAACAAAAGGAAGAGATTTATTAACTGTAATATTTGAGATCAAAGTGTGAAAGCAATAAATATTCTAAAATTTCCATTCTGAAACAACTACAATAATATCATTCTTGGAGAATGCCATGAACGTAAAAGCAATTCATTAATACTATTCTAATTATTGTTTTTAATCATGTTTGAAATAAGAAGATGAAAATCATAATAATGTGAGATAAAAAGAGTAAAAGTAAATTATAATAATAAATGTTATTTAATGGTGAATTACCTTATTTTTATAAGACATACTTAATGAAAAGTAAAATTTTTGAGCATATGAAAATATGCATGACTTAAGAAGGTTGACAAAGAGTAGATATGCCAAAGAAGAATTTCACAAAACTGACTATCCCAAAAAACTCTATTTCACTTGTCAAATCGCCTGAAAATATCAAGACTTACTGACAAGACTCTTTATAACTCAAAGGTACAAATTTACAAGTTATTGAGTTTTTCTGAGAGGCTAAAATATTCGAAGACCTGTATAATAGCCAAATAATACTAGGGCTGAAGCAAGATCAAGCTATCAAAAAAGGATAGCTTAAACCATGCTATAAAAATAAAACCATGTGAAAGGAATCACTGAAGATGAATTCTTCTAAGGATATTTCATTGGCATTTCAAGTGCATTATTTATATTTCCAGTAAAGCCAAACAGTCAAGTAAACTCATAAACTAACATAGCTTTATATCTGGGAGACTATGTCAGAACCACCATAAAGGGCTGTGTTAGATGTGTCATTGATGAGGGAGACCCATGGAGAGAGTGAGTAAGCATGTTCCTGCAGGTAGGTGGGTATCCTTACAATTAGCTCAAAGGTACAAACTAAGGAGGATATCATGAGTTTGTGTGTGTGTGTTATGGATGATTAGGAATGAATTCAAAGTCATGAGTTCCATTTCAAATATCTACATATACATAAAACAGTAAAGAAAATCTAAGCATCTAGTAGAGAAAAATGCTTTGATGATTTTCACTTCTGAGAGATAGAGGGAAAATGTTTCATCAAATGGTAATTTACAGAGTTGTACATTTCACTTTCCACTTTCCATTTTCTCCCAAGCATGTTTGTGACACCTACAAGGTTTACAAATGACATGAGCATAGTTAAAATATTCCCTATTGTCCTACAAATTCTTACTTTAACTTCTCTTTCTTGTTTTCTAGATGAACAACTATGAATTTTACTCAATTATTTATAACAAATGTAATCTACTCTATGGCATATTCTATGGGGCTAGGAGAAGTACAGTAATAATTGCATCCTCATTTTTAGGTCCAGAAAAGGCACTCAGAAGCCTCCCACAATTAAAGGCTTTGGCCAGTCTCTCTGGTCTTCTATTCACATTGGTTATACTGCTACCTGTTTTGTCCATGCCACCATGATTTCCGAAAGGCAGATAGATAGATCTATAGCTGTCTGACAATGTAGATCTTTGCCGAATTAGTTTCCTTGTCCATATAACCATTCTTCTTTGAGACCCTATCATAACACTTAGGACCTCCAAAGTAGTAGGACACAGCTAATTCTGGAACCAGTGAGTCTCCACCAATCCTTTCCAGATCAGAGAATGTACTTTCCCAAGCACAGTCACACTTTGTTGTAGCTCCAAGTTGTTATTCATCTCCTTTTCTTTTATTAGAAATTTTTGCTTGAACTTTCCAATGAGGAGTTGGGAAAAGAAATACTTCTTTTGAAGGAAACTTCTTCAGGAAGATTCATTTTTTTTTTTTTAATGGGGTGTCCACAGCAAAGAAAATGATACGATTTGCTATCTTCTTGAAACAAGGAAAAAACCAAAACAAAATAAAAACACAAAATAGCATTTTAATTAATTATCTTGTCATTCTCCTGCCGTAAACTTTACTGCAGAGACAATTCATTTCTCACTCATTTCTCACACACTATATATATACATATATAGTATATATGTATGCATACATAGTATATACGTATAAAGTATATATGTGTGTGAATATATATATATATATATATATATATATGTGTATATATATACACATATATATATATTTTTTTTTTTAAGAGCAGGGAATAAGGTAGACTGCTCAGGGCAATGCGTCTTTCACACAGTTGCTAACCACTTCAATGTTGTTTTCATTTATTTTTCTTGTTTCAGTGAGTATAAGCCTTCAAGGGTAACCAGTGATATTTGCCTCCTAGCCCAGTTCTTCCAATCAATTCCTTCATTACAGAACTCTTCTCAGTTGTTGAGCATACAAAGTTGGAAGGGGATTTTGTATTGTCTAAATTTAAGGGTATCTTTCCAATCCTTCCCTGAAAGCCAGCCTATTGTTAGAAGGCAGAACATGAAAAGTCCTGCTATAATTATGACCAGTCTCTACCAATAAAAGCATCTATTCTTCAGTGAGTGATTCAGCCATTTTTCTCTCCCTGCTGATGACTGAACTTGGTGAATTTGGAACTCCACAAAAGTAATGGCTCCTTGATCCTTCTTTTGGTGGGTGATGAAGCTGTTCTTTATTGCAGACCTATTACAGAGATTCAATATATATTTAATAAGTGAATTATAGATGGATGGATGGGTGATTCAGAGTGGAAAATATGCAGATAAGCCTTCATTCTTATCTAAATGAATGTGCCATAAAAAGGCATAATCATCCTTTGGAGAAAATAACTTGAATCCAATATTCAGCAAGTAAAATCCAGCTTTCGTTAGAGTCATTGTTCAAGCATATATTAAATACAAATAGAAACTGATTTGTTGCTGAAGGATAACAGATTATGATACCCCAAATATGTCCTTCTGGTTATTGATTATTCTGAACACTTGAAAAACAATAACTGAAGATAAAGGCTTTCTCTGAACTCTCTTTATCTGGCTGAAGATAGATCCTCCTAAAGGAATTCAAGTGTCATAAATCCCCACCTTGAGTTCCATCAACCAGGGAAGATTGACAAGGACTCTAGAGGTCTATACCTCATCCAGACAACATTGTCACAAACTATCAAAACTACTTCTTATTCTTTTAAGAGTCCATTCGTCTTTCCTAAAAAATAATTTGCTTTCCCCTAAGATACCTGCATTCCCCCTCTGCTTTCCCCATTAAGATAATATTTAATCCTGAATTTTAAAGCCATCTCTTTGAGTTACTCATTTTCCCCTGGGTATCTCCATGTATACGTGAGGTGTATATGTTAATAAACTTTTATTTGTTTTTCAACTCTTAATCCATTTATTATCTTGAGAGTCTCCATTAAGAACTCAAAAGGGCAGAGGAAAATTATTTCCCCCCCATCCTGAAGAAAAATGGTCCATTTTTCATCCAGAAGAAAATTCATCAAGAAGAAAAACGGTCTCTTCAACAACATCGGTTGAGCATCTACCTTTTATCAGCTAGAAATATTTCTTAGGTACCCAAATGGCTCAGAATGGAAAGGTGAAAATATCATAAGTGTGTTCAAAAGTATGTGCCATGGGATACTGTGGCACAAACAACACCCGAATCTCAGTGACTTAACATAATATAGAGTATGTTTCTCTCAACTACACCTCCAAAGCTAATCAGCCAGGGGCTCTACTTCACGCAATCATTGGGGAATTCTGTGCCACAGTAGTGCCTTCATCCTGTAGCCGCAAACCTGCAGCATCCTCTGACAACATGGTGGGGGATAACGCATCCACACTTAGAACAATGCACATCATTTCCCCTTACATCATTTGCCAGAACTAATTATATGACCCCAATAATCACAAGGGGTCAGTGAAGTGGACTCTCCCTTCGTTCCCAGAAGGGGGAGAATTTGAAATAAATGGGCTCTGGAAGTGAAGCAGATCATTATTAACGCCATGTGTTACATTCAATAGTAAAATTATGCTCACAGACCTGAATACATACCTTATCGTTAACTTTTAGATGCTATACACAAGTGACTTTATCTCCTGACTTTGCTTCTCTATCTAAAAGTGAGAATAGGGGCGCCTGGGTGGCTCAGTGGGTTAAAGCCTCTGCCTTCGGCTCAGGTCATGATCTCAGGGTCCTGGGATCGAGTCCCACGTCGGGCTCTCTGCTTGGCGGAGAGTCTGCTTCCCCCTCTCTTCCTGCCTCTCTCTCTCTACCTACTTGTGATCTCTCTCTGTCTGTCAAATAAATAAAATAAAAAATAAAACAAAAATAAAAGTGAGAATAATGAATTTATATGGTGTTTGTGAAAAATATAGATCCTAATGGAATATATAAGGACCATTTCAACAAATGGCAGTGGTAGTAGTTTTTCTTATAATATACAGCACCACAGAGGTAATCACTGTCTAGAGCAGTCGTAGTCCTTAGCTACATATTGGATTTATCTGAAGAGCTTAGAAAATAATAATGCCCAGACTCTACACTTAGATTTTTATGTGGTGAAGCCAAAGCACTGGTATTTTTTAAGGATTCTAATTTATTTCAGCATAAAAGCAGGGTTAAATACCTCTCTAGTAAGATGAAAAATAAAATAGACATATATGGTCAATATTAATTTATTGTCTTTCTCAGAGTTTCTTTCCTTTTTCCTTTATAACTCAACAAACTACATTGTTTGAAGAAGGAAACAATCATGTTTTCTATAGTGAAATACATTGCTATTACATTTTAACAATCACATTCATTTTACAACAAACAAGAAAATAGATGCTATATAAATAATTGTTTTCTCATGGTGAAGAACCAAAAAAAAAAATCCATAGAAATATAACATCTGGATGTACAGTAGCTGAGTAAAACAGGGGAATCATTTTGAAGTGTAATATGTATTTCCAACTAAAACAAGAGATCTAGGTTATGTTTCACATATACCCTTAATAAAAAAAAACCTCCTAGAATGCTTTATTGATGGAGGTATACTCATGAGAAAAAAATTTTACCTGAAAGTCTACAGTGACACAAAAAATAGCTAATATTGTGAGGAATAGTCTAGGGCATAAATATACAGCTTGAATACTCATTCACAAACAAAAACTGCTACTATATAATTCATTAAAAAGGAAGAAACAAAGCATTGTTGGCAAAAGCACAAATTACAATTTAACGTAGCAATTTGGGAAGCCATGTTAAAATTTAATTTTGCACATAATGATGACATGATTGATGACACTCCATCCCCTTAGTTTCTTCCTCTCCTTCTTTGTCCTCTTCCTCTCCCCCTTGTCCTTCTCCTTCTTTTTCTTCTTAATATACCATTAAGGATTTTAAAGCATAAACCTACACTCTATGGTTGGCATTTTTATACAAACCATCCCCATCATCCATGCCACCGTTTCATGCTTGCCTCAAGTCATCATTAAAACATGGTGAATGAGCAAGCTGTTTAGAGTATGAAGGTATTTTCCCTGAAGTATTTACATCAGGATATAATCTCCTGGCCTTAGGTAAACCATGACAGAAAAGAACACCATATATTATTCTTTTCCTTCATTAGTTAATTGATTTGGGATTCAAGTCAACAAATCTACTCAACATTTATTATACATAAAGCACTGTGTTAACAATGTCATTGTTCTTTTTTTTAACAATGTTATTGCTCTTAAATATTTATTTATTTAAAACCTCTTAATAGGTTAATTTTGTATATAAAGTACATGAATGTATATATATATTTATTTATAAATTTATATAATTTGTATTTAAAGTTTTACATATATCTAAAATACACAAATAAGCAAATCTCATTTAACATTAAGTGTTTGTTGAAGACCTGGTATATCCAAAGCACTATCCTAGTTTCTTAGATACTGTGTTTTGTGCTATTTTTAGCATTTTATTTTTGTTTTGTTGTTTATTTTTCATTTCTTACCTAAATTATGAGAGTAGTCAGCAAAAAAGGAAATATTAACTTACACAAGGAGAAATGAGGGGGAAGTAAGTATACACAAAACATTTTGCAGTAATAAAATTGTTTGTATATGTAGAGAAGAGCAACCAGAGAATCCACATACTCCTTAAGTTTTTGAATCAATTTATAAAGTAACAACTAGTTTTATTTTATTATTATTACTTAAATGAAGAAATGCTACATGCTTGTGAAGAAATGAAAAATATAAAATGAAGTAGTGCATATGTATATTATATCTACTTCAATTTAAACATACAGTGAAGGAAAAAGATAGGAAAAGAATTATGGATAGAAGTGATAAATACCAGCATTACAAATGACATATTACAGTGATGTAATAGTTGTTTGTTTAATTGTAATCCGTGTATGTGGGAGGTAAGAGGGTAAAACCTTTAAGAGAAAAAATTTTCAAAACCATCCAGATATGAGTTATAATTCATTTGCTGACCCTTGGACCTCTGTAGCTTTGGGCATAGTTTTTGAAACCCTTGTGTTTCAAAGGTCTTAATAAGACCTTGTGTCTCAAGGTCTTAATTATACAGTGAGATCAAGTCCCATCTATTTCATAACATTGTGAGATGCAATTGTTTGGACTAAAGTATATGGTCAATAAACTACAACAGAATGATAATCAAATGTAGTGAATTTAAAGCTAATACATAGGAAGAAAATAGGAAAAAGCTACACATAATTAAGTAATTATAACTTGAAATACTAAAAGCAAAAGTTTATTGCCGTGGACCTCCTAAAGAGTGAAGACTTGAAGTTTAGTAAGTCCAATTAAGGAAGAGCAACAATTATTACAATAAAATTGGATAGAAGGCAGCATTATTTAAATCCCCATTGCTAATATTAATAAAACACTCATGAACATAAGTTGACCAATAAGTTGACCAATATTAACACATTTGCACTACTTTTATATATTTTAAGGTGAACTGAAATTTTAAAATATTTTTCAAGACTGTCTTTTCACCCTCTGCCATTTCACATATGCTATTGTTAGAAAACATTGTTTGCTAAAAAATGGAACACTAAAAGTTAAAAATGTGATTTCTGTTAAAATGAATAGTATATGTTGATTTTTTTTTCTATCTTCAACCATGACAATAATTAATGCTCATGGCTGGAGTAGAAAAGGTCATTTTTTAGTGGAACCATTATTGATTTTTCTAGGGGATTCAGAGTGTTATTATCAAGGGCTCCATTGTCTTTTTTTCCAAAAATCATATATAGATATATCTTAAATTTATGTTCCTTAGTTTCTGTTTCTCTTTTACTGTTTAGCGCTTGTTTGATAACTAAGATCGGGCTTTGTGTCAGTGAGAAAACTATTCTTCAGATTTACATTTCAGCCACTTCTAACAATGTGTGACTCCAGAAGAGTATCAAAGGTAAATAAGATATTTGCACTTAAAGATTTTTTAATATAGTACAAAAATAGTGTTTTATTGAAATAATGCACCACATTGCTGTCATAGTAGAATTATGGTCAGTATGTTAGAATAAGACAGTTGTCTTTCAAATCTCCATTTTACACACAAAAAAATGGAAAAATATGAAAAACACTAGTTTAAAACAAGAATCAAGAGAAAAAGAAAAGAAGAAAGAAATATCTCAGTTTCTAACCATGAAGAGGAACATGTTTGTAAACAAACAGACTATTGCTGTATAAGAAATAATATCAAACAGTATATACTATTTGGGAAACAGATGCATAGATCTTCTACAGTGCAGATTGGAACTAAACCCCACAAACGTAGAAAACTAAAAAGGCCGGTCTACAGCAAAAAAGAGATTAAAAATATTTGGCACTTGGCTCGGGGATAGTCAATAGACATAGGCCACTGCTCTAGGGCTGTGTGTGAAATAAGAGACACCTGAGAACAAACAGTATCCCATTACCATTTCCCATGACATACAAAAAACCTAAGCCAATAAATGAAAATAAAGCTGGACTGAAACATGCACAATAATTACACTTGAAAAATAATATATTTACTAATTCAACTTGCATTCTTACAAGGTGAACATGTCTTCGTTTATGGACACAACATTTTTTCATGTTAAAAACAATGACAACAACAGTAACAACTTGATATAGCTTTAGAAGCCTGCACACTTGCAGCAGGAGGCAGGTATGGGAACATGTACAGCAACATTTTTATTTTGATCAACGGCAACAAATAGAAAGAATCCAAAATAAATCAAAAGTAAAATGAATATACAAATTATTATTTATTTATACAAGAAATTACTGTGGAGAAACCAAATATATAAGCAATGTTTTCAAGTAAAAACTCAGATTAATACTAAAAACATAATATTGAAGAAAGAAACCCATAATACAGAGGAAAGACTACATACTACATGGATCTAATTACATAAAGCTTTTTTTTAATGGCAAAAGTTAACAATAGAGATTTGTAGTTATGGGATGCAATAGGGATGCACAGTTATGAGGTAAATTTTAAAGGGAATAAAGAAAATATTTGCCACACAAGTGAGCTTGTGGTAACTCTTAAGAGAAAGAGATGTTATGATTGGGTTGTACTAAAATAATAAATATGAAAGGAAGTAAGCTAGAGCATATAAAGGGCAATGATGAAGATTCTCAAGTAGGCATAGTTTTACTAATTTCTTCTGCTAAGTACAACTAAAAGCCCTGAACATTATGCAAAGCAAACAAAATAAAACAAAAAAATGAAGATGACGCTTCAAAGGTGGGAAAAGGAAGTCATAGCTGCTAGGGAAATGGGGACTGGAGAAAAAAAATAACAATATATTAGTTTTCTGGGTTTTATTTTTGTGTCATATATCCCAGACTTGGAATTAAAGATGACTGCAACCTGGAAATGTCAACAGGCACAGACAAAAATATTTCCCAACAAGAACTGTTCTCTTTAACCAAAGGAGCAAGGGATGAGAAACTTAGCAAGCAGAAAAGTTTTAGATAATGACTGCTCTACTCTGCTCTATTCTACTCTACTTGGGCCCCACTCCCATTTGATCCAGCAAGTGAGGAACCTAGACTTCTGCCCTTGTAAGGCTGTATAGGCACCCAACCTCTGTGGGGGTGAGGTCAGAGAAGGTCAATTAGGGGGCTGGTGATTTCATCCCTGTTGGCTGATAACAAGCCCCTCCACCTTGGTATCCCTGGAGACCATCTAGGGAGAAGCCTAGACTTCCACTCCCAGCAGCAATGTGGAGCTTTCCACATTTGGTGTCAAGAGAAATTTAATGGAAAACTTAAACTTCTATCTCTCTCCGGCAGTAACAAGGTGGTTCCTCCTATTTCCTATTCTCATGACAGACTATTGTCAGAGATAGCTAGCTAAAAAAAAGTTTAAGGAAATTCAAGAGTCTTAACATAAAAGAATATGCCCAGGTTTCAACTGAATATTATTCATCATACCAAGAACCAAGAAAGATCTTAAATTGAATGAAAAAAGAAAAGAAATAGATATCAACATTGGGGTGATAGATATGTTAGAACCATCAAATTAAGATTGTAAAGCAGCAGAAATAATAATTCTTCAATAGGACATTGTGAACACGCTTAGAACAAATGAAACAACAACAACAAAAACAAAAGTCTCAACAAAGAAAAAGTCTCAGCTAAAAATAGAAGATACAGAAAAAATAAAAATAAAAATAGAAGATACAAAGAAGAACCAAGTGGGACTAAAAACAAAATAACCAGAATATACAGGTCAGTCTAGTTCACTATGAGAATGGAAGTCAGAAAAAATAATTATATGAACTGGTAGAGAAAACAATAAGAAGATAAAACAACAGCAAGATAAAACAGACTGAAAAAAAAAAAAGCAAAACAAAAGAAGAACAGAGCCTGAGGGACCCATGGCATTATAAGAAATTATCTAATATTTGTATCACTGGAGTCCTAAAAGGTGAAAGGAAAGAGTGTTAAGGTGAAAAATACTCAAAGAAATGATGGCTGATAAAAAAATGACAGACAAATTTATTAAAAGACATAAATGTACAAATGAAGGAAACTGAGAAAACACCAATCTAAATAAACCTTATGAAATCCACACCAAGATACATTCATAATCAAATGTGTATGTACGTGTATGTATGTTTCTAAACAATGTATGTTTCTAAACAAACAGACAAAAAAGCATCCTGAAAACAACATGAGAACTATGATACCTTACCTGTAGGAGAAAGATTTCTTATGAGAAACCATGGAAGTCAGAAATGGTACAGTATCTTTCAAGTGCTCAAGGAAAAGAATTGTCAAACAGAACCGATATTCTACAAGAAATACACTTCATCAGTAAAGGAGAAATCATGACATTCTAGGTGAAGGAAAATAAAGATAGTTTCCTGCTAACTTACCTAGTGCTAAAAGATAGTCTAAAGAATTTTTACAAACAGGAAGTGATAAGAGATGGAACTTTGGGAAACTAGAAAAGAAAAAAGAACACAGTAAGCAAAAATATCAGTAAATACAGTGAACTTTTTTTCTCTTGATTTTCTAATTAATGTTTTTGAATAGTGAATTTATATTTTGATAGTTGGTGCAAAAATGTAGCACTGTGTGATATGGTTCTATATAGAAAGGAAATATTTTAAAATTATATCATAAATGAAGTAATATGAAAGCATGTAGAAAAAAGTAAGAGTTTTATAGTCCACTCAAACTCATAAAGTGATGATGTTAGTAGACTGTGATAAGTTTTGTATATATAATGAAATATTGAGAATAACCACTAAATATATATAAAAAAGATACCCCAAAAAAAGAGTAGATAAGTTAAAATGGAATTCTAAAAAATGTTCACATATGAAAGTAGATAAAAGCAATCAGAGAAAAAAACAGAAAAAATATTAAGTGACAGGCTTAATTCTCAGCACATCAGTAATTGCATTAAATATAAATAGTATAGCTACACTAATTAATAGGCAAGAATTGGCAGAATTAAATATAAATAGTATAGCTACAATAATTAATTGGCAAGAATTGGCAGAATACTTTTTAAATGACCCAGTTAGTAGCTGGGGCACCTGGGTGGCTAAGCCTCTGCCTTCGGCTTAGGTCATGATCCCAGTATCCTGGGATCGAGCCCCAGCTCAGCTCTATGCTCAGCAGGGAGTCTGTTTCTCGTGCCCTTCCTGCATTCCTACTCTCTCTCTCAAATAAATATTTAATTAATAAATAAATGACCCAAGTATATGCTCTCTACAAGATACTAATTTCAATTATACTATATAGGCAGCTTATACTCTATAAAGTAAAAACAGAAAAATATATCATGCAAATATTAATCAAATGAAAGTAGGACTGGCGACATTAATACAAAAAAGTAGACTTTAGAGCAAAAATAAGAGTAATAATAATAATGAGACAGAGAGAAGCATTGTATAGTGTTAAAAGGGTCAACCTTGCAAGAAGATATGGAGCTTCTAAAAATGTGTGAACCAACCAATACAGCTGTAAAATGCAAAAGTAAAAGCTGAAAACACTAAAGGAAGAAATAGACAAATTCACAATTGGGGATATCAAGACTCTTCTCTCAATAACTAATAAAACAAAATAGAAAATTCACCAGGATATCGAATAATTCAACATTAAAATCAACCAACAGAATAAAATAGACCTTTATAGAACTCTCCACCCAACAAACAGCAGAACACATATTTATTTTTAAGTGCTCTAGGAACATATAAAAAGTAGATCATACACTGGGCCATATAAAAAAGTCAACAAATTAAAAAAAACAAACAAACCTGTAACCATAGATATATTATGTTTTCCAACCACAATGGGATCCTATTAGATATCAGTAGAATCAAGATAACAGGAAAATCTCCTAAAATTTTAGAAGCTAATTAACAGACTTCTAAATAATCCATGGGGCAAAGGAAAAAATTCCAAAGGAAGTTAAAAAATACATTGAGTGAACTGAAAATGAAAACGCAGCATATGGAAGTGGAGGGTTACAGCTACAGCAATGTTACCAGGAAAATTCATAACTGTAAATGTGTGTATTAGAAAAGAGGAAGTCAAAAAAAAAAAAAAGAAAAGAGGAAGTCTCAAATCAATAATATAACCTCACATCTCAAGAACCTAGAAAAATAGAGCAAAATAAACCCAAAATGAGCAGAAGGAGGTAAGTAATAAAGGGTAGAAATCAATGAAATAGGAAAAATAGAGAAAAATCAATGAAATAAAGAGCTTGGTTTTTTAAAATAATCGGTAAAGTTGGCAGATCTCCAGTATGACTGACAAATAAGAAAAGAAAAAGATATACATCATGAATAGTGGGAATGAAACAGTAGAAATCACTACAGTCATAGTAATCATCAAAAGTTAAGGAAATTAAATTCATAGAAAATATTTTCAAAGAAGGAATTTTCCGGCACAGATAGTTTTACTGCAGAATTTAACCAACTGTTGAAAGAGTAATTATCACCAATTATATAGAATCATTTTAAGAAATAGAAGAAAGGAAGATACTTCCTAACTTATTTTTTGAAGTTAGTACTACCATGATACTATGATACCAAAACCAAAGTACAAAAAAAAAAAAAAAAAGAAAAGAAAAGAAACCTACAGTTCAGTGTCTCTCATGGATATAGATGCAAAACTTCCCAGAAAAAATACCATTATAGGACTTAGCAATATGTATAAGAAGATTTATGCAAAATGATCAAGTGGGGCTGATCAAGTCTGGCTCAATATTCAAAAATCAATCAAAGTAATCCACCACTTTAACAGGCTAAAGAGTGAAAATCACAAGATCATATCAATAGATGCAGAAAAAGTATTTGATAAAATTCAACATCCATTCATGAATACAATTCTTAGAAAAATAGAATAGAGAATACCTTCTTCAACTTGATAAATAACATTTACAAAAAACCTACAGTTAATATTATACTCAATGGTCAATAAACCAAATTTCTTCCTCCAGAATCAGGAAGATGACAAGGATATCTACACTTACCATGCTCATTCATTATGGTACTTGAAATTTCAGCCAATGCAGTAAAGCAAAAAGGAAATAAAAATGCAGCCAGATTGAAAAAAAAAGAAAGTTTCAAAAAAAAAAAAAGTTCCTATTTTCAGATGACATGATTATGTAAAAAGTCCCAAGTAATCTAAACAACAACAACAATAACAACAATCATTCCTAGAGCACACTCTTTGAGTTCAGCAATTTAAGAAGATAGAAAAGAAATATATAAAAATCCATTGTATTTCTACATATTACCAATGAGTACATGGACTTTGAAATTAAAAACACAAAGAAATTGATAATTTCTGTACCAGAAGAAGATGTAGAAATATAATTTCAAAACTTGAAATTGAAGCAATACAAATAAAAAGAATAATTTATTATTTCAATATAAGTCGCATTTGTCAATAAATAAATTTTTAAAAATTAAACCAAAAGAAAATCATGAAAAATTCAATTTCACTCAACTTAAGAAACTTGGATTATCAAAAATACTATAGAAGGAAAATGATTTAAAGAAAACTTCCACATTTTCTGAGAGAATTTGTAACACAAATAACTGAAAAATAATCTGAGAAAATGTAAAGAATGCCTATGAAGGGCAAAAATAATGGATGGACAAGAATCAGCTTCCTCTGCAATGAGATGCTATTTCATGTTTGGTAGATCTTTTTTAAAAAAGCCACATTTAGCAAAATGTGCTAATTTAGCAAATGCCACATTTAGCAATTTAGCAATTGCCACATTAAAATCCACATTTAGCAAAAATGTGGAACAAGGAATCACTTCTAAGCATAGGGATTCTCAAGGCACTATTTGTTGAGTGTGGACAGTGGATGGACTGCTTACCTAAATGCAAAGGTGACAGGAAAAGAGAGGTAGTGGCCAAATCATTCATAGCTTTAAATTATACTGGATTATATCCAAAGGCAAAGAGGGGCAATTTGAGTATTTTAAGAAGAAAAATGACATATCAGGGTTTTTTTAAAATATTTTATTTATTTATTTGTCAGAGAGAGAGAGCACAAGCAGTGGGAGCTGCAGGCAGAGGGAGAAGCAGGCTCCCTACTGAGCAAGGAGCCCGATGCGGGACTCGATCCTAGGACCCTGGGATCATGACCTGAGCGGAAGGCAGACACTCAACCAACTGAGCCACCCAGGCGTCCCAACATATCAGTTTTATGTTTGTAAAGAAAACAGGAGTTAGCTTAAAGGATCAATTAGAGAAGAGCAAGAGAGGAGGCCAACAGTTAGCATTACAGTGAACAGGAAATGTTTAAAAATGAAGAATAAGAGTTGTTGGTATAAAAGCAATATTAGGGGTGCCTGGGTGGCTCAGGGGGTTAAAGCCTCTGCCTTCTGCTCAGTCATGATCTCAGGGTCCTGGGATGGAGACCTGTATTGGGCTCTCTGCTCAGCGGGGAGCCTGCTTCCCCCTCTCTCTTTGTCTGCCTCTCTGTCTACTTGTGATCTCTCTCTCTGTCAAATAAATAAAATAAAAATCTTTAAAAAAATAAATAAAAGCAATATTATTTTTCCTAATTTAAAGTCTTGACACAATTACAAATATTTTATTACTAATTATAAAATTATGTTACTATGTAATAGGAGTAATGAAAAATCCCTAAAGCAATTTTAATCATGTCCTTGCTTTCCAAAAATAAATTATTTGATTAGAACCTTGTTACTAATTTAATAATTTTTAATTGATGACTTATAGCCTAAAGGATTTTCTACCCAAGTACATAAAAAAACCAATTGTGAAATTAGTAATAACTTAATGATTCAAGTAACAACTGTCTAAATTATAGCATATTATAGATTTCCTGGATTAAGCCTATTATACTTCATATTATTTTTAAATTTTATTTTGAAACTATAAGCCATCTGCTTTAAAGTATAAAGCTTTAGAAGATGAAATATCCCTCCAGATAGATTCTATGAATACAGGAGATAATATAAAAGTGGCTCCTTTTGTTTTTATGATCTATAAAATTCAAAGTTAATTCCTCTAATTACTTAATATCCAGATACTTTTATATTTCACAGGAATCCTATTTGATTATAAGATTTTGGCAATATTTTAGAGACTACATGAAGAAATAACTGAATAAAGCAAAGAAAGCAAACTATTAGGAATTATCTCCATATTTTTATTTTTCCATGTCACTGTGTTAAGCATTTTACTGTCCTATGCATTTTGGTTTAGTCCTCTGCCTTATCATTTGATAGGCACAAGATGACTTATAATTAGAGAAATCACATTTTCATTGACTGTGTTCAAAGCTTAGGTAAGCATGAGGAGGGACGAAAAGACATTCCCCTCATGCCATTCTTGTCTGCATCAGGAAAGATTTTTTTTTTTTTTTTTAAATCTCTGAAGCAAGGGCACCTGGGTGGTGCAGCTGGTTAAGTGGCTGATTTCAGTTCAGGTCATGTCCTGGGATTGAGCCCTGCATTGGGCTCCTTGCTCAGCGGGAGCCCGTTTCTCCCTCTCCCTCTGCCTGCTGCTCCTCCTGTTTGTGCTCTCTCTCTGTCAAATAAATAAAAATAAATAAATAAATAAATAAATAAATAAATAAATAAATAAATAAAGCCTCTCAAGCAGACTTTATTTATGTGTCATTGTCCATCCCTTGATCAATCAATCCCTAGTAAAGACATAGGGTCTCCATGATTGACTCAGGTTAATCATGATGTGTCCCTTGGAGCTGGATGCATTACTTCTCAAGCAAAATAAAAAGCGATTAGTTATCTGCAATAGAAATGATGCTGGCATGTAACAGGGAGGTCAACTAACATTTTCTGAAGGCCCGTCTGTGTCACTTACTGTGCTATAAACTTTCTGTAGATTAAAGGAGAAGAGGGCAAATCTGGTACTTAAGGAAAAGTAGTATTATTGCTATGTATTCTGTTTTTTCTATTATTTTTAAGCATTAATACCTTAACAACTTTAATATATTTAAGTGTTAATGTATTTAAAAACCTGAATTCAATAAATACAACATTTGTAAAAGGATGCTGAAAGAGCAGCAATATCTCAAAATCTTCTGTATTATAAATTAATTTAAACATTATTTTAGAATGCATAGGTATTTGCAGGGTATGAATTCAGGTACAAGTGAAAAGTTTCAAGAAAATATGCCTAAGAGACGCACACTTATTGAGAACCGAGTTTTCAAAATCTAAATTTTAATACAAAGTAGTAAAATGAAAAGTAAGTTTGAAAATAATAATGTGTAAGAGGGTTCCCCTTTCTCCACATCCTCTCCAACATTTGTTGCTTACTGTGTTATTGATTTTGGGCATTCTAACTGGTGTAAGGTAGTATCTCAATGTGGTTTTGATTTGAATCTCCATAAGGCTAATGATGATGAACATTTTTTCATGTGTCTATTAGCCATTTGTACGTCTTCTTTGGAGAAGTGTCTGTTCATGTCTTCTGCCCATTTTTGACGTGATTATCTGTTTTTTGAGTGTTGAGTTTGAGGAGTTCTTTATAGATCTTAGATATCAGATTTGTCTGTAGTGTCATTTACGAATATCTTCTCCCATTCCATGGGTTGGCTGTTTGTTTTGTTGACTGTTTCCTTTGCTGTGCAGAAGCTTTTTATCTTGAGGAAGTCCCAAAAGTTCATTTTCGCTTTTGTTTCCTTTGCCTTTGGAGACATGTCTTGAAAGAAGCTGCTGTAGCTGATGTTGCTGAGGTTACTGCCTATGTTCTCCTCTAGGATTTTGATAGATTCCTGCCTCACGTTGAGGTCTTTTATCCATTCCGAGTTTATCTTTGTGTATGGTGTAAGAGAATGGTCAAGTTTCATTCCTCTATATATAGCTGTCCAATTTTCCCAGCACCATTTATTGAAGAGACTGTCTTTTTTACACTGGATATTTTTCTCTGCTTTGTTGAAGATTATTTGACCATAGAGTTGTGGGTCCATATCTGGGCTCTTTATTCTGTCCCACTGGTCTATGTGCCTGTTTTTGTGCCAGTATCAACCCTCTTCTACTGTTGGTGGGAATGCAAGTTGTGCAGCCATTTTGGAAAACAGTGTGGAGATTCCTCAAGAAATTAAAAATAGAGCTACCCTATGACCCTGCAACTGCACTACTGGGTATTTACCCCAAAGATACACATGTAGTGCAAAGAAGGGCCACGTGTACCCCAATGTTCATAACAGGAATGGCCACAATCACCAAAGTGTGGAAAGAGCCAAGATGCCCTTCAACAGACGAATGGATAAAGAAGATATGGTTTATATATACAATGGAATATTATGCCTCCATCAGAAAGGATGAATACCCAAATTTTGTATCAACATGGACAGGACTGGAAGAGATTATGCTGAGTGAAATAAGTCAAGTAGAGAGAGTCAGTTATATGGTTTCACTTACATGTGGAGCATAAGGAAAAACATGGAGGTCATTGGGAGAAGGAAAGGAAGGGTGAATTGGGGGAAATTGGAGGGGGAGATGAACCATGAGAGACTGTGGACTCTGAGCAACAAACTGAAGGTTTTGGGGGGAAGAGAAGTGGGGGGTTGGGTGAGCCTGGTGGTGGGTATTGAGGAGGGCACTATTGCATGGAGTACTGGGTGTGGTGCATGAACAGTGAATCTTGGAACACTGAAAAAAGAAAAGAAAATTAAAAAAAAAAGAAAATAATATTGTGAACTTAGATGAAAAAAACACTGATTAAAGCATTTTTGGTGTGTTGTATTTCTTCTTTCCTTTCTGATCTTTAAATGTAGAGTTTATACTCTTTTGTACTCCTCAGCTCATAGCACGCTGTATTCATATGTCCATTCGAAGTTATTCCTTTTGTATTTTATTTACTTTGTCTTATACTATTCCATTTCATTTTGTTGTGTTTTATTTCCCCCTTTCTTCTGGTCTGCTTCTCCATACCCCTTCATCCCCATATGGACCTGCTCTCCTTATCTAATGTTAAATGGGAAATATTCATGAAAACTTATCAAATATGGAGTATTGTTGAGTAGATCTGCTTTGATTTACAGACATACTTAAATATGAATCGCATTATTTTACTCCTCTTTCATTCTTGGCACTAATGTTTTGAGATAAAGCCATGCTTCTTTATGTTTCTAAGTTTTTGCTCCTTACTGCTCAGAAATATTCCACTCACATTTTATTTAAGCATTCTTCCGTATAATGCTCAGTTTTGAAACCTGCAATTACTCATTCTTAAAGAGTAATGATTTGACATGCCCTTACACAAGTTAGTTTTTTGTTTTTTTCCCTACGCATAAGTAGGATCAGTTTGTGTGTCATCAGCATATTGTGCGATAGCTCTCTAGGGATTTAGAAGATGATATCTAATACAGAGAATTAGGTTAACAAAACTCTTGGAAGGGCTTGAGATCATATAAGAAAAGACTGCAGTTGCACTCAGATTCCCTCCTGGCTTCCATGGCATCAAGATGAAGATCTGAAAAAAAAAAAGGAGAAGAAGAAGAAGGAGGAGGAGGGGAAAAAAGAGGTGAGGACCTCAAACTACCTCTAATGTTCATGGGTAGGTGACTCAGAGGAGGAATCTCAAGGCTGCTGAGATACCTCACATCTTCCAAGTCCCATACCATTGCCTGTTGCTGTCACAATGGCTCCTCTATCTTCCAAATCACATGCTACCACTACTCCTTGGAGGAATCTGAACAATAACTAATACAGCAAAAATTCTGGAAAATGTATTCCCATATATCCATCATACTCCATATGATATAGAGGAGAATAGAGAAGAGAGTAGAGATTACAATTTATTTCCAAAAATGAGTATCGAGCATATCAGACTTCAGTGGGTGTAATTTAGACAAATATTGCTTTATTGAAGTCTACAAATGGTTGGTCATCTTACATAATTTTGGTAAAGCCTGAACTTGATCTCCCATGTCCTTGTCCTTTACTTGAGCTGATACACATTTCTGTCACTCAAGGTACATGAAACTAGGATCTTACAAATATTTTTCATCTTTATTTCTCTGATTTCTAGTAAGTTCAGAGTATCTATTCATATGCTTATTAGCCACCCAGGCTAAAATGTTTAACTGCTCATTAATATGTGTTGATTATCTTCTCTTGCTTTTCCTAATTATTTTTATTTAATTTAGATGTTCTTAAAATTTTTTAGATATCCATCACTTGGCCATTTTGGATGTCATAAATATCTTCTCCCACAATCAATCACGTTTGATTCTTAACATCACTTAACATTTATTGAATAGAAATCATCATTAATCTTAAGGTTTATAACTTTTGCTTTTTTTTTTTTTAATTACTTCTCTAGCCTTTGATGTATAGACCCCCACATTTTCTTCTATTAATTTATTATGCTTACCTTTAAGGAACTTTCATTTCTATATTGCTTGATATTGTGAATTTGAATAAACATACATTAAAACTGGATTCATAGTCTGCCCAGCAATAACGTGACTGTCTATTTTATGTAACTGAATTTGTAGACATTGCTTATAGTGTCATGGTAGAGTTTTACTCTATTTCCCGAAATTTCTGATCTTTGTTTATAAATTCATTTAAAGTTTGTTTGATGTTTCTTGGCATATTTGCTTATTAATCTAGAAGCAGATCTGCTGGGTTACAGAATGATCTGCTCAGCTACTCCCCTCTCAAAACTGAGGGTCCTTTCTCTGCATTCTATATGTTCCTTCCTTTGTTAATCAACAAAATAAGGAAGTGCCCACCAATCTTCTTTTGTATGGAGGAGAGTAACTTTGTGATGGAAAGCTAAACATGAGCTAAAAATAAACTCTTCCCCAGGGGACAGAAATAGAGATGCCATGTCATTTCTTGATAATGTCAATAATAAACCACTCTTCCACTCACCACTCCTTCATAAAATACAGCATCTTGAGGTTGTGTGAGAGATTCAGTTACTGTTTTTTTTTTTTTTTTTTCAGTTACTGTTTAAAGTATCTGTATTCTCAGGTGTACACTGATCAATCTTTCAGAATAGCTATGAATCCAGAATAAAATTAAAATATTTCTATAAAAATAGTTGAAACCACAACCAGGCATCTTATTTCATGGACAGAAGTAAAGTTGAAATAACATTTTATTTTATATTCTAGAATTCATTAATTTGCTTTTACAACAGAGAACAAAAATTATATGCATTTATATGCAATTATATGCCTTTCCACCTACCCACCCTACTCACTACAGATATTGCTTCTGCCTGCTCAGTCCCTGCGCATTTGCTGCCCCCATTGTTGATAGTGGAAGGGTAAGTAGGACTGGCAGAACCAGGAGGTGTACAGTCAGTTATATGATGAAGGGAGAGCTGCTGTAAGAAGAGAAATTAGAATATTGGAAGGCAGAAGAGAAGGAGTAAGGGAATGAAAGCAAATAGGAACACATGGGTCTTGAGACTGGGAGTATTTAGAAAATGAGATCTGGGGGGTGGGAGGGTGGGGGTGACTGCTAGGCTTGTGAAATACTGAGAAGACTTAATGGAAATAGAATTGGAGAGAGAGGTGGTAGAAGTCAGTATTAAAAATGTGTTGGAGGAGATTTGCTCCTTTTAATGCTTTACTGAGGCTTAAATTCTTTAAACTATCTCAATTTTCTAAGCAATTCTGGTGATTATTTAATTATAACTGTGCTCAGACCTGGCTGAGGATAGCTCAAATTTATTTGGGTTCACTAATTCATTTTACCCTTAGAATAAAAATTTCTAACAAGTAAATGTGCCATTAAGTTATATTCCCTTAACTTATAAAGACTGTGTGTGCGCATGTGTGTGTATAATCTTACAAGAATTTAAGGACAATTTCCCTACTGATTATATGGAATTCTGTGTTATATTGCTGAAGCATATGCTTAAAAAGTCATGGAAAAAGACCTTTTTGAAAAAGTTACCATAAGAGCCTGTATTCTTACAACCTAGGCAGCTAAATGATTTCTATACAATGAACTTATGTTACCTATTTTGATGGATATAAGTGAAAAATCAAATCTAGATTTGTAAATAAATGGAGATAGTACATGCTTTAATCTTATCAACACAATTAGTTAACTCATTCTGATTCAGAAAACTCACAATACCCAAAACTACAAGGTGGTCCTAGGACTCTGTGGTCCTAAAGACTCTTTTAGGGGATACATGAAATCAAACTATATTCATAACAATGCTAAGATGATATTTGTTTTTTTTACTTTCATTCTCTTATGAATATACAGTGGAGTTTTCCCACAGTTATGTTTCATATGATACTGCAAAAGATTAAATGCAGTAGATATGAGAACATCTGTCTTCTATTAGGGAAGATATTTTAAAAGTTTTGATAAACCTAAAATGATTTTAACCTTTTCACTATTTTTGTTTTAAAAATATAGTCATTGCTCCATAAAATATCTTATTTATGATGACATATAACGGTTCATTATTGCCAGCTTTAAATGAATAATGAGTAACTGTTCTTACGTGTCTCAGTTTTAGTTTCTTATGTGGTGAGTATTAATAGATATACTCGCCAACAACCAAAGCTCTTTGGGATCTTCATAATGTTTTAGAGTGCAAAGTGGTCCCAAGACCTTCAAGTTTGAGCTTCTCAGTCTAAAACTTTTAGAATAAATAAATAAATAACTTGGCTAAAGAATTAAAAATAGGAGATGATGAAAGAAGAAGAAAGAATAGATAAAAGGAAGAAAAGAGAATAAATAACACATTGCAAACAGAACTGAAGGAAGGATGTTGGCTCACTAGATTTCATGTGACATGTCAAATAGACAACAATATCTCTCCCATTGAAATAAATAAAACACAAGAAAGATCAGAAGTCTACTGTCTCTACCCACAAAACTACATTCATACTCAACCCATTGAATAATATGAAGTATGAAAAGTAAAATACAAAGACCTTTAAGATTAAAATATAATAATCACTACTAAATTTCTTATATTTCATTTTTGGAGTCATTAGGGCACAGCAGTTTCTTTTTATTAAGTTTTTTTTTTATTTTAATTCCAGGATAGTTAACATACAGTGTTATATTAGTTTCAGGCATACAATATAGTGATTCAACAATTCTGTACATTACTTGGTGCTCATGATGATAAGTGCATTCTTTAATCTCCATCCCCTATTTCACCCATCCCTCCCACCCGCCTCCCCTTTGGTGACCTTCAGTTTGTTTTCTATAGTTAAGAGTCTCTTAGTTTTTCTCTCTCTCTTTTTAATCCCTTGCTATTTTGTTTTGTTTCTTAAATTCCACATATGAACGAAATCATATGGTATTTGTCTTTCTCTGACTGACTTATTTCCCTTAGCGTTATACTGTCTAGCTCCATCCATATCACTGGAAATGACAAGATTTCATTCTTTTTATGGCTGAACAGTATTCCATTGTATATTTACCACATCTACTTTATCCATTCATCTATTGATGGACACGTGGACTGCTTCCATAATTTGGCTATTATAAATAATGCTGCAATAAATATTGGGGTGCATGTATCCCTCTGAATTGGTGTTTTCTATCCTTTGGGTAAATATCCAGTAGTGTGGTTATTGGATCATAGGGTAGTTCTTTTTTTTTTTTTAACTTTTTGAGGAACCTCCAGACTGTTTTCCACAGGGCTGCATAAAGTACAGCCCTTCTACTTCATGATAGTTTCAAGAGTTCTATTAATAAGAACAAATAAATGCACGAAAATAATTAATTAAAAACCTTGAAAGTCACTGAGTGATTTTAAGAATATGACACAGAGACATGGTACTTATGGCAGAATAAGCATGTTTTTGTCTTTTGAAAGTGTATAAAATGAAATGTTGCAAAACCAAGTTTCCCCAGTGTATATGTAACTCATAGAAAATATTAATAAGCTCATCACTGTGCCAATCTGATACCAAATCACTAAGTCTACTTAGTGCTTATAATATAGTGTTGCATTGATTTAACGATGCTATTAGTGATATTTGCAGTGATTGGACTGGCATAAGCAATTAGTACTTAGGATACTGTTTCTCAGTAGAAAAAACACCTAATTCCACTAATTGCCTCTAGTTCTGCTTCTATTAACTGCACACTTTGTACATGCTAATAATCTTATTATCAGCTGTTGCTGAGATAATTAAAAGTCATGTCTATAAGCATAAGCCAAAATAAAATACATATTCTGCTCAGCTTTTTATATATTAAATAAAACTTTGGCAGACCATATCTAGACATTCATCATGCAAAAGAATTAAAAAGATGTACATGCCAAAGTAATTTATGACAAGCTCAGAGGTTGTAAAAATAATTTTGCATTCGCATTATAACAGTTAAGAATCATACTAGTCCATTGGTTAGTATAGAAAATATCTGCTAAGTTTTCAGAAAAGCATTGTTCATTCTTTGAATGTATCCCAAAAAGACTCTTTTTATTTCCTTTTGTTTTCCTGAAAACAGCTAAGATACATTTTAATTTGCTATGCAAATCTCAAAATTAACCTGAAATACATTTTCTTTTTTGTTGGTATTTTACTATTTCAGATTCTCCTAAATCATTTCTAAGTAAATGATACAGATTTAGTGGAGAACTCTTCTGCGTCTCTTTTTTTCATTTGTTAAAGAGGAATTATATATGACATCATGTTTGTACCTAGGAACAGTGACTTGAATTTTAAGGTTTTATTGTTATAACCCATCATTACTGTCAATGTACATATACTGGACATTATTTTACAATTATGAATGTCATAGTGTATTTTAGTTACATTCACTTGTGTTATTCATAAAGAAATAAGGATATTAGGTCTCACTAATCTTAACTGAATTTTATTAAAGGAGAGTCATTCTAATTGGGACCAATCCAATGAGCAAGTTTTTATATGCTTTTAATTTATTCCTTAAGCATACAAACTGTCTACATTCTCTCAGTTGGGAATTGGTAGTGTTGTATTGCTATAAAATGATACACATGTTACAGTAGGCTCCGTGTTATAGTGTGCTTTTTGTTTAAGAACAAATAATTCTTACAATTTAAAAGTAAAATATTATGTATGTATATGGGTATATACAAAATATATCTAATTTGTATTTGGATTACATGCCAGAAATTGAATTGCTAAAATCTAATCTTTTCTAGCAACAATATCAGCAACAACAGAAAATAATTAGATGATATGTTTGAGAAATATCTCTCCAGGAATAAAACAAAAACAACAATGACATACAAAAACCTTAATTAAAACAAAAACAAATAAAAAATCAAAACAAAAAACAAATTGACTTCAAGTTCAATTCAGCCAAATAAAGAAAGTTACACCACGTGAAACTTTTGAAATCTTTCTCTATGCTTCTATTTCACTGAAACAAACATCAAAATTTTGATGATCTTTTCACATTATCCATTGCCTTTGAGGCATTTTTCATAACTGTAACATACCTGTGTATACCCCTAAAAGCCAAGTCAAAATTGAATGTTTAATTCCTACCTTCTTTCACTTCTTGAAAGAAGTGATGCATTTGTGCATGCTCTACTTCTCGAAATTATCTCCAGCTTTAGTTTCCTTGACAAAGTTCAGTGGCTCTCCTCTTCATACAAGATAGTACCTTCTCGGTGTTCACAATTGGTTCTTACTTCTCTGTGACTTTAAAACATGGCTTTCCCTGAGGTTCCATTGTTGGCCCTGACCTCTTCTTATGCCATCATTCTCAAGGTAAATATTTTTATTCCACGTGTCAGCTACCAAATGTACCTGATTGCTTTAAAAACAAAATCTATGACCTCTAAACATAGGTACTCCATATTATTCAGCACAACTTCCTTAAATATTGCACAAATGAATCTATATCACTATAAATTGAACTCATTATCAATCTCCCAAATCTATCCTTTAACTACTATATCTTAGCTAAACTCACTACTTTAAAGCAGCTAGAGTTCCATTTTTGCTCTGCTTAGCACAATGGGTTCAGTGTAATTTATTGCTTACTTTATTAGATCTTCCAATGAAATCCAAAGTCCAGGAAAGCTGAGTCTATTTCTTGTCTATTTTGCTCACCCTGGTATATCTACTTGTGTGGTCCTAGAAGAAAAGACTTAATGCACAGTGACTCCTTTTTTTTTTTTTTTTAGGATTGATTGATTGATTGATTGATTGATTTGACAGAGAGAGAGAGATCACAAGTGTTAGAGGAGAGAGAGGAGGAAGCAGGCTCCCTGTTGAGCAGAGAGCCCGATGTGGGGCTCGATACCAGGACCCTGAGATCATGACTGAGCAGAAGGCAGAGGCTTTAACCCACTGAGCCACCCAGGTGCCCCTTAATGCACAGTGACTCTTGTCTGTCACCACCTCACATGCCCAATTAGTCCACATGTCCTCTTCATTCTTCGTCCTAGAAGTCTCTGGGATCCACCACCTGACCACATTTCTAATCTCTGCTTTTATGATCCGTGGATACAAATATAATAATTCCCTAACTGATTTCTCTGATTCAAGCCTATTCATCTACAGAATTATCTTCTCCTGATCAAAACTTTTCCATAATTCCAGTTCCTTACGATAATATATAAGTATTTTCCTAATGGAACTGCTACTTACCCCAATAACTTCTGCTCTATACTTTCCAGGGGCTGCGTCATCTACCCATATTCATTCATTTTAATGAATTTCTGGAAAACATGAAACAGCACACTGTGCTCCTGTCACAGGGCTAGATAGGTATAGATATTTATATAAATATCAATATAGATATCTATATAAATACAGACATAGAACTTGAAAGATATCAATATGGGTATAGATATAGATACATATAGGTGTTAAAAGGAAGCAGAATTTTGGACCTCAAAATATGTCTCTTTGGTATAAAGACTATCCCGACCTGGTTATTTTTAAGATACTGTAGACAGAGCAGAAGCTCTGGAAACTGAGTAGAAGTTACCTTTTTGCAAAACATTTATGTTACAAGGGAAATCTCTGTTTGTAAGAATGCCTCTTTCACTGTACCAGAAAGAGGAGGATAGCCAATTCTCTGGATGCTTTATCAATGGCGAAGACATGGACTTACATGTACTGGGTTTTCCTTCCTATAATAAGTTCCCGCCCCAACAACTTATTTTGCCTTTAGCAGAAAATGGCATTTCAGGTGAAGGCTTCAACCATTTTAGGAAGTTACTCAGTTTTCCTGGGTATTTCCCATGTATACAGGAGATACACAGGTTATCAAATTTCTGTATTTCTCCTCTTACTTACTCTGTCTTTTTATTACAGGGTGTCTCAGCCAAAAACAAGAAGGGCAGAGAGAATTATTTTTCCTCTGAGACAATATGTGGATGTGGATATAGATGTAGTTGTAGACATAGATATTTTTAATCATCTCTGGCCAATTTCCACTCATTTTTCTCAACCATTTCAGATGCATATCCTTGGTGAAGAATTCCCACCAATGTACAGAGAAGTGTTCTCTCATGCCTTTCTACAGAATCCTGGGAATATCTCTGTTAAAGCACTTTGGAATTGCATTTCCTGCCTACACTATAAGCTCCTTGAGAGTAGAGATGGTATATTTTGGTATATTACACAGTGTCATATAGTCAGTAGTAAACACACTTGTTAAAGGAATGTGCAAATTAAAACAATTACTATTTGTATTATCATATCAATCTACCATGTGAAGAGATAGAAATTTAATTTTATTTATTAGGTAGTTTTCTATTTTTTAAAGATTTTATTTATTTATCAGAGAGAAAGAGAGAGAGAGAGACAGAGCACAAGCAGAGGGAGGAACCAAGGGAGAGGGAGAAGCAGACTCCCCTGAGCAGGAAGCCCAACATGGAGCTTGATCCTGGGACTCCAGGATCATGACCTGAGCAGGAGGCAGTTGCTTAACTGACTGAGCCACCCAGGTACCCCGAGAAATTTAATTTTAAATACACTTATCCAGGTAGCAGCAGCACAAAAAATCCCAAATTAGGAATCCTGTAAATAAAAGTTCATTTCAGAACTCTTTTCTTAAATACAAGTCCACTAAAAGATATTTAACATTAAAAAAAATCAATCCCCAGGTAGGATCTGGAAGGGGTAAATATTTACTTATGTAACGTATAACTCAAGCAACACTTGGCATACCCCTCTCTTCTCCTGTTATTAATCTGATAACTAATAAATATGTTATATATTAAGAAGGCTTTATAGGAGAGAATTTGATTGTTGTTAAAATCCAAATTGCTCTGAGATTTTGCTCAAACTATTTTGAGTTTGTTTGAACTTCTTCATATTAACTGAAGATCCTTGTTTAGAAACATCTTTTTTACAGGAAATAATCATAACACTGGTTTATGATGGAAGCAAAACAATGAAATTTAAATTTAGGTATGTAGGGAAACATAAGCTTGAAATACTTGGTCATTTCTACTAGAGTCAGTTCTACCCTCAATAAGCAAGACAGTAACCCCACTAAAAAGACAAGCCCGACTGAGATATCTAATTTTGTATGGCATGTTAACAGTTTTCAACGTCAAAAATATTTCCTGTGCTTTCATTGAAAAAAAAAAAAACTTGTGTACACAATCTGCAGTAAAGATCCAGTGAGAAAATGAAGCACGCATGCGTTTTATTCAATGTCAGAATACATCAAAGTCAACGATTTAGACTTTAAAAGGAAAAAGATAATGTATTTCCCATTCTGTCATAAAAAGCATATTTCATTTTGAAGTAACTAACATAAGAACAAATCAGGATAAGATTTGTCTTATATCAATTAGTGTAAGAGAATCAGAGGAGTTGGAACTCTAATTCGGGTCATATGGGAAACAGGTAAAGAAAAAAAAACAGGGAGGGAGAAAGAAGCAATCCTGTATGATGTGGAGGAGTTCACTGTAGCTTGCTCAACTTGGAGGCTCATTGTGTGTCCTCTGCTTTCCCAGGAGAACATGTGCAGGGGTAACCAACAGGCAACATCCATCTGGGAAGCAGAGATGGTGGTCCAGAGTGGAAACTGCTCTATTGTTTTAATCCTCCCAGTGAATCCTCCATGAATCTCGAAATTCCGTTCTTTTTGCCCTTATTAAGAGAGTAAGTCTTTGGTCAGCCAACAAGATTTTTTCCATTATTCATCTAATATTGTAAAAGTTCTAATTTAATGATTTGTCTATTAAAGTTTTCAAACTTCCAGTCCAATATGCCGTTTTCACTAATGCTGATAGCTCCTTACACATTAATTGTGCTGATGCCACTGTAAAATGACCATACTTCCTACACTTCTGGGCTTGTCACTATTGGTAGCATTATCCTAAGGCTCACTATGAGTACAGAACACCACTGCTGTCATTTTTCAGCAGTGTCAATTTTTTCTTGTCTCATATTGTTTTCCAGGGCTTTTGATATGATTTCTTCTGCTGCTACTTTCTTATCAGTATTTGGTACCTAATCAGCTATTATCATTTAGCACAAGCCTCAGATAACATGATTCCACCTTGTTCATCCTTTTAGCTTTCCCTGGGACTGTCCAACATAGACTTCTTTTACTTCACTACAAAACCGTCAGTCCTTTGCATGCTAATAATTAATAATCAATTAATATTTGATAATAAAGTTGCATTATATTATAGTTTGCCAACTGAAGTAATTTGTTTTCATCTCTTTAGGAATATCTCTCTACCAACTGAAAACTGAAAACAGGTTCACAGTGTATGATTCTTTGCTTTCATATAAAGGATGTGTATGCACACAAAATATGTGGCAAGGGAAATAATGAAAAGTTTTATGAAAGCAGTGACATGTAGCTATACTACACTGAATAATTTTTGTTTCCATATTAAATGAGCTTGGGAACCTTTTAAGAAAGGTGCTATTTAGGCACAAAATATTGTCATTGTATCTGTACTTGCATAGCTTATAAATTATATCTTAAAATTTCACAGACACAAAGCAAGTTTTTACCATTGTCAGCAGCGAAGTCAATGTAGCTATTCCAGAGGGGGCCTCCTCTGTTACCAAAACTATTCCCAGCAGAGTCTTGATCCCTTCATTGTTACCAGTTAGGAGGAACAGAGCAATGGTTGGTGGTAGGTCAAATAGAAAGAACATAACCCCATTTCTGGGTGCCAGACTTAACCTGACATGGTGACAGGAAAATGATTTTTTTAAATTTATAAACAGAACAAACCCGATATAAATAGAATCAATGGCAAAATTTTTGGAACCTCAAAATATGATCTCTTATGAACAAAACACACTTATTGTTAAAACTATGTATTTTCTTCCAAAATCATGGGCTGTTATATGTCGTTTAGCATTTTATTATTCAGGCAAAATATTAGAATGGGAGAATATGTAGTTCTTTACTTTTTGAAGTGTATGAAAAAAAGTTTTGTTAAAACCTCGTATTTAAATTCATTCATCTTATACAGTGCTTAGACTAGTAGTTTCCTAATAAATATTACTTGAATGAATCATATGTCCCAGAGAATATACAAAATGCCATAAACTGCCAATGAATAAATTTAATACGGTATTTTATCTTGTTATATACTTGTGCTAAAATTATTTTCCATTTATTGGATTCTCTGTACATGGGGTCTCTTCTCTGCAACTGGTACCCAACACTTTATTTTGTGATGATTTGATTGATTTACTCTAATCAAAACAGGGATTGGTTTAGTGAGCTGGTTAAGAACACTCGGTGGAGGCAGAATACTTGAAGTCGGGTTTCAGCTAAACCATTAGGATAAAATAGAACAATCCATCTAAAGCATACCTATTTCAATGCCTAGTGTATATTTAACCTTCAACAAATGTTAAGCTCTTATTTTGCCTCAAGTGCAAGATCACCTATTAAACATTTGACATTTTACAACTTGCTGATGCATTTATTAGATATTTGTGTTAAGGTATATTTATATGTGTATGTATGTGCGTATGTATATATATGTGTGTATACATATATACATATGTGTGTGTGTATATATGTATATATACACACATATACATTCTTATATATGTATATATAATATATGTACACATATATGTTCTTATAGCGTCAATCATTAATTTGGGGGTTCCTCTCAGGTCCTAAAAAATTAGAAAATCCCTAGGACAGAACCTAAATGGCAATCCTAATTGAAACACGAATGCCATCTAGTGGTCACATTTGTTAATGACAGGCTTACTGGTGAACAGAAAAATAAATGATGAAAATATTTTGCTTCTGCTTCATAGTGCTGTCTCTTGGAATGAATCTCAGACAAGCAAATGAGGTTTACTATATGTACACTACTCAACCAATAAAAAAGTTTAAGCACAGAAGTTCAGCAGACTGTGTAGAAAATTTAGTTCCTGGTCCACAGGAAGCATACAGTCTAGCTCTCTATATAAAGACCAATATAAAATTCTTAAGCTGGGTTATAAATATGAATTAAGGAAAAATGAGTCCACCTATGAATGAGACCATGAAATTGAAAGATGGATAGAGTATTACAGAGCAAAATTTATTTTGAGGAAAGATAATATTCTAATTTAGTGCAAAAAATCAAAGTCAAAGCAATACATCTGTAAGACTAGAAAGAGATGGAAAGTGATCAAAATACAACACACATATGAAACTCCTTTAAAATAAGACACAAAAAATTACAACATAAGAAGTCAGTAATGATTTTTATTCCAGATTGAAAAGATTGGTGTGTAAACAGAGAATTCTTAGACACATACCTGATCCAGAACTAATGAATCTTAGATTTCATTTCTTTACAGAAAACAATTGTTTATAAGATCTTGGTGAGAGAACACTATGCAAAATGGAAATTATATATCTATAAAAGTAAGTCTATTAAAACTTTTAGGCATCCTGATACTGAGGATATATGCAGGAAAAAATGCAGGTGCTTATCTGACAAGCTACTGGATGGAAACAAATAGTAAGTAAACTTTACTTTTTAATTAATAAGATCTCAACTTTTACTCCTGTTGTGTAAAATCTTGGTTTAACTGACAATGGTTTTTGTTCTTTCCTAAGAAGAAACATTTTTGTTAGACCAAGATATCAGAGAGGATGAGCATGAGGACCACTTAGAGAGGTCAGTCATGCCCGTGGCTTCCGTAAGCGAAAGTTCGCACTATGAGCACCAAAACAGTCAAATTGAGAGCTCTTCTCTCATACTTCTTAATGCTTTTGGTTGCAATGTTATCAAGACATCCACAAAGTAGGCTATGTCCTTTAGCGTTGGTTACTGAAGCAGCTGTTAAATTAATTAAGTCAGTATATTTTCCAAGTCTGATTAAGATATGTTTATTTCTGCTTTCACTAAACAGCTGTGATGTAAGTACTAAAACTGATGTTCTATGAAACCCAAAATAAAATTAAAATCATCATATGTTGTCCAGTTCAAGTAAAAGTTTACTTTTGGATCTTCATGTTTTAGTCATATTCATAGGGAATACAGGTGTATATTGACAATGCAAGATTAATTTAATTTCTAAGTACTTTCATGTTCACATTTTTTTAAACATATAGCATGGGGGATTAAAACATCAAAACAGAAAAATGCAAATGCTGAAAGTGGCTATAATAAACAAAGCAGGTTATTCAAGAAAGAGGATTGTACTTGATTTGAATTGAGTATTACTGTTTCCCTACAATTTTGGTACAATTTGTTGACAAGTAACAATAGTAATAGTCTCTTAACTAGAACCTAGAACCTTATTTGAGTCAAATGAAAGGAGAGGAAAAGGAGGGTGTGATTTAAACAAAAAAGATCTGTAACACAAATAAGACAAAAGCTTAGAGGTAACTCAGCTGCTACAGATGTCCTGCATCTGCTCACTTGCCTACTGGGGACCAGGAGATAAGGAGATTAAGACATTTACACAAAAATGGTTAGACAACAACATCAGATAAGCAACATGACAGCTAGGTCAAGGTACTGTAACCATAGCATGGAGAAAATGACTCACTAAACCACTTAACCCACTTACACAATATTTTTAATTCATTTAATATTCAAAAGATATTTTATCAGGGTAGACAATGAGCTGGTTATTTCTAAAATATCACTAACATTTTGAAATAGAGAGAAACAAGCGATCTTTTTAATAATGACCTTTTTAAAGTAAATAGCATTGCAATTTTATAATGGGGCATGAATACCTATGACTTTTAAAGATAATTCTAAGAGCAATATTTTAAATCCCCATTTTCACATAAGAATAAAAGAAATGATTAGTTATGATGCATGTGGAAAGATTTGACAGGTACTTGGAAAACATGAGTTAGCTTGTTTCTTCTTGGCAGACTTCCTGCAAGAAAATTTTTCCTGCTTCTTAGTTTAAGCACTGCTGTTTTTCTTTCTAATTTCAAACGTTCACCTGCTTATACCTGAACCCTGTGGATGTAATAAGATACAAAAGCACATGACCTATAGACCAATTTAAAAATATGCAGCACAAAAAAAAAAGTACATTCCATTACAGCAAAAATTCTAAATTTTTCAGAAAGCTGTAGAGGTCAGAAAGACTCATATTGTCTATAGTACATATTTAGATGTTAATATAGAATATATGTAATACTAATATAGAATACATAGTTGCATAATATTATAAAATTAAACATTTTAAATTATAAAATAAACAAAAATAAACAGTCATATGTCTTGATGAAATATATCCATGTAACCTAGTCACCCTTACATTATGACTTGAAATTAACATTCTAAATTTGAACTGACAGAAATAGACCTTACTATTCCTAATTAGCCAGATTCAACATCTTTCTCTCCCTCTAAATTATCAGATAACCTCAAAAGGAAAAGTGCTCTACATCATCTATTTGTTACAAAAATATCTTTATACTCAATTCCTATGATAATTGTCTTTTTTATAAGAAATCATATGCCCTTAGATGATTTTATTTAAAATAATTCATCCACCTGTATCATTTGGAACATAAATTTCCTTGCTCGTGTTAACTGTGGGAGGTACCACAAATCATGTGACTGGTAGTGTTTCCTTCTTTACATTGGCTACTATCTTAATGCTAAACTTAGTGCCATTTTTAAGAAAATATAAAGGAATTTTTCTGACTTGGCCCCACTTCTGGCTTCCTATTTCTCCTAATTTCTATCATTTTACCCTCTGTCTTGATTTGACTAACCTACATTTTTTATTAACTTTAAAAAATTTTAATAAGCCAACTTAAATCTTTTCTTAAATGATAGTTGAAAGAAAATATATGAATTACATGAGGTAATGACATAAATGCCAAAATTATCAAATCACTTGCAATATAAAGGTATTGAGGAAGTAAAGAAAACCATAAGCAAGCTCGCCTTCTCTATCTATTAAGGCTGAATGTGCTCAATTATAACAAACATTTAAAGGCAAAAACCTCATTGCACAATAAAAAAAATGCTTTAAGCTCTTAGACTTTGAATCTATTTTGTGATATATTTAAAGAGGTTATAAAAGTCCTGGTGATTCTCTCTGTGAACCAACAGCCTAACACAGGAGTGGAGCTAGTGAAGCAGAGAAAAAGCCCAGAGAAGTCAAATCTCGGCGACAATCCCTCAGTTAACACATAAAGAAAATAACCTAATTACTGGAAAGCAGGAAAAAGAAAATAAAAAGTGTGGGAGAGTAGAGAGGCATTAAATGTGAACACGCAAATCTGTCTTTGCTATGGAACAAGAAATCAGCCTAGATCCTGAGGGTAGCCATTAAAAGCAGAGACTGGGTGTGCATACAACATGTGTGGATGAATGAGAAGCCAAGAAACAGGAAAAAGACTAATTTTAATTACCAGAAAAGCAGGAGAAACAACACAGAGCTAGTGGTAGGAAGGCTTCCAGCTACAGGCTGCACGGCACTGTACTCTCCTTACCAATTAGAGCCAGTCAGACCCCACTCCGCCTCAGTGCAGGGTCAGGCTAGACTCAAAGGCACATGAAAATCAGACACTGAAAGACGCCGGGTGTGACCTGAGGCTCTCGCACAGTCTCATACATAGACGTACAGAAACAGAAAACAGTGCGGGGGATTTCTTTTCCATTAAATACAGGTGCTAGTCGCATTATCTATGGGAATCCATTGCAATAGAAATGTAGTATCATTTTTGTAACAAACACTCAACATCAAAGGAATCCAGAGAATTTGAGAATGACTCAGACTGAGGGAGGAAAAGTAGAGAGGAGGCCTCACAGAACAATAGCACTAAAGCTGCCACACTGTGGATTTACTACCTGTGTTATTTTTCCAATTACATCCATTGTGATATAAAATTTCAGAAAAAGGGGCTGCTGTCTGAGACTAAGCTATTTCCTTAGCTTACTCAGTACTGACACGGGGGTCAAGGAGAAATAAAAAGTCAAAAAGCCTAATGGTCCTTAGATAAAACTCGCAAGTGTATGAACAAAGAGAAGAGCTTCCCAGTCAGGACGCAGGGAAATTCTCCAAAGTGAAAAGTCCACTCCCAGCCAACCTAAGTGAACGCATCAATCGCTGCCTCACTCAGCTGCCTGAGCTAACAGCGACTGAGTCGGAACCAGGAAGAAGACAAACAGCAGCCGGCGAGCAGGGAAAGGAACTCTTGTCTGAGATCTCCCGTGCAGTCACCAGCCAACACGATCGCTCTGTAATCTATGAATGTTAAATTTGGAAAGGTTGCAGAGCAGAAAAGCAGGGGGAGGGGAAGCCCTCCGTACTTGGGCAAGAAGGGAAATACCGGTTAACTGGTGAGACGAGGAGAGAAACATATAAAACCCTTCTGGAGGCAAACAGACCTTTCAGCCCGGGGACATGCTAAATGAACCTTTCCAGCGAGAGGCAGTGAGGCGCAGGGCGCGGGCGACAGCGACAGCGCGGGCGAGCGGGGAGGGGCGAGGGACCGCTCCGGGAAGGACACAGCCAGTCAGAGGCGCGGCGCGCGGGGCGCGCGGACGCATTGGAGGAAAACACTCGAGCCCCAAACGCACCAGCCTGGGGAGGCGCCGCACCTACTTCCCAATATAACCAACTACGGAGTGGGGGCGCGTAACTGCGAGGAGGCAGCAGCCAAAGTGCCATTAAAGCTCGGGGCGGAAAGGATGAGTTACCTGGGTCCCCTCTTCAGGGAGAAGCAGGGCAAGCCGGAGGATTCCCTCTGAATGATTAAAAACTCCGCAATTCTCTTCTGCCACAGGCTGAGTAGGACTCAAGGAACTGCTCTATTTGAACTGTGCTGACGGGCAGGAGGATGGGAGACAAGAATTGAGAGTCACAGAGGAAGGACAGGGGAGTCTGGCATCTCATTGGTAAGTGGCTGGCATTCCTTTGCCAGTGACTGCTTTCTGTGATTGTGCACTTCATCTCCCAGGCACTTGCAATTTTTGACACAGTCGCTTCTGCAAAGCCATCTTTTCTTACCCTGTTGCCAGAATTTAAAAACTGTAACGTAAAGCTTTTTTTTTTTAAACATGCATTTTTTTCTCTGCTGAGATTTTATGTCAGAAAAGTTAAACCGAGAGTAACTATAACCTATCTGTTTATATCATAATGTCATCCAAAATAAGAGTAAACAATTCCTACAAGTAAACGGCAAGGTAATAAATGCCAGGTGAGGGTAAGAAATTTTCTACAAAAGAGATCAAACGCTCAGAGAATAGGATGTGGGTCACAGATACTGAATGTTTACCTTTTGATTGAGCAATATATTTGTGAGAAGAGAGCCCAATAACTGGGCATCTGGCAGTGCAATAACTTGTTAAAATTCAGGAAGGATGCTCTATAAATAGAGTTCTATAAAGTTCCAGAGACCAAAGGAAAACAGTATCTTGGGTTATGCTGTGGTGTCTTCTAAATGTTGTGCAGGAATGTGATAGTTTTTTTTAAAGAATATAAAAATACGTTCAGACATCCTTATTGAGGTTTTTATTGAAAAGTGGAAGAAATACTAATTTGCATAAATATGAACATGGTGTACAATAAGCTGATAATTACTCTGAAAATCTCAAATTTTTTAATTGTTTAATTTAATTTTGGAAAAACAAGAATCCACTAAATATTTTTGAATTATTTTATTTTAAGCTCTTATAACTTCTTTAGCATGAAAAATACAATACATTGTGGTAATTTAAATGCAGATTTGGAAGCAAAAACTTTTAAACTGTTGTATGTGAAATGCCTTACCTATATTCAATCGATCTGTATTTTTTTTCTAATTGAAAAGATAAAATAATTAAGAGATACCACACTTCCACCTTGACTCTTAATTTTAACTGTGGAAATAAGGTTGAAAGAAGTGTATGTTCATTAGGACACTAGCATTAAAAAATATGGATAAATAGGTCAAATTTAAAAATTAATGAAGGTATAATTGATTACTATTGAACTGTAAGTGAGCTACAGAAATACTTATGACTGTCATAGCAAGCTTGAAGGAGTTCATCATGATCAATGTTGTGACCCTAAACATAAAAGAATTAGTAATGGCTAGGTCATTATTTTTTTTCAAAGGGCCTATAGTCAATTTTAAGCAACTTACAAATATTTCTTTGCATATTTTCCTACTTCGTACTCAAATAATAAGTTCTATGTGGACCAGTATAGTGAGTCTCAAACTTGACAGGTTATGTTTCTTATGACTCAACTGGGAAAAAAAAAAAACCCTCCAAAACAATATGACTATGTAAGAATATGTGACATAAAGCAAATGGTTAAAAAATAAAGATATTACATACAAAGACCAACTGAGTCTAGTGAGGGAAACAAAACACAAATGCAAAGTTAAAAGTGAAATAAAGGAAGTGTGACATAAAAAATGAAACAGAATTTGAAAAAATAACTTAAGTGGAATGTGGTGAGATGATATTAAAGCATATTTGAAATATACAAATATTGGAAAATCAGTGAAATGTTTATTAAAATATAAGTATTTTTTTTTGCAGGGGTTAGTGGGGACTTTAAATTGTTCTAAAGTTTAACACTTCTGAAAACTAAGAACTGAGAAAAACTGCTAATTTTAATTTTTTCTTTGATTGCATACACAATTGAAGAGAAAGTTATAATTCTCAAAGTTAGAAAAAAGAATATTTACCCTGATAGATTAACTAAATGTCAGACTTTGTCTATGAATTGTGAGGCACATGTTACACTATAGTACATTTGGAAATAGATCTGGGAAAGTACAGTTGTGGAATTTTTTAAATGGATCGTTGAAATACCTTAATGTTTCCCTACCAAAGCAACCCTTCAACTCTGAGGTGGTCTGAAATCTTTATTAGGTTAGCAAGATTAACTAAAATCAAATATGAACATATGCATGAGCTATTTAACAAAATGATTAAATTTTGTTAATCAAATTTTAATTATACGTGTTGCTTGTACACATTTATTTCAATTTTATGGGCCCAATTAAGTAAAACTATTCATTAAAATATTTATTAAAATGGCTAATACCTACTCCTTTAAATGTATTTTTTATTTAACAGTTTAGAAAACCTTTACCTCCTTTAGGTTAGAGGTTAGAGTGAGGTTTGGTCTCAAAACTGATTTAGTAATAAGGACCAGAGGGTGTCAGTAAAGGGTAGAGGGCTCTCCAGATGAAGAAAGTAAGGGGATGCTATGCTGGCCAAGTCATTTTGGAGTTTGTCTTACTTCTAGAGAAAACAAAAGGTATATTTTTGTGAATTAAAAAAAAAGAAAGAAAGAAATTTGTCTAGATGGCTGTAATAGTGTAAAGATGATCTGACATTTAAGTTCCATTGACTAAAACAAGTTTTATGGCAGCACTTAGTGATCCCCAGTCATCAAAAATTAATTTAGGATTTTATGAGGAAGATGTTTAAAATGTGCTTTGCTGAATCCATCCTACCACACGTATTTTGATTAACTATAGAACCTTTGAATTGTATTTTTTAAATACATATTTTCTTAAAATTTTATTAAGAGATTGGAAATTTATCTTAATTTCAACAAGTCCATATATTTATATAATTTGGTGTCTTAACACTCTGACTTCAAGATCTCAGATTTATTTATCCCTTTTTTATTGCTGAAGATACAGACATAAAATAAGAGAGGTGTGTATTTCTGACAAGATATTTCTCTGATCAGTGTTATAATGCTGTGCTAATATGTCACATGAACTTCTTAGCACTTTGTAGCAGGAAAGAGGCTGGTCGGAAGCTCGAAGCAGTAGAATCTTTGCAGAGGCCTATTTTCTGAGCATTTGTAATCAATAATTCTGCATTAGAGACTGATACATTTTAAAAAGTAATGAAGTGTATAAAACTCCTTAATATAATATTTAGGATTAAAAACTATGATGAAGTATGTCCCATCCCTACCTATGCCCAATTAATTTCTCCTCTTATGTTTTTTTGATATTCAAATGTATAATGTTAGAAGAGTTCTGATAAACAGAATAGTATCAGTTGATATTTTTCCCAGACACTTGAACAATTTATTAGTTAATTATTTTCAGTAAGAATGAATAAAACAAATTTGGTAGTGTTCCACTGATACAGTGGATATGAGAGAAAATTTTAAACTGCTTTATTGTATACATTTACTTTCTAGGAAGATGATTTTACAATTAAATTCTTTCATCAAAGTTATTTAGCAGTATTAAAATCCCATGAGTTTGGTAAAAGACCATGTATTTAACTTCATTTATGTTTTATCTATTACAAATATATGAATAAGCCAAATGTAGAACATTTTCATGTAGATCAATCTCTTAAATTAAAACACAGATCTTTAATTTCACATTCCAGAGTATTAGACATTGTATTTTTGACATTTTAGCCTTCTTGAACATCAGCTCATAAGACTTAAAATTATGGAAGCTCTTTTTTTTTTTTTTTTTTTTGTTTTCCAGTGAAATAGAAGCCCAGCAATAGGTCATAAAGTAATCCTGGAAAATAAATCAAAGTTCTGTTTTTTTTTTATGGACATCAAAAAATTAGTGAATACATCATTTCTTAATCTAATATAAAATTGTGTGAGAATTATCATTTTTGAGAAATTTTAGAAAGTATGGTTGTTCTTTTCCCATGTGTTTCTTAAGCTGGAATTCCTTATGATCATTGTCATTTTTAAACAATTCCAAAAATGTTTCATTGGATGCATTTGACAACTCAGGTGGAAAATTAATTTTTTTCTGGTATTCTCAGTGGTTCCTTAAAAATCCATAATGACAAAAAAAAAAAATCCATAATGACCTAAATAACTTGCTTCCTTGTGGATACCACTTTTACTCATTTTTAGCAAGTGGATTTCTCTTAAACGATCCAGCAGGACTTGCACATTTTCTCTTATATCAGTCATGGTTCCAAGTATTTCCTATATTTGTATAGATGAAAAAAAGTTGAGATCTTGATAGATAATAAGGTATTAATATAGTTGTATGAGCTTTCCTGAAAGTAAACCTTTACAGTTTGTGACTCTAAAATATGGACATGCTTAAGGGTTAAAGTAACTAGTTTGAACTTTATCCAAAACTTAAGCAATTGTATATCTAGGTAAGGAGGAAAATGAAAGTTTTTTGTTTATGAGTGATCAAAAACTCTTTTTTGTGACCATCAACAGGAAAAGTATAATTATATATATATAAACATTTTATGGGGCTAGGGTAGGAATCTGCTCCTTATCATTCTTATAGCTCTTAAATGCTCAAGAAGATGATTTCATCTTCCATTGGGATCCAGTAGTAACTATAGCATAGGGAGCTTAGGAAGAGAAATTATGTTGATCACTTAGGTGATGAAAGGTGTATTAAAATTCTCTTCCTATCATAATATTGGCAGAAACATTCATTATGAACCTAAAAACAAAGGGGTTCTTACTAAGAGAGATACTGTAACAGGGTAATTATAGTTTTAACGTGTTTGGAGCTATAAACATATTTTTAAAAGCATTTTCAGAAAGATTTCACTAGTTTTAGGAGTTTCTTTTTTTGAGAAAACTAGTAGCAAAATAGTGTATTTATTGGGTGAAAAATTTACTTGTAAGTGTATAAAATTTCATCTTTATTCCCTCAATTATTTAATTTCTTATTTAAAAGTAATAAAGAAATTTTCTGAAGCTAAGCCAGATATAATATAAACCAAACATAAATATAATTTTAATTCTCCTAGGATGAAATTATCTTCCATTTCAACTTTATATAAGAATTCACTTTTCAATTATGTTACCTTTGCTGAGATACTATTGTATTTTATAGTCTCAGAAATGACAAAATCAGGGGTGCCTGGGTGGCTCAGTGGGTTAAAGCCTCTGCCTTCGGCTCAGGTCATGATCTCAGGGTCCTGGGATTGAGCCCTGCATTGGGCTCTCTGCTCAGCAGGGAGCCTGCTTCCCCCTCTCTCTCTGTCTGCCTCTCTGTCTACTTGTGATCTCTCTCTCTGTCAAATGAATAAATAAAATCTTTAAAAAAAAAAGAAATGACAAAATCAGATGAAATCCTTGGTGATTAAGATGAATACTAATTGGAAGACACAGGTGAGTTATAGTAAGAATTTAAAAAAGATTTCTTGTGTTCCAGAAATAAATTTTATGTAATTCATGATCATTAATATGAAATTGTTTCCTGTGCACCTAAAAAAATTTAAGGGCCCTCAAATATTTCTGAAATTATTAGAAAAGGTCTCATATTGAATCTTGTTAGATTCTGTGTTTCGCCTTCTTGTGTTATTTTGAAGCTTTCCTCTTCATATTCTTTACCAGAAGATGTAGATTAATTTCATCGCTTGTATTCAAAAATTAATAAAACAATTTGTTAGTGGTCATTAATTTTTTTCTAATTTTGAGTATATTTTGTGATAGGAACTTCATAAGCCATATCATTTGTAATAGAATTAAAACTTTAAACTTCATAATTCAATTTAATACTCTTCCTCATTCAATGCTGGTATTCTAATAGCAATATGTGAGCTAGTGAATAGTTTCTAATCCTAAAATAACCATCTCATTAAAAGTAACTACAGATCTTGTGAGTTACTGATGGTATAAATTATCAGGACACCTAGGAAAAAGTGACAGAATAATATGATTTAGTGTTGGAAGGAGCCATACAGAGTTTGTATTTTCACATATTATCACAAAGAGTAATAAACAGAGATATGAAGAGGTGAAATGACCTGTTCAACATTACTTTTAATGCAACAGATAGAATTAGAACCCTAACTCTTCATTTAAGTTTCTGAGTCAAGGCTTTTTATAGTTTATACTTTTTTTGCTATGAAAATCTTAATTATTTTTATATCTATCAAGTCAGGATTAGGACATCATATATATAATTTTCTTGTTGCTATTAATGACCTGTAAAACATTGTCTTTTATTTTTTTTTAACATTGTCTTTAGGATTAGAAAATTTAAAATTGAAATATGTTAACTCACAGGAAACAGCTATATCCATATTCTCTTAACCAAGAACTGAATATCCAGACAACATAATTGTTGGATATAAACTTTTTCATGACGAACATAGTGTCCACTCAACAGTTAAATTAAATAGATTTTCGACAGTTTCAGTTAAGAAACTCAGGAACTCAAGTAAGAAAAGAAATGTAAATTATTTTTTCCACTACATATCTATAAAGGGTTGTTCACATTGTTGTTGTTGCTTTTAAAAGAAAAAATACTTTTTTCTCCTGGATTGGCAGTTTTTGGGGATTTTTTTGTTTTTGTTTTTTCAGTATTACATGTTTTATGGGACACTAAAATGAAATAAAAAGTCAGTGAGTAGTGTGAGTGAGAAAATGTTCCTGTGTATTGGCAAATGTGGTAAAATCTAAATTGTGGGCTTCCTTAAGATGGTAATGATTTGGGAGAATTTAATAAAATGCAAAACAGGAAATGAGTCTCTAGAAATTGGAATTATTCTTCTGAGTTTTAGAATTCAAATATCAACTTGTATAAAATCTCTAGTTTTACTGTTGTAATACTAAAGGAAGTTAATACAGAACAAACTTGAGTCCATAATAGTATTTTGTTTATCATTTTGTCTGAACCAAAGTTCATCTATTGCTCGATTTTAATAATGTGATATAATTATTTGAAAAATTAAGTCTGGGAAGAAAATTAGTTCCCGCTCCAATATGTATTATAAGATATAAGCTTTAAATTGTCTGTCTACAAAAATATTCTGTTTTTGTATGAAGCACAATTCTGTCCTAATTGTGGAAAGCAATATTGAGATATATAGACCATGAGCTAAAACATTTCTCTGGTAGAACTGAACATAAACTATGAAATGGGCATAGTGCAATTCAAGTGTAAAGGCAGTTATACATTTCTGGGTTTCTGATACATCATTATCTCTCAAACCTTTCATTGTTACATATGACAAGAGAATTTTTGTGTGTGTCTATATGGGCTGACTTCATATTTTAAGACTCTCGTTTCCTTCAAATACTGAATATTTAATGGTGATAAGTATAGTTAAGATGCAGTAAAAGACTGTGGCTAACACAATTAATGTCTAATCTGAATTTTTTTAACCCTATGCATATATCCAGAATTTGCAAATAACTAATACAAAATATAAAATATATTCTCTAAGTCCAATAAGTAAGTGGTCCTTAATATTCTTTGAATTTTTACTTTGGATATTTACTTACCTTCACCTTACTTTGACTTTTTCAGTATTTTCAAAAAACAATAACCTTAGTAAGAAAGAGTGGTTACTTAAGATTTGACTTAATTGATCCAGAATTGATTTTATGAATATTTACCATATTCACTGTGTCTAAAAAGTTATGACTGTATTTGTTTATTTTTCTTTTTTTAAGATGGTCTTGTTAGTATTTACCTCAATAAGTTGCATTAATAAAAAGTCATTTCTTCACGTTTAAAGCCATGTCTACATTATTTCATGCACTCAAATCGTCTGGTGTGTGCAGTTGTAGTTAAGTAAGAATATAAAGGGGATAAATAGTTTATGAGCTGGTGGAAGAAATAAGCACATAGGGTGAATGTAATTCAATGTGAAATGTGCAGTGATAGAGTTATATACAGCTAAGATGCAAATGTTCAAAATGTTCTCCTTTTGGAGACTGCTATTAGTTTTCTCCTACTGAGTCTTTCCAGCGTGGAGTATTTCATGCTAGCCTTGGTTCTCTAATTGCTGCATTTACTTCCTACTGCCTAAGTTATTTTGAAGTAACTTTGATTCCAAGACTCACTCACCTAAGCACTTTAAATGAATGCTGTGTTATTCTACATCTCATTATAGTGCTAACTTTAGTATCTTAGAACGATCTCGTCTTTGATGATACAGTTGAATCTGAGGTAAAATGAAGGTGGTTTGCTTCAGTGCTGTGAAAAGATACCTTTCTTATGTGATTATAAATTAGCCTGATTTCTTTCAGTTATTAAGTATAGAATATTAATGGCACTGTAAAGCTTATTTTATGGGATTCAGTTAACTGCAAAGCTAATGCAGCTTTACTTACACAGCCCCTTCCAATAGTAATAGTAATAATAGTAGCACCAGAGCAATAGTAAACATGTTTTTAAACATTATTTTGATCATTATAATAAAATATCTAATACAAGGAGGACAGTATTCATTAGGGGATTTGGTATTTGAATTTTAGGGTTCAGTCATGGCTCCACAACTTGTTAGCTGTTTAATCTTGGAAGAGTTCCTTAACCTTTCTTTACATGCAAAATTAGGATAATGAGTGTCATGCAGTTTTGATAATATTAATATATAAGAAAAACAACCCACTTTTTAAAAAAGATTTAATGTATTTATTTGACAAAGAGAGAGATCACAAGTAGGCAGAGAGGCAGGCAGAGGGAGAGGGGGAAGTAGGCTCCCTGCTGAGCAGAGAGCCTGATGTGGGGCTTGATCCCAGGACCCTGAGATCATGACCTGAGCCGAAGGCAGAGGCTTTAACCCACTGAGCCACCCAGGCGCCCCAACAACCCACTTTTCAATGACAAAATTGACAGTGTTAGAAACTACAACAACATAAGTTTGGGAAGAAAATTTGCTTTCACTCCAATATGTATTGTAAAATATAAGCTTTAAGTTATCTGTCTACCAAAATATTCTATTTTTATATGAGGCACAATGCTGTTCTGATTGTGGAAAGCAACACTGAGATGTATAGATCATGGGCATTTAAAGATTATCTTGTGTATCTTCTCTTTTATTAAAGTAATTCACTTATAAGAGCATGTCTTACAAAATTAGTGTACACAGTGCCACCTACTTTTGGCAATCCAAAGGAAGTGAGAAGTTTGATCTCAGACAGCGAAGTGGAAAATTGTCAGTCCGGAAACAACTTGGTAAGAAACTTAAGAAAATGTACTAGTAACCATAATTATTGATATTGGTCACACATTCTGAAGACATTGGAGGAACAGAAATAGTCATTTTAGGGATGGATTAAACTGATCCCCCTAGGCAAAATGAGAAGTACTAAGGCTTGAAGGAAGTTTCAATTATGAATTGGCAAACACCCTTTTCAGTTAGTGGGAAGAGAAGCAGAAGCAAGATGGACATATAGAAGGAAGTAGGAAAATTAATTGAGGTAAAGAAAAACTTTCTAACGCAAAGAGAGAAGTTAAAATATATCAAATGAGATGTAAAGGATTCTGAGAGACACATGAAGAATCGGGATTCTATCAGAAACAAGATGATAATTAGTTCATTTCAAGATTAGATAGCGTTTAAAATGAGGGTCAGCCCCAGTTTTGCCTCCAACTGTGACTTGGAAAAGTCAATTCCTCAACTCTTAAGCAAGAGAGTTAAAATCAATAAACAAAGGATTTTCTCTGTGACGGGGGGGGGGGGGTATTAATTCATTGTAATTCAATGATCATGCGTGTTATGAGATTTTGATAAAGGAAAAATTTTAAAGAAACAGAATTGTTGGTGTTGACAGCTAAGTCTAGGATAGATTCCACCAAACAGAGAAAATGAGACAAGAGATCCCATTCACAACATTCGGGGAGGCTTCGGAAAGAGCAGGGGCTTGTTACTACTACCCAGATTTCATTCTGACTCAACAGCTTCCCTATGTTTCCCAGAGCAATCCAAATACCTTTCCAAGCTTCCGTTTCTTCCCTTGTAACATAATGTTATTAATTACTATTTTACAGTTTTTTTGTAAGAAGGAAATAAAACTGTGTAGATTTAGGAGTCAAAATCATTTCCTTCATATCTTTAGGTATGGTTGCTTACATATTTTTTTTAGTGCTTAGGTTCAAGAAATACTCAAAGAAACAAAAGTCGTTTGAATTTTGTATAAATACACATAGGTACAATCAGTCCTGTTTTCCAAATATAAGGAAAATCACTTATTTTATTGGCACGAGCTTGTAAATTTGATGATAATGAAATGTTTTCTTGTTTTTAAATGGTCTTATTTTACTTGCACATATTTAAAGAGATTTCCTGGTTTGGGTCTTTTTATTATATTGTGTTTTGCTTTGTCTGACAAAGGAAGTCTTTCATGTCCTTGTACAGAGTTATTTAGAGCACTGATTATATTTTGGTAGGAGAAGAGATGTTCAGGTATTCTTTTTGAATACCTTGTGATTGCAAAATGCTATAGATATATTCATTTGAAAATAGTAAGTTCTTCTGATTATTTTCTTCTTTCACATTTATTGCATGTTTTGTTACTTAAAAAATAATTTTATGGAAGTGGCTCATGCTGCAAATATTATGTCTAACACAGACTCATCAGAACAAATAAAAACTGCAATCTTTTAAATTTTAAATTATTAATAGATTTTACAGGAAACATAAAAAGATTTCATTTAAGTTTGCAAACATTTTATAGATTTTTTTCCCTACAAGTGACATTTAGATATATTATAATATTTTGGCTTGTCTAGTGTGACAATAACAGTTATTAAGTAAACACATTTTATGATTAATATGGTAAATTATGTGCAACTTTATATATGGATAGATAAATGTTTTGTACATGTACAGTCAATCAAAATCTTCCTCAAATATTTACTGATTATTTTACCATTGCAGAAAATTTAATACAGTAAAAAAAATTGAAAGAAACAAATCTCACAAAAAAATAGTCTCTTTCAAAAAAAGTGATAAGACTATACTGGTTATTGAGGGAAAAAGGAAGGTGGAGAAAGCCACAAAGCTGACAGGAGAGGGAGCTGATAGAAAGGAATTTTACACTCTTCTATGAGGAAGTGGTTAAATAAGTATTCATATCATGAGACACTTAAAAAAAAAAAAGACCAGAGTTACTATTTCACCTGAAGCAAAGGTGTCTTTTTATCTTTTCTGCATGTGTTTGTCTTATAAGATAATAGGCTTTAGATATAAATGTATAGTTGATTTTGCCAGATTGAATATTGAAATGACATTTATTCAAAAATATATAGTTGCTTTCATAAATAGTAATTTAGGAGAAAGAAATGACAGTGTTCTCATTCTCATTACTTCTCTTCTTTAGATATTCTGCATAATCAAATGTTTCCTACCTATGAGAACTTCAACAGATGTTTTAAATTAAGACAACTGTCTTGATTTATTTTCAAATTAGCTACCTTTTCTAAATGTAATCTCTATTTAGTTAAATGTTTGTCTTTAGTTAATGTTTAGTAAATGGTCTGAGTTCAACTTCTTTTTTATATGAAGAAATTATTATTAGTTTCTTTAGCCTTTAATTTCAAACACATTAGGGTAATTCAAGTTTTCTCATGAGGAAAAAGAAAACTCAAATAACAAATAAATGTATCTTCTTGTCTAGCTTTTTTCTCCTAGGTAAATAATACATTGTTTGAAGGAGTAATCTAAAGAGGCTTTTTTTTTTTTTTTAATTTTTTTTGTAGAGGAATTACTTTCCAGTAACAAAAGATAATTATAACTTTTTTCCCCAACCATTCATTGATAAAGAATGGAATGCTAAGATTTTTTTTTTTTTTTAAAGATTTTATTTATTTGACAGAGAGAGAGAGAGAGAGAGATCACAAGCAGGCAGAGAGTCAGGCAGAGAGAGAGGGGGAAGCAGGCTCCCTGCTGAGCAGAGAGCCTGACATGGGGCTCAATTTCAGGACCCTGAGATCATGACCTGAGCCGAGTGGGGCTCGATCCCAGGACCCTGCGATCATGACCTGAGCCGAAGGCAGAGGCTAACCCACTGAGCCATCCAGGCGCCCCAAGATTGACTTTTAATATAATTCTGAGATACTTTTTGTGATATTACAAATGATCTGCTCTGTTGGAGTTTGTTTTGTCAGCCTGATAACCACAAAGCAGCTAACACAAGTCAGAATCTTGATCAAATGAATACTGTTGTCATCATCTGTTTTTTTTATCCTAACATTGAATTGACAATGAGCAGTATAAAAATAATATAAAGAAGGCTGAATCTCTGCCCTGAAATTTCTTCTGTTTTTACCCTTCAGAACTAACCATTCTCAACAAGCTTTTGTACATGCATCCTTCCAGAAAATGTTGTATCTTTATTTTTTTTCTTAAAATAATTTTGGGTGTCTACATAACAATTCAAAAAGGTATATATATATAATTTTTGAACACTGTAGGGGCACCTGGGTGGCTCAGTTGGTTAAGCGTCTGCCTTGGGCTCAGGTCATGGTCCCGGGTCCTAAGATAGAGCCCCGCATCCAGTCCCCTGCTTTGAGGAGGGCGTGCTTCTCCCTCTCCCCCTGCCTGCTACTCCCCCTGCTTGTGCTTTCTCTCTCTCTGTCAAATAAATAAATAAAATTAAAAAAAAAAGTTCTGAACACTGTAGATTATTTCATGATAAAGATATAGCATAATTTATATAAATAATTCTCTTAAAATTGTTTATCAATTAAATTTTATATGCAAAGCAAAATGTGAAATAAAAATTCTTAATATATGCATTGTTATATAATAAAAGTACATCTAGAAGTAAAATTGCCAAGTCATTCAGAATGTGCTTTTAAAATTTTGGTTTTACTGCCAAATTGCTCTCCACAGGGTTGGTTCTAGTTAGCACTCCCACCAACAGTATTTTTAGAATGTCTGTCTCTCTATATTGCGAACAATCTCTTATGTTTATAAAATATTTCTTAACCTTATATTACTACCTACCCCCAACTTAACTCCATTGAGTTAATTTTTTTCTAACTCCCTTGACATACTAACTGAAACCTAGAAACAAATAGCAACAAGAAGTCAATTAAAAATGCTTTGAGTCATTGCTCAATTTTTGAGGAAATAAAATGCACATTGTGAAAATGAGAGATATTTATATAAATAACATCATTTTATTTCTCTTCCACTACATGCAACAGATTAAGTGGGGGTATGAAAAAGAGAAAACAATTCTACTTGGGTAAAGCAGAAAAGGCTTCCAGCAAAGAAAAAATTCTGTATCAATGAACCTTCTCATACTCAAACGAACCTTCCAAATCTTACCCAGCACTGGTTCAGGGCATCTCTCACTATAATAACATCTCTAGATTTTTTTTTTTTAATTATTTTACAGCTAATTATAAGATGATGTATAATGGAAAGGAAAATTTTATAATGAATGGTGATGTACCATACATTATGTTTGAATTTCATCATTGAATCAAATCATAAGTAGCACTAAGTAAAATGACCCATCTTTACCTAAAATAAATTATAAATTTAATTCTTAGCTCTAGTTATCATATAAAATTCTATTTCAATTGAACAAATTAATAACTAGCTAAAATGTCATAGATTTCTAACCAGATACCAAAGTTGGTAAAAGAATTAATAATTACGGGTGCCTGGGTGGCTCAGTTGGCTAAACGTCTGCCTTTGGCTCAGGTTGTGATCCCAGGGTCCTGGGATCAAGCCCCTCATTGGGCTCCCTGCTAGGTGGGGAGCCTGCTTCTCCCTCTCCCACTCCCTTCCCCCTGCTTGTGTTCTTTCTCTCCATCAATTAATAAAATCTTAAACAAAAGAATAAATAATTAATTGAAAGCTGAAAATACATTTCCTGTATATTTTCAATATACAGTTTTTAAAACTTTCTTAGATAATTCTTTCAGGGTCTAGTTTAAAATAAAGCACAATGTGGAATTTGAGAAACAAAAAAATGAACAAAGGCAAAAGAGAAAGAGAAAGAGGCAAACCAAGAAACAGACTCTTTTTTTAAATTTTTTTTTTAAGATTTTATTTATTTATTTGACAGAGAGAGAGAGACAGCGAGAGAGGGAACACAAGCAGGGGGAATGGGAGAGGGAGAAGCAGGCTCCCCGCAGAGCAGGGAGCCTGATGTGGGGCTGGATCCCAGGACCCTGAAACCATGACCTGAGCCGAAGGCAGCCGCCTAACCAGCTGAGCCACCCAGGCGTCCCCTTTTTTTTTTTTTAATTTTATTTATTTATTTGACAGAGCGAGAGAGAGAGAGATCACAAGGAGGCAGAGAGGCAGGCAGAGAGAGAGGGAGAGGCAGGCTCCCCGCTGAGCGGAGAGCCCAATGCAGGACTTGATCCCAGGACCCTGAGATCATGACCTGAGCAGAAGGCAGAGGCTCTAACTCACTGAGCCACCCAGGCACCCCAGAAACAGACTCTTAACTTCAGAAAACATACTGATGGTTACCTGACGGGAAGTCAGTGGGGGGGATGGGTAAAGGGCGTTGAGGATTAAGGGGTGCACTTGTGATCAGCACTGGGTGATGTATGGAAGTATTAAATCACTATATTGTACACCTGAAACTAAGACTGTATGCTAACTAACTGGAATTTAAATAAAAACTTAAAAAAATAAAACAAAGTATAATTATCATGTTCTTAAAAATAATAGTTTAAAAAATAAAGTTTTTTCCCATTCCGGTGTATATTTTGGTAACTAGATTAAAAATTGAGTTCATAAACTCAGTATCATAACTTCATCAAAATATTGGCAATAAAAAAAGAGTAGTAAATAGGAGAATAAAAGAAAAGAAGGAAAATCCTAAAGAGTTCAATCCCAAAAAGCTAAAGGCATTTACAGGCTTTTCAGATCATTAACTATATTTAAGGGGAGGTATGCTCTTATCTCCTTTACGCCTTGTGCTTCTTTCTTCTTTATCCTAAAATAACATTCTTTGGACCAGCTTCTTCCAAACAAGAGGTCTGTGTCACCAATAGGAAATGCTATTGAACTGCATTAAGGCTTCACATTCTAATTTTTTTCCATCACTAGATAAACTCAGAAAAGACAAGCTGCTATTCTTCATATTCTTTCTGCCTCAGTAGAAAACACTGAAAGTAAAAATCAAATGGAAGACCAAGAATTCTTTTTGAAATTAGGGAAAAAGAGAATTTGCAGCTGTCAAAAAAAAAAAAAAACCTACTAAGTAGAATCACAAAAATTCTAGGGTGCATAATTAAAGTTATCTTCTCATCTCTGTGATTTTACAGAATGGTGGGCAGTTACCCAATAAGAGAAAGGGTGAGTTAATGTGTACACTTGCCGCAGAGCACTGAATCCAAAAGGAGAAAAAAAATATTGATAAATTAGCTTCTGTGGTCCTTGTGCTAAGAAATAGATGGCCTGGAAAATCAACAGTACTCTACTAAATATTTAAAAGGAATATTTCATGGCATCCCTAAACTTCTATGAAAAAAAGTCGAGAGATTTTTATATTAAAAAATATGTAGCATCTCAGAGTGTCAAGAAAAAAAAAAAAAAACTCAAGTAAATTCTATGTACCCATTGTAATTTGTTCAGCAATTTGAGGCAATGCATTTTTTCGGATGTCACTGGGGGGAGGGATTCATCCTGCATTTGGTTTCACAGTTTCAAAAGGCATAAAACCAATTTGATAAGAAAAATAAGCCAGCAGGTATTTGCTCAGTAGCAGAAGGATGGAAATTTGGAAACACTGGGCTACCATTACTAAGGCACAACTCAGGGAAAATTACTGAAGAAAAAGTTGAAATATAATTAAGAATGACACAAATATATGTAAATTTTGAGAGAAAATAAGAAGATACAATTTGATAACTAGAACCAAAACCATTTTGTTTCTATGTTTATATATATGTTTTTTTAAATTCCAAATACTATGAAAACTCAAAAACTGAAAGCATAAGAAATTATTAGACTTGGAAAACATTCCTATAGCGAAGGTTTATCATGAAAACAATTATATACTTTATATTAGATATAAAATAAATATTGTACCAGCCTGATTAATTAACATAATCCTGATATTAGAAAATATTCTGTGTCTTTATTCTAGGCTTTATATTTAGCAATTAACTGCGCTTCTTTTTTTAAAAGATTTTATTTATTTATTTGAGAGAGTGAATGAGAGAGAGAGCACAAACAAGTCAGGGGAGGGTTGGAAGGAGAGGGAGAAGCAGACTCCCCACTGAGCAGGGAGCCCAGTGTGGATCTCCATCCCAGGTCCCTGAGACCTGAGCCGAAGGCAAGAGGCTTAACTAACTGAGCCACCCAGGCACCCCTGCACTTCTTTCCACATAGGTTAAGTTTTAAAAACCTGAAGCTATAAAAATTCAAAGAAAAAATATTAAGAGGTCATATAAAAATAAAAATTAAAAAATGAGTACTACTCAATTCAGCCTGGATTTTTTTGCTGTTTACTATGTTCAAGGAAATTTGACATTTGTATGGAACAAACACATTTTTAAATATTAGCAGTATATCAAGTTCACTCTAAAGATACCTCAGAGTATCACAATATCCATTATTTATTTATTTATTTATTTTAAAGATTTTATTTATTTGAGAGAGAGAAAGAGCAGGTGCAGGGGGAGGGGCAGAGGGAAAGGGAGAAGCAGACTCCCCACTGAGCAGAGAAGCCCAAGGCAGGGCTCAATTCCAGGACCCGGGATCATGACCTGAGCCAAAGGCAGGTGCTTAACCAACTGAGCCACCCAGGCACCCCACAATATTCATTATTTAAATGGTTTTGTTGATCCACATATAGAGATATTATATATGCATTCGAGTGCCTTTTATGTTAAAAAAAGAGCTATCACAAATCTGAAGTATTTAATATTAACATTTCTTTAGTCACAATTTGAGAGCTTATTATAAATTAAAAAAATAAAACTGAAAAATGTAATTAATGCCCTAACAGATAATATCATGGTAATGATAATAATGAGCAATTTAGGAAAAACTGAACCAAATCTAAAAAGAGAAAAAAATGTAACTTTGTTTTAACTTAAATTAGTTTTCTCCAATCTAAAACTCTCTTTCTCATTTCTTGTTTATTCAGTGAGAACACAAAACTTAATAAGACATGAGCCGTCCTAGGCCTTGAATTTTCAGAACAACTTATATTTCACAGAGTACTAACTCTATCATATTAGAATAATTAGAGGGGCGCCTGGGTGGCTCAGTGGGTTAAAGCCTCTGCCTTCGGCTCAGGTCATGATCTCAGGGTCCTGGGATCAAGCCCCGCATCGGGCTCTCTGCACAGCGGGAAGCCTGCTTCCTCCTCTCTCTCTGCCTGCCTCTCTGCCTACTTGTAATCTCTCTCTCTCTGTCAAATAAATAAAATCTTTAAAAAAAAAAATAAAACTTTAGAATAATTAGAAAGTATACTATCTAAACATCGGGTGTGATATATTTAGCTAAAGAAGAATAAAAAAGTATAATGCCTTATAATTAAGGAATGGTCATTTGCTGTAAATGAAAAAATAATTCAGGGTTCAAGGAGATACCTCTATTGAAGAATAGAAAGTGTCTGGCTGAAATGGTGTGGGGCTCGACACCAAAGGGAGCTATGGATCTTGAGAAATTAAAATGTAAATGAAAATAGACTACAGGGAGATTGCTATTTTAGAAAGTAGCTAAAATATAGTTAGCATTTAATTCTTTAATGTAAAATGTAATATTAAATATTATTCACATTCATGTTTTTCTACTCACACTTCTCTGACCCGTAATAAAATGAAGATAATATCAGTTGAAAGACAGAAAAGATATTAAAATTTAGGTTCAACCTGCTAAAGATCTGAATTTCTAACCTTGATTCAGAGTGATATCCAGGGTAGCCTGTCTGCTCTCTCTCTCCCTTTCTCTCTCTCTGTCTTTCTCTGTCTGTCTTTCTCTCTCTCTCAGTCCCGCCCATATGGAGAGAAAGAGGGAGATACTGTATTCTGCAGTCTACAGTACATTGTATGACTATCTGAGCTATCTTGATGTTCTGATGATAAATGGGACAATGGAAGAAAATTGTGTTAATGTCTCTAAACATTGCAATCATTATGTATTTTTAAATAATTAACCACAACAAGAAAAGTATAAGTGAATTTAAATTTTTTTCAGTGTACTTGAAATCTAAAAAGTAATTGATATCCTTAATAACAGCTAATATTTATTAAGGACTTATTATCTTCATAGCCTGTTCTATTCCAGTCTTCTACTCTAACTTGTTCTTCCTACATGAGTAAAACAAAGATGTCATGATATTATCAATATAAAGAAACGGTAATACATGAGACTGATTTTTATCCTTTAGTCTTGGCAAAAAACAAACAAAAACAGAGTTTGTGTGTATGGTATATGTCTTTCAGAATAAGGAGATTTACATTGCAATGGTGAAATATAAATTGTAAAATTATGTATAAGATAAATAGGTAACTTCACCGTTTTCTAAAAGCTCCAAAGTTCCAAATGTACATTTTTTATATTGATAATGGGTACATCAGTTTCCAACAATTAATCCAGTAGAAGCTAATCAAGAAATTCAGCCATCTAAGCAATGAAAATAACTTGTTCTCTATAAGATCAGCTGTTCAGCTTTTGACTTTGTGAGATTTTACCCTAATAATCAAAAAGGCCTTAATAGACAGCAATGCAAATTGTGGCACAGACTATTTTCATAGCTTATACACAATTAAACAATGTTGTATTACTTCTTTGGAAAACATCACAGCTTTTAGATATATTTTCATACAATTATTTACATTTTAAATACTTGTAAAAATTTATTTGTACTTGTGAAAGAGTACAGCTTATGGGACTATCACATGATTTGTGCAGTTATGCTAAATGTATCTAACATATTTATAAAAAGTGTATTGAAAGTTAATTCTTTTTCCATGCTTTTTCATGAAAAAAACCAGCATATTTCATTTTTCCAAAAGATAATTGGAAACAAAACAGGCTGTTTCACAGACATATACAATTGTAAAGCTTAAAATAATATCATGACACTCTATTTAAAGCATTTCGGGATAACTTTCTCTTTTCCTTACATTTTGCCTGGAAGGTTTCACAGTCAGTGCATAAATGAAGTCTTAAAATGATAGTAAATCAGACTACTGATGTCAGTTTACAGATAAAATTGAAGGTGACCCAAAACACTAAATCAATGGAGTGACTTTAAGATCTGCTCTAAGAAAAAAAAAAAAAGATCTGCTCTAAGAAAGTTCAGATACTACTATACAACCTAAGGCAGAACAAAGGTGTTTTAATCCGAATGCCATATCATGAACTGTGCTGGTGTCACAATGTTAGGATATCCATTTATTCCAAACAAAACAAAAAGCATATTCAAGAATATTAAACAAAATATCAAAATAATTCATTTTTTTCCAGTTTTTCTCTACTTTCAGGAATCATTCCTTACAAGTGTTTACAAAATAAAAATCCCACCCAAGATATTTATTTAAATATTTTCATATTTTATATTAATTAGTTATGGCATAAGTTACCAGATAAAAAGCAGATAGAGGGGCACCTGGGTGGCTCAGTCGGATAAGTTGGGTAAGTGTCCAAGTCTTGATTTCAGCTCAGGTCGTGATCTAAAGGTTGTGGGATCAACCCCACATGGTGCTCCATGCTGGGCATGAAGCCTGCTAGAGATTCTCTCTCTCCCTCTGCCTTTGCCCTTCCCCCACGTGTGCATGAGCATGCTTTCTCTCTCAAAGAAAAATATACAAATTTTTTATTCATATGGCTTACACTTTATGTTTTGTTGTCTCCTTTCTAAGTTCTAGTATATCACATGAAACTTTCAGTTTGTCAACTCCTAAAAGACTACATTGTTCTGCAGCTTCAGTTTGGCAAAGCCAGTTTCTTATTAATGAATGATATATCATAAAATTCTGTATCATTGTAAAAGGAATTCAAGAGGAATTAAATGAAATCAGTACTGCCACTGTGGCATTAGGCAAAGATGGTTTCTAGGCCACTGAAATTCACAAAAAGTGCCTCATCCTTCCATCTTCCTTAGTATGCCTATATTGGACAAAGTTGGACTGAAAGCCTACAATAACTTTCTTGCAAACACTGCTAATTTTATGTAAATGCATGATAAATTGTAATTTTGCTGCTGCTTCTGTTGCTGCTGCCTTAATCTCTCTCCTTCCCCTTTCTGGAAGGAAGAAATTTCAGAAACATGGTGATAGCCTGTACCACAACGACTTTATGTAGTGGAAGATACCGGTTAACAATAGTAATGCTGGAGTCAAATCACCTGTGTTCAAAATTCAGTGCTTCCATTTGAATACTTTATATTTTCTTTGCCTCATTTTCCTCATCTGTAATGACCTGATTACTTAGTAAATTGAAGGTGGCTTTGCATAATTGACTTAACTTTATTTGCATATTTACCTGAGCTAGATAGAGAAGTAAAACAGAAAAGTAAATGCGTGAGATATTAGATTTTCACAGAAATTCTCTTGCCACCTTTTGAAATATGACATAAATGGACTTATTCTCCTTTCCTGACTACAGTCCGTGGTCACTCTGATTCCTTCGTGGGCCAGTTACTCCAAAAATGTATTAAAAATTTATTCATCATTGCAGGGTGAAAACTTACATGAAATACATTAACACACACACACACACACACACAACCTCAAGATAAGTAAAGAATAGAAAGTGAAAGAACAGAGACAAACTAATGACAGTTTTCTTCAAGTCCCAGTATATATAATTCCATATATACAGGTCTCTCTATATCCATATCATCAATTATTTAAATACCACTGATAAAAAAGACTGAAAATCAAAGATTTTATATTTTCATTTTGTCACAACCCTATATGACTCTGATCCTATTTCCAGTTTCCTATTTTCAAAAGGAAATAATAAAGTCTTGTTTGTTCTGTTATTTATTTCATTTCCAAAGAGTGGGTGATGTTGTGAATCTAGTTGATGGTGAGAGTATTATGCAATGAATTAGTTTCTATGATAACTACTTTTTGTTGTATAGCAGACTAAACAGCCATTAATTTAAAACTTGTAAATTGGAAATCTGGGGACCATTACAGTTAAGCTAGTAGAAACACATTCTTTCACAATATTATTACTTCCATAATTCTTGAGTATGGAGAATTACTGGCAAACAAAATAGTCAACTTTCCCTGATGAGATGTACTAACTGACACTTTAATAGAAAAAAAAGTAGAAAATGAAAACATGAAAAGAATATGCATATTAGAGAATATAATTGGAAACACAAACTAAAGCAATTTATGGATTTTGTTTTTATTTTTAAGAAAGTACAGAAGGTGGAAAATAAATTTACAATATTTTATTATTTGAAATATATGTGCTTTTGTATAAATAATTTGGTGGAGAATGTTCTATTCTTTATTTAGAATAACTCAGCTATTGGTATTTTTCATAAGGAGTTGTCCAATATCAGAATTAATATTTCAAATAAAAAATGAAAATTAGATAGCCACACATAGAAGATATAAAGATTTATATTTAATGGAAAGAATAAATCCAAATGTAGTATAAAATACATATATATATACATCTATATATTTGAGTTAAGATAGGTATGTTGTTTTTGGTGAAAAATAGGCTCCTTAACAGTAACCTAATGCATTTGTAAGTGTTAGGTGCCTGGTTACTATTTTAGTGTTTTGCATATATTTAGCAATTTGTAAACTTGAGAGGTATCTCAGAGTTTCAAGATTTTCACTCCTTTCTCAAGAAATAATCTTGGAATTAAAAACAAATATGTTTTTATATTAAATAATGCTTCCTGAATGTAATATATCCATTCAACATTTTTATTTATTTATTTATTTTATTTTTATTTTTATTTTTATTTTTTTAAAGATTTTGTTTATTTATTTGACAGAGAGAGAGATCACAAGTAGGCAGAGAGGCAGGCAGAGAGAGAGGGAGAAGCAGGCTCCCTGTTGAGCAGAGAGCCCGATGCGGGGCTCGATCCCAGGACCCTGAGATCATGACCTGAGCTGAAGGCAGAGGCTTTAACCCAATGAGCCACCCAGGCGCCCCCATTCAACATTTTTAAAATCATAGTTTGCTCCTTTAAATGAATCTCAGTGTGTAACAATTATTAACCTACATATGTATGCTAATATTACATAAACACACGCATGTATCATACATGCATATACATATATGTACTTGCATGTATATCGTTATCCTGGATGCATATCATATTACATAATATTCAAGTTATGCCATACCTCAAGCTCAGAGTATCACTTAACATGGCCAAAGAAATTACAGGAGGATAAAATAAAACAGCCATTAAAAATATACCAAAAAAGGGGCGCCTGGGTGGCTCAGTAGGTTAAAGCCTCTGCCTTCGGCTCAGGTCATGATCTCAGGGTCCTGGGATCGAGCCCCGCATCTGGCTCTCTGCTCAGCAGGGAGCCTGCTTCCCCCTCTCTCTCTGCCTGCCTCTCTGCCTACCTGTGATCTCTCTCTGTCAAATAAATAAATAAAATCTTTAAAAAAATAAAAATATACCAAAATAATAATTTCCTGACTTTAACTACATTAGCATTTTAGGACACCTGTATACTTTTCTCCTGCATCATATTATTCTTACTAATAAGCCAAATCTATTAGCCAAACCTCCTTTTTATAACATATTTGAAGAAAGACATTTCTAATTGTACAATTTCAAGTAATTCAGTGTAATGGCATCAGAGTACTTGGTCCCGAAGGGAAAGAGACAAATTGCTGAATCATTAATGCCATCCAGAACTTTTTCCCTTTTGAGACTTACTGAATTTTCAATATCTGTAATGGCTACAGTCAATGGTGATATATCTGAAAGTACAGCATTCACTTGGAATATGCAGTATATCATTCATAAACTTTCCTGTGGTGATTTCATTTAGCATGCCAAAAATCATCAAGGGGAGTTGCATTACTAGAAACAAGCCTGGTTTACTTGTGTAAATTTATTTTACTTCAACAGTCAACAACGAGTATTGATTACCTGTGTTGAGAGCATTTCACTGTGTATTGTGAGGAAGTCATTAAAAAGGAAGTAAAATATTTGCTCAAAGAATCACTTACTTATCATCTAATGAAGGAAAGAAGGAAAACTTTATACAAATGATTAGTTAGCAGTCAATTCATTTACTCTTTATTCGTTAATTTATTGAAATTTACTGTGTACTTAATTGGAGGGACACTGGAGTGTATACAGATACACAAGAAACTGTTCGTACCATTCCAAATTCACAGTGAACAGACGAGTCACGATATAACTACCCACAGGATAGTAGAAGAAGAATTTATTGTGACTAGGAGTGTTAATGGAAAAAGAGCTTTTGAAAGTAGTCTTGGGACGCCTGGGTGGCTCAGTCATTAGGCCTCTGCCTTCCGCTCAGGTCATGATCCCAGGATCCTGGAATGGAGCCTCACGTAGGGCTCCCTGCTCAGCAGGAAACCTGCTTCTCCATAACCCTCTCCCCTGGCTTGTGTTCCCTCTCTCGCTGTCTTTCTATAAAAAAAAAAAAAAAAAAAAAAAAAAAAAAAAAAAAACTTAGAAAGTAGTCTTAAAGGATGAATTGGATTTTGACCATTGGAGATTAGAGAAAGAAAGTTCAGTAGAGAAAATGTCACAAACAAGGCACAGAGTTTTGCAAAAGCAATCATGCTAAGGCAATTGTGAAACTGTAAAGAGTGGTTTAGCATGGCAGAAAGAAATATATGATATTGAGGAGGCAGACAAAGCTGGGGATGTATGGTTATACCTATAGGAATATAGTATTGTGTATATGTTACATATTAAATATATATACACATTTATATATATACATACATATACATGCACATATATACATACATGCAAACATAAAACATATTTAGTTTGAGTGGATGGATTCTGTTGAGTAAAATGGGTACTTGTTAGAAGTTTTAGGGGTGTCTGGGTGGCTCAGTGGGTTAAAGCCTCTGCCTTCGGCTCAGGTCATGATCTCAGGGTCCTGGGATCGAGCCCCGCATCGGGCTTTCTGCTCAGCAGGGAGCCTGCTCCCCCTCTCTCTGCCTGCCTCTCTGCCTACTTGTGATCTCTCTCTCTGTCAAATAAATAAATAAAATCTTAAAAAAAAAGTTTTAATGTAATTAAAAAGCTAGCAAATTCCCTATTATTTTTTTAGAGAGAGAGCACCTCTCCGCACATCCACACCCCCTTATGTTTCAATACAGCCATTCAATAAAATGATCTATTTATTAAAGAAAATATTTAAAACAAATTTGCTCTGTATTACTACTTCACCTATTTTGGCTTACGGTTATTCACAAAAAGTGAGGAAATGAGCTGGATTCACATGTACTTCAAATCTACTCCTATATGTGTAAAGTTTTCAACAATCCTATTCTTTAATTCTCTAGTGAACTAATTATTTACAGCCTGAAGTCAAATTCAATCTGTTTTCATAGGAAACAATTTAGGATAACCGCTAAAAGACTATGCCAAACATGTACATTTTTTCTAAACCCTTTTGGTTTCATATGCAGTTTGTGGTCTTTTAAGTCTTTCCCAAGACTTTCCGTTCTACTTTTCAATTTTATTTTTTTCTTTTTTACATCTGCAATTTCCACTAATATATAAACTAATTGATATAGATGTGAGAACCAAAGACCATGTGTTCCTGAAATTATTGTAAATAATAATCTAAATCTCTCTTTGTCTTATTTAGACTTAGAAAAGTTTCTCCATAAGAGTTTTTGGAGGCAGTTTTCTTTAACTTATCATTGAACTTTGTTTTTAGCTGGTCATAAGAAAAGGGGAACAGGACAGAAAAAGGAGTAGGAGCAGCCAGGTAGTAAGGAGCATAGAATGAGAGAAGAAGACTAGTAAAATAAAGCCATTAGGCTTAAGTTGAGGTGGGAGGATTTAGGTGAGAGTTTTTAGTTTTCCCCATGTTTTTGTTTGCCTCGGCCAAGAAATATTTTAAAGAAGCAATCTTGGATCTTGAGCCTTTTGGAAACTTTCTTTATTACAATAATGAAAATCAATCAATCAAACAAAAGTATTGGATGCTTGTTTTCTTTCATTTTAAGGTGCCTCTCAAATGAATAATTTTGTTCATATCTAGAATTCCCCAATGGCCACTATAAATATAATTTTTTGGTATAATTATACCATTCAGAAAAAAACTAATTGCAAAAATTTGGTGTTTAGTGGGAAGGGTGTAAGAACTAACACTGGGACAGACCCTCATGGTCTGGAAACACAGAGTTCAAGGGGTGGCATATTCGTAATTGTTTTGAAGGGAGCCTCAAGAGTAAATCGTCATTTGGATCAGCCAGGTTGAATATCTATTTTTCTTAGAAAATATAACTCATATGAAGGGTCATTGTGTAGTTTACGGCTCAGATGTGTTAGGAAGTTCCTGAAACAAAGTTATTTGCAAGTTCATTTTCTGAGCTAAAAATTTCTGGAATAGTAGTCATGCTAACAAGAATGTAGACAAATAATTCAAAAATTTCAAAAATTTAAATAACAATCACTTGGAAGGCTTATTAAAACACATAAGGTGGGGGCCCATTTCCAAAATTCAAAACATCTGAGCTGGGGCCCTACCATTTACATTTTCCACAAATTCCTTGGTGATACCAATATTGCTGATCTGTGAGGACATTTTGAGAACAACTAATGTAGATAGTCTTACTTATTAACCATAGTAAGGTGTGTGGCTGGTGATCATTGAGGGATTAAATATGACTCTAAATGTCAATAAAATTGTTTTAAGATAGCTCATACTTCTCAGTGTAATAGTCAATACGTTTATTGCTTAAGAGAAGAGTATTGGAATGTTACTGTTCTACGAAACTAATTTTAAGGTATGCCAATTTTATGTTATTCCTCTAAATTGGAAAGAGATCAATTATCAAAGTATAATTCATGCTGACGTCCTAAACATCTTTTACAATATGAAAATAGATCAGTCAATAAGTGTTACTATGAACTGACTGAAGAGATCTGCATATTGGCTCTGGGTCACAGTGTTATACCCAGCACAGGTTTTATCAACATATGCTATTCCCTGCCAATCGCATTTCCTCTTTTTGTCTTTCATTGTTTAATGTTCTCATAAGCTCAAAGATGCGCATTTAAATGCTTGCTAAGTCCCAGTTCTTACCAATCAGACTCATTATCATTTTATAAAAAATGCACACGCCCATAGTTAAGTGCCTACTTTTTCAATTCCAGGGCATTAAGCATGCTGTCCCTAAACTGGGTCCCTACTAATTTGTTGTTAGAATGAGAATGAATCTTGCCCTGAAGGGATCCTTTCAAACTCACTGTTGGGGCTGAGGCATTTTCGCCCTTAGGTTCTCTCTGTTCCTTCAGACTGATCATCCAGGCTCCAGTGAATGTTGCCTTTGGGTTGTCTCCTTCAGTTTCAATTTCAAGGCTCCTGTGCATTTTACCCTCAGGTTTTCCCTTTTCGGTTTCTGTATTAGGGTTTTTAAAGGCCTACTGGCTTTAAACACTTTCTCATTGCAGTATTTTCCTGTTTCATGCTTCAGTAACATAGATGTGGACTGCTGTTTCATTGATCTGATGTTCCCTTATAAGAATTTCAATATCCCTTCTTTTTATTTATCAGGGTTTTTTTTTTTTTAATATTATACTTTATTTCAAGCCTTAGACTTATTCAATGGTAAGCTATGCAGCATACAATCAACTATCTCACCAAAAATGTATTTTCTACTAGAAGAAATTATTTGCACACCTACAGTATCTAACTAGTCAACATATTGGTGATAAATAAAAGGTGTATAATTGTTTTAATTTAAGCAGAAGGTCTTCAGGTTACTTGCTGCAATAGTACAAAGCTGAGAACCATGCTTCAAAAAATACAGCTAAGGGAAGGTCTAGGAATCCAGTGGAAGCTAGACAGCTGGAAACCACAGACATGCACATGTCACTGGAAGAGTTTGGTTAGGGCATCGCTAATGCAGATGCTGGACACTGAAGCCACACTCAGAACTGATGTCAGTAGATGATGGATGCCACCACCATCATATTGAAATAATTATTAAAGTTTTCTCCCTCTGAATCACAGCTTCCTGTCCGGGTCTCAGCTGGGAACATCAGCTTGACTGCACTAAGTCTTTCCCTCCCTAATGGCTTGCTCAGTGGTAGAAGTAGTCCTACTAATATTCAAGGCTTATATGATGGCCCACTCCCAACACCAGAGGTAATTTAGGTATTGTGTCAAAGAAAGAATGATTGTAAAAATATGAAAGTATTAACCAGGTCATTGTCCCCATTGGGGGCGCTTGGGTGGCTCAGTTGGTTGAGCATTAGACTCTTGATGTCAGCTCAGGTCATGATCCAAGGGTCATGAGATGGAGCTCCACTTGGGCTCTGTGCTCAGTGGGGAGTCTGCTTCTCTCCTTCTTACTCCCTCTGCCCCTCCCTCCTGCTCACACACTCTCTCTCTAAAATAAATAAATAAATCTTAAAAAAAAAATAATAGTACCTTATATGAACTTCAACAGGTTTTTACTTTTGAATTTAACTTTCCATTTTGTAGGACTGGTGGTTTTCTTATTTTCCCTTTCTGGCTGCCCAACATCATTTTTCTCTTTGTTCCCAACTCTCCTGGAATATAAGGTAAATTATGGGCACTACCTGTAGGCCAGATTTCAGCTTATCACTAAACTGACAAGCATGAGCAGCCTCGAGAAGCACAATTTAATCTGATCAGAGATAACTTAAATTATGCTCTCTCTGGAGATAGATGGTTGTGTTGCCTTTGAAATGCTTGGAGAATTCTGCACACCACTGTATATTCTTATGTTGCCTTTAGTGATCCTGATCTGTTTAGCCTGAAATTCTTTTGTAAAAGTCATTTATCTCTTCTTCTAATTTCCTGGCTTTCATATAGTTCTGAACTATGTCTACCCCAAAGTCCATATATAACCAACACAATAGAGATTTATTTATTTTTTCCACGAACATGTTAAAAGGTTGGCCTTATAATAAATAATATCCTTTGCTTATTTCAGACAGGGACATTTCTGATTCTTTCTGGTCCTAAGTGTGCCTTCGAGTTACAGAGGATAATGTTTCTACACAGAAAAGAAACTCACTCTAACCTATAAGCATTTCTAGGTGACTGAAACCTAGTCAGAGAATGGATTATTTGATTTAATTATACATGATCAATTACATATTTCACTGATCATATTTTAAGGGTAACTTCACTTATTTTTACTTTTTATTTTTTTTAAGATTTTAAGTAATCTCTACAGCCAGCTTGGGGCTTGAACTCACAACCCTGAGATCAAGAATTGCATGCTCTACCGACTAAGCCAGCCAGGTATCCCTAAGTACAATTATAAATTCTGATTTACTTCTTTATTAGCAAACAATTTAGCGTCTACTTTGTGTCAGTCACTGTTCTCAATGCTGAGGATAAAATATTGAAAAAAGAAAGTGAAAAATACTCTAATAGAGCTTACATCTTAGTAGGGCTGTCAGGCATATATCATAAGTAAGTGAAACATAAACATAATTATATTTATGTATACGGTCACAAATGCTGAGGAGAAAAAGTTGGAAAGGGACTTGGCAGTATTGAGAAAGGTGGAAGAGAAATGATTAAAATTTTAGGTAAAGAGAAGTTAACATTTAAGCATAGACAGTGAGGGAGAAAGCCATGTGGATATAAGAATATTCTAGATAGAGGAAGCAGGGTACAAGAGATCCTAGTGAAGAATTTCCTTGTTTTTTCCCAGGAACATAAAGACATGTTTGATTGAATAAGAGTAAGTATTGGAGTTTAGGGGAAGATGAGGGGATGAAGTCAAGTAGAAAACTTGAAGGTCATTATAATGACACTGGGTTTTACTCTAAGTGAGATGGAAAGGTCTGGATGTGTTTGAGTAGAAAAGGTTGTATTCTGACTTACATTTAATAGCACAACTCTAATTCCTAGGTGAAGCATAAATTATGGAGAGAATTGGCAAAAGCAAGAACATGCAGAATGCTAAGAAGGTTGCTGCAGTTTTCAAGCAATAGATAATGGGGACCTTGACTAGATGGTGCCAATGGAGGTGGTCAGATTCTGGGTATAGCTACAGACTTTGCTTGCAATTACAATGTTGGCAATGAGGGAAAGGATCAAGGATGACTCCAGAGCTTCCAACTTCAGCACATGGAGCAATGTAGTTTCCTTCCATTGAGATGGAACAAGGAGGGAAAAGCAAGTTTGGAAGAAAAAATCAGGAACTCACTTTTTGATAAATCGGTTGCTTTAGATATGAGACAGCTAATTAAGTGACGAGAAATACAAGTCTGAAATTAGAGGGACAAGATCTGGGCCTGAGATGTAAATTTGAAAGGCACACACACCCAAATAATAACCCAAACTATATTCGGTTGATACATAACAAAAATGCCCCTGGATTAACTCTTAAATTAGAAAAAACAAACAACCCTCACAGGTTTAGAGGTAAGGAAGCCAAAACTTGGAGAGCTAAATAGCTTGACTGCACACAGGTAGGAAGTTATGTGCCAGCGTTCAATTTCAGAGCACTTTGCTTCTGAACACTCAACTCCTTCAATTACACAGCTCTCATTCTTAGCATCTCCCTGAGCTGGCTGTTCTTCCCACAAGTCCTCAAAAGTCTACTGAGTGCCCCTCTGTTTGCCTCTCCTACTAGGCGAGCTTTCTTTATCATTATTATTAATCAAAGATTGGTCCTCTTCCAGTGATCTGAGCAGACAGAAAGGCAAAAAGAGGAATGGGCAAGGTGCCACAGAGCTTAGACAGATACTGAGGTCAAGACTCTTTAGACAGTTCTAAATGGTGATTGAATGGATAAATGGGGGAGAAGAATACCAATGGTGGGTATGGGGTGTGTGTGTGTGTGTGTGTTATAAATTCTTGATTAGGAATGCAGACAATTATTATACTGTTTTCTTTTCAAACCAATCTAAATTAATGAAATCACAGCAAACTGCCCCTCAAGTATCTGAAGGAAAGAAATAAATACAAATGTATGCATTCAGCAGCATACCATTTTTTAAAAGGCAAGACAATATTAGTATATTGTCCCCAGTCCTATATACTACTCCTCACTTTCCAATTAGTTCACTGTCTTCTTCTAATTATTTTTAGAATGTTTAAATTTTTCAAAGCAATCCATTATGCATTATAACATGTAATTGCCTTGAAAACTATTCAGATGGGGCGCCTGGGTGGCTCAGTGGGTTAAAGCCTCTGCCTTCTGCTCAGGTCATGATCTCAGGGTCCTGGGATCGAGCCCCGCATCGGGCTCTCTGCTCAGCAGGGAGCCTGCTTCCCCCTCTCTCTCTGCCTGCCTCTCTGTCTACTTGTGATCTCTCTCTCTGTCAAATAAATAAATAAATCTTTAAAATAAAAAAAGAAAAAAAGAAAACATTCAAATGAGGAAGTTAAAGCATAGATGTATAAAATTCACACATTAATATAAAATATACACAGTATATCTCCTACTCAGTTTCTCAAACCATGCAATTTGTTGGTAAATTATTGTTGCAAGATTTTAGAATTTATCTTTGCACCATTGAAGATGGCAGAAAGAGATATCTCTCCTTTATGATATTCCTTTTTCTCATCTCCCCCCCCCCACATTTTTCCTCATTGCCTGTTTAGCCCCAAACTCCAGGAAACCCTTCTAGGTTTTCTTCTATCCCATAAAATTCTTGCCTCCTTCATCTGCCAAGGTCCCAAATTCAAATTTCTTACTCTTTCAAGAGAAGGAGTTAAAATAAATGTTAAAGCTTGATACCTGGTTATACAATAGAGAGTGGTGGGATCTGTGATAAACCGGAGACTTTAATCTTGCTGCAAAGTTTCTCTCTCTCTCTTTCTTAGTTTAACACTATTTTATCCAAAATAACTGCATTCCTAGGCCAAATGTAGTCTACTGCAGACTTATGTTTAGTGACTCTTCTCACATTCTCTCATGACTTTTTTTTTTTTTTTTTTTAAGATCTTGGGGGTATAGCTCAGTGGTAGAGCATTTGACTGCAAAATAACTGCATTCCTGGGCCAAATGTAGTCTACTGCAGACTTATGTTTAGCGACCTTTCTCACATTCTCTCATGACTTTTTTTTTAAGATTTTATTTATTTATTTGACAGAGAGAGACATAGTGAGAGAGAGAACACAAACAAGGGGAGTAGGAGAAGAAGCAGGCTTCCCACTGAGTAGGGAGCCTGATGAGGAGCTGGATCCCAGGATCCTGGGATGACCTGAGCAGAAGGTAGATGCTTAACCACTGACCCACCCAGGCACCCCTCTCTCATGAATTTTTATTCCTAGATTAAATAAGCTTATGTGCCCATCCCTCCCTATTTTTGGAGAATTGAATCTTTTCACTTTTGTTATTAATGGTTTGGATTTTCTCTATAAAAGTGAACTTTTTTAATGGATGAGGGCCAGGGAAAATTTCTGCCCTTTTACAAATACTTTTCTTCCACAAATACTTTTGTAATGCAATGTGCTATTAGCAAATTTCTTATACACATCAAACATGTTCCTCCATGTGCTATTATATACAGTTTATACACAACACAAACATACACAACCAAACCAGAAATATGAGAATAAGCATTATTGCTTATACAAGTCCTTCAATCCTTTAATGAAGGAATCTGGGCTAGAACTAGTTTTCATTTAGGTAGTATTTTGGAGAAAAGCCCCTTCTTGGTCTCTCTCCCAACTCTCCTTCCCTCCTTGCCCTCTTCCTTCCTCCTTCCTTTTGAGCTTTCTTTTTCTTTATTTCAGGGGCACCTGGGTGGCTCAGTGGGTTAAAGCCTCTGCTTTCAGCTCAGGTCATGATCTCAGGGTCCTGGGGCTCAGGTCATGATCTCAGAGTCCAGGGACTGAGCCCGGCATCAGGCTCTCCGCTCAGCAGGGAGCCTGCTTCCCCCTCTCTCTCTGCCTGCCTCTCTGCCTACTTATGATCTCTCTGTCTCTGCCAAATACAAAAAAATAATAATAAAATCTTTTTCTTTATTTCAGAAACGTCATGCTTATTGTAGTTATTTGGGCTAAGTATCTAGGTAACCATTTAACAATTTAAGGGCATATGCTAGGAGGACTCGTTCAATTCTATTTATTAAACTAATAGGTAATCCTCATTAATAAATTTTTTCTTAGACTTTCTTGTCCTTCATTATCATAGAAACTAGATATAGACTATTTTACAAAAAGCTTGAACCATTGCTTAGTAGTAAGGGAAATTTACTTTATTTCTCTGGTATGCTCTATGATGTTCCTAGTAGAGGTTGTGTCCATTACCAGCATGAAAACAAATTTAAAATTAATATGATTCATTTCAGGCTAGTTCCTCAAGCTAAATGTACACAGGATATGATAAATAATTTTGTTTAGTCATTTATGTGTCTGAATGACCAGTTTTTTTTTTTACTCTGAAAATATCTGGTGCCCCTTTACAGCTCATTCAGAATTATCATGTGGAATTCACACACTTTTTGCATTCTCATTAAAAGCATTACAAGAGCCCTTACTGCCAAGTATTATTGACTTTCCTGTAACATCCTATTCACAATCTGTATTCTGAGTTTCCAGTCTCTCTATTAATATTTCTATTAATATCTCTGTACAGTCTCATCTCCTCTCATTAATAATAATGTCATATATACCAGTTCCCACGTGCTTATTTTTCTGGTTTGTAAAATATGAGCATAAGGTTACATATATAATTCGAATGTAATTTCATTGTAAGATATATGTTTTGTATATATTGTTCACTTACTGCTTTGAATTTCCATTAAAATATTGAAATTTAACATTAAAACATATTCTACTAGAATGGTTAAAGTTAGTTAAATTCAGAAATGAAAGAGAGAGAAAAAGACTGGTTTAAATTTTACACCAGTAAATATGAGTATGTATGGGCTTATAGATAAGCTCTTGGTTGGGAAATAAGGAATTTTATTTTATTATTTACAATAAAAACAAATCTAATATTTGACTATAACATTAGAAAATTATAGTACCTTTGAAGAAAAATATAAAATAAATAGAAATACTTTAAACTAAGAAATATGTGCAATCTTAAGGATATGTACATGCGTGCATAATGGTGTATTATCTGAGAAAGTTATTTGTAAAATCTACATTTACAAAGGAAATAGAAAGTCCACATATCACGCAACTGAAAACCAAATGACACTAAAGCTCTCATAGTTGGAAACATGGTCATGTTCTGATTAATAATTAACTGGTTTTAACCAGGTCGATCATTGGTATTAAGATGATGTGGTAATAGAAGATCCAATTAGTCACAGACAGGAAGGAGAAAAATGAGCTTGATATATGAAATGATTTTTTTTTTCATTATAGAGAGGCAATATAAGAAATTTACTCACATATCTATAGAGGAGAAAAAAAGAATGAGCCCAGGTAATACATCATTTTGCATGAAATGAATTTTAGTATTTTGTTGTTAAAAACGTGTACATAGAATAAAACTAGGCCTTTTTGTTCCCAAGTTAGGAACCACCCTCAAATGACATAATTTCTTGTTATAATCAAAAGAAAGAAAAATGTGACTCAAAAATCTCTTCAAAGTAGTATGTCTTTAGTGAAGGCTTTTGAAGGGGTGGCAGCAAGGGTGTCCTATTACAGAATGCACATTAAAATGCCTCCACTTATCTCTTTCCAATATCATACAATATCACTATTGTTCTAATCTTCATTTGGGTCTCTCCCTCCAAACTCCATATTTCAACCCTTCTGGATTTCCCTTCTTCCCTATTGTCATAAGCCCATCCCAAGTTTCGAGATTTTTTTTTTTTAAGTAGCTTCGTGTATATAAAAATCAGCTTGGATACTCTGGGAATTAGTCAATCCACCATTTGCACAACAAAGGCTTATGATTTGATATGCAACAAATAAATTCTCTGACGGCTGGGGGTTGGGTGAGGCTGTGAATATCTACACTGTGTCCCTATCACTGCATTGAAAACTGATTCTTTCAAGAAAATTATGCATGAAATATGCCTCTGGAAAAAGGGAGGGTGTGTGTCTGATGGAACAGTATAGGGAAGCCATATTAGCAGCGGTGGTAGTGAAAACCTGACCCTGCCCACATGAGTCAGCAAAGATAACAGAAGCCTTTTGGGGTGTGCTCCCCACAAGGGGAGGAGCAGAAAGAAAGAATGGTACATAGAGAGCTTGGCTTCTTTCTCTCGCTGCTGTAAACAGCAGATGTCTGTCTGTCCCACTTTCAAGTTTTTGGCCAAGTTTCTTAGCCAAGATAAAAAAAAAATAAAATAAAAAGGCATATTCCAAATAGGATCAATAGGCGAAGTACAATAAATGGAAAAAAAGGTTACAGGTTTATATAATATTGAGGTAAACATTCAGTTGGATTTAACCTTAGAAAAATGACATAATTATGAACTCATAAACTACAAACAGATTCAGTAATTAAAATCAGTGACTCCTGTTTAAATTGAGCTCACTTGGAGAACTTTGGAAACATTACTGAAACTGTTAAAGAATAGGAAGAAACTTCATGATAATTTTGAAGTGAATTATCATTTTGAAAATGAGAACATGACCCAGATTCAGACTGCACTGATGATTTCTGCATGTCTAACTGAATCTAAAGGTTTCTATACAATAATCAACATTGCAGAAACAGAGTCAAGATGATCTGATAAAAGAAAATCCAAAGGGGACAACTGTAGTCGATTAGCATAAGAGAACCAACATATGTATCAGTCTATTTTAGATATAGCAGTCTACCTGGGACTCAGAATTGGGAAGTATTTTTATGTCCCAAAACATATTTTGCCATTCAGTTATTGGCTTACAGATGTATTTTTTGTAAAGTAACAATGATTTTTTAAAGATTTTATTTATTCATTTGAGACAGAGAGATATAGAGAGTGAAAGAGAGAGAGCACAAGATGGGGACAGGCAGAGGGAGAGTGAGAAGCAGACTCCCCATTGAGCTGGGAGCCTGACATGGGGCTCAATCCCAGGACCCAGAGATCATGGCCTGAGCTGAAGGCAGATGCTTAACTATCTGAGCCACCCAGGCACCCCTAAAGTAACAAATATTTTGACCGTTGAATTAATAGCCTACAGGTATTCTGACAGAGGTCTTCAACAAGCAGAGATGTTTAGCACGGATACGATGGATGAAAAGAAACTAAGACAACAGCCAGTATACAACTCTGTATTAGATGGATCCCAAAAAGTTGTCCAGCAGAAAGTATTGGGAGAAACATGTTATATTGTAACTGATTAGAAGATAAATTAAGATGACTGGTGGTTTTAATGGTTAGTATTTATTGAGAATCACTACACACAAAAAAATTGTCTAAGGGCAATAACTCTATGCTATTGGGATGCTGTTTTCAATGCATCTATTACAAATGAGAACAAGACCCAGAAATATTGAATAACTTGCCCAAGATTTTACTGCTTAAGAGCATCAGAGCTGATTTGGATTAAGAGAGTTTGGCTCTGGTGTCCCTGTTCTTAATAATTGTATAATCTATCTCTTAATTTGAGGACAATTTTAATAGTTCAAATGATAAATAATGAGGGTAGATTGAGCCCTCTTTGATAAAAACCATTAACTGAAATTAGATAAAACTTTAAAAATATATAGAATGTTGGCCATAAAAATCACACTTCTTTTATTCAAAATTTATTAGGTATATGGTATCTATTAGTGATACAAGTCAGTTAATTGCTCTTGGAATGTTTCTACATATCCTCAGAGTGAGGATAATATTTACAACATAGCATTGCTATGAGGATTAAATAAACAAAAATCCATATAAAACATTTAGCCTTCAGCATAATGACCTTCAACAATTATCAGCATTTGTTTTTCCATTATTTGCAAATTGGGCATATTTACATTGATGGAAATCTAGGTAGATATGAACTGATGGAGTTTAAAACAGAGGTTAAGTCTGGACATATTTGTTGGCCAGTCAACAGCATAAATGTCATAGTAGAAGCGGTGACAATAGATTGTTTTGTTTAGGGTATCAGGGTGGATTGAACGGAAGTGTTCAGTGACACCAATTGGCAGGCCTAGGGCAGAAGTATCAGTTCACCCTGTAAGGGAGTCACTGAACTGCTAACTAGAACATCACTGGGGGCTTTCATAAGAACATTTCCAGACAGAGGAGTTGAAGCATGATTGTTCAGTGATGAAAACGAGTTCACACAGCCAGTAGAAGAAGCTTTCAGGAAATATTTCTTAACAATGGAATGAGAATAATAAATACATGGGAATCATTGGTTTCAGAATGTGCTTCATGATTTGGGTGGCAGAAATTTGACCAAGCCAGAATTCCAGGGGACTCCAGAAAGAAGATTGAGGAACACCACCAAAGAACTGGGAGAAAATGCAACTACAGTTGAAGGAACAAAATTGTATTGTTTGCCCTCTTTCTGAGTGGTAGAAATTATATGAAAAAAAACCCAACTCAATCAGAAATACATAAGTACGAAGACTATGAATTTAATGAGAATATTTAATAAATAAATCTTAAATAAATAATAAATAAATGCATGTGTGTATACATGCATGTGGTATGTAAACTTTTTAGGAGACCATACATACAAAGGAATTGTAATTTGTTGTATATCAATACAAAAGCAACCTTGTCTCCTATTCTTGCCACTTTTAACTTCTTTGAGAAAATACTCTCTTAGAATGCAAACTGGTGCAGCCACTGTGGAAAAAGAGTATGAAGGTTCCTCAAAATATTAAAAGTAGAACTACCCTATGATCTAGCAATCATATTACTGGGTATTTACTCCCAAACACAAAAACACTAATTAAAAGAGATATATGCACTCCTTTGTTTATAGCAGCATTATTTACAATAGACAAATTATGGAAGTAACCCAAGTGTCCATTGATAGATATATAGATGAAGAAGAAGTGGTATATATATGTAAAATCATTATATCATTCAGCCTTTAAAAAGAATGAAATCTTGCCATTCACAATGACATGGATGGAACTGGAGAGTATAATGTTAAGTGAAATAAATCAATCAAAGACAAATAACATGATTTTACTTAAATGTGGAATTTAAGAAACAAAACAAACAAGCAAAGGGAAAAAAAGAGAGGGACAAATTAAGAAACAGACTCTTAGCTATAGAGAGCAAACTGATGGTTACCAGACGGGAGGTGGGTAGAGTGATCGGTGAGATAAAGTGATGGGGATTAAGGAGTAAACTTGTCCTGATGAGCATTGGGTGATGTATGGAAGTGTTGAATCACTAAATTGTACACCCAAAACTAATATAACACTGTATGTTAACTATACTGGAATTAAAATAAAATAAAGGAAAAAAAGAAAATACTCCCTTAGCCTAAAGCAAGCCTTTCTTATTTAAGGTGAAATTATTAGTTTTCCTTTTAGAATTATAAGAACCTACAAAGGGTCCTTTTATTAAAAACAAATTTGCAAAAAAAAAATAAATAAATAAAAAAAAATTAAAAAAAAATAAAAAAATAAAAACAAATTTGCTACTTAATTATGCACTTCTGGAATTGTGCCTGTCCCATCAAAGACAGAAAAAAATTGCTACTGTAATCAGAATTGTAAACAAGTTTTGCAAAAACAAATAGGGGCAACTGTATCAGCAGGTTAATGCAGACTCTGTGTGGAGAATACAATTTCTAAAAATCAATACTCTATAAGAATTTCTATATGCAGTCCAATACAGTGATTCAAATGTGACTACTCCAAATTAAGATGTGCTACAATATAAAATGCAGACCAGATATCAAATACTTAATATGAGAAAAGTAAAATACCATACTAATATTTGTATATTTTTTATATATGGAAATAATATTCTGGACACATTAGTTTAAATAAAATGTTATTAATCCTAATTTTCCCTATTTCTTTTTCTCTTATATGGCTCATGATATAGTTCCACTGGATATTTCTACTTTAGCTCTCATCCAATAAAAATGGAGTAAATTGAGAAAATATACTATCTGGCATCATATTGTAGTCCACAATACATATATGGGACTAAACGCGCTTTTTGGTTTTTACATTTGTAACTATCACATTGAATAAATTAGTTGTGTGTGTGAATTGCTAATACCCTCCACTGGCTGATTGATTGACTTATTTAGAGCACATTGATTAAGTAGTGCTGGGTGTTGCTAGTGGCTGAGTCAAATTCACAGCACTGCCTCAAAGGCAAACCTTTTGTTTTAAAATGAATCCCTTCAGGGCTGCCTGGTTGGCTTAGTTGGTTAAGTGTTCAACTCTTGATTTCAGCTCAGGTCATGATCTCAGGATCTCAGGATAGTGGGATCAAGCCCTGCATTGGGCTCCACAATCAGCAGGGAGTCTGCTAGGGATTCTCTCTCTCCCTTTCCCTCTGCCCCACCCCACTGCTCACTCTCTCTCTTAAAAAAAGAAAAGAAAAGAAAAAAAAAAAAGAGAAAAGAAGAGAAAAGAGAAAAGAAAAGAAGAAAAAAGAAAAGAAAAGAAAAAAGAAAAGAAAAGAAAAGAAAAGAAAAGAAAAGAAAAGAAAAGAAAAAAAAAGAAAAAAGAGGATCACGTCATTGGTTCAGATAGCCAATCTATAGGCCCGTGTTGCTTTCTAGTTCTCCATAGCCATTTTATACTATTTGAGCTTTTCTGCCAGTATGTTCTTATGACTTTTCTTCTGCCTTCTCTCTTTAGGAGCACTTGACTTTATTTGTCCACATAACAGCTGCTTGAGCATTATCTGTGAATTTTTTCTGTCCATACACCCATGACCTATTGGTATTAAAATTTTAGATTCCTTTATATACTGCATGTAGGGAAAGAACAACCCCTCCCCCCAAAAAGTATAGATCATTTGAAAAGTCTTATGTAATGGAAAAGAATACATATTTTGTCAGAGAGCATAGTCAAAAGGTATCTGTCAGTCTAGAAGTAATGGAATACTAAAAAATGATACTTTTTTATATTAAAAAATTGAGAAGTGACTAATGATCATAAATGTCTCTCTCTTTATTCACATTAATAAATTATGAGTGCAGATTCTCATAGTATTTCTAGTATTGAACAGATCTTTAACCCAAATATTTCAAAATGAATTTATATAAAAATACCACTTTTTTTTCTTTTTCTTCCTAAAAATATCACTTTTGATCACAAATCTTATTTTGAGTATATCAAAAATAGTTTATGGTTTCCACAAAGTAGGTGGTATCAAAAAAGAAAGAAGAACATTTGCACTTAAAAAATTCCTGTAAGAAAACCCAATACATAGAATAAGACAGTATTATTTTCATTAAAAAGTTATCTTACAATTTTTGAGAAGTGTTTATAGTGTCTCTATCTGGGCCTAAGAATTAAACTAACAAAAACAAATTAACAAGAGAAAAGCATACAAATTTATTTAACATAAGTTTTACATGACATAGGATACTTTATAAGAAAATGAAGACCTAAAGAAAAACACCTGTGCATTTTTATGCTAGGTTTGATAAACAGTGCACAGTTGTGGAAGAATATGAGGTAACTGGGATAAACTGGAGAAAACAGCAATGTCTGTTGCCTTTCGGCATCCCTTCGTTTTCAGAGATAAGGAAGGCAGGGCATATGGAGGACACATCTCACATATGGGTTTTGTGGCCTGTTTTAGGGAAGAAAAGCAAGGAGTGGGAGGAGGTCAGAGTGATATTTGAGCTTCTGCCATTTTCTCAAACCCTTTCAGCTTAAAATACTCAACATCCCACAGTGCCATATTTTTGGAAGCATGCCTGAATCTCATCATGTTTTTTTCTTTCTCTCTCTCCCTTTCTCTCTCCCTTTCTTTCTCTCTCTCTTTCTCTCTCTCTCTTTCTTTTCTTTTCTTTTTCTTTCTTTCTTTTTCTTTCTTTCTTTCTTTCTTTCTTTCTTTCTTTCTTTCTTTCTTTCTTTCTTTCTTTCTTTCTTTCTTCTTTCTTTTTCTTTTTCTTTCTTTCTTTCTTTCTTTCTTTCTTTCTTTCTTTCTTTCTTTCTTTCTTTCTTTCTTTCTTTCTTTCAAGATTTATTTACTTATTTAGAGACAGAAAATGTGCAGAGTGGGGAGGGACACAGGGAGAAGAGAGAGAGAATCTCAGGCAGACTCCCTGCTGAGCACAGAGCCCAATGGGGGACTCACACTCATGACCCTGAGATCATGACCTGAGCTGAAATCAAGAGTCAGATGCTTAACTGATGAGCCACCCAGGTGCCCCCATCATGATTTTTATTTCTGAAGTTATATTCAATTTAAGTCATGTACAAATACTAATTTGATATTAAAATGTATATTTCATGTAGAATGAAATATTCCTATTATCTAACTTTTTATAATTTTTTGACCTAAGATTTAGACTGTAAGGGTGATTTCCTAGTAAAGAATGGTTTGCTTTTTAATTTGCTTTCTGGGGTGCCTGGGTGGCTCAGTGGGTTAAAGCCTCTACCTTCAGTTCAGGTCATGATCTCAGGGTCCTGGGATCGAGCCCCACATCAGGCTCTCTGCTCAGTGGGGAGCCTGCTTCCCCCTCTCTCTCTGCCTGCCTCTCTGCCTACTTGTGATCTCTCTCTCTCTGTCAAATAAAATCTTTAAAAAAAAATTTTGCTTTCTATAATGAAAACAGTAGCACTAATTAAAATAAAAACAGAATGATACCAATGTAAAAGCATTTCAATTTTTCAGTTAAATGCCTATTAGTGCTTATGTTTCCCATTATAAATGAAAATATAATTGCAAAGTAAGGATGCACATAAAAGAGCAGGAAACATACAAGTCAATGGGAAATCTTTAAATTCACAACAATCATGTGCCAATCTGCCCATATTAGAGATATACAATTATCTTTAGGGATGTGCAAGGCAAAAAAGGCAATAAGGCATATTTTCAAATGGTAAATCATACTGATGGTAGTCCTTAAAAGGATAGAGGAGACAGAATTCTCAAATTAAGAAAGAACCAATCAAGCACAGAAGTCTTACTAGTGATAAGCTGCAAACACCAGTCAATCTTTAAACCATAGATTAGTTGTAGAATACACATCTTCTCTTCAACTACCTTCTTTAACTGCAATAAAAAGAAATGAGTAATATCATACTGTTGCTCTTCTTTGTTTTCTGCTGAATTAATAACAACATTTACTTGCAAATTACTTTTAAAACTTAGAGGTGATTATAAATTCACAAGTAGTCTTTTCAGAAAAATTTAAAGGTTATGTATACTTTGAAACCATTCCACTTACACGTATGGGCCCATATACAAATACACTGGGTTTATTAGGGCTGATTCATACTCTATATGACAAAAAGGATGAGTAGAGAGAAAAGTTTAAATTTTTTAACATTGAACTTGAAGAATAAATACAGTTAATATGAGCCACATTTAATATATGTTTGGCATACAATTTTGAACTCATAGTTTCTATCTCAGTAAAGTCTTTTAGGGGCTCCTGGGTGGTTCAGTGGATTAAGAATCTGCCTTCAGCTCAGGTCATTATCCCCGGGTCCTGGGATTGAATCTCCCATTGGGCTTCCTGCATAGTAGGGAGTCTGCTTCTCCCTCTGCCCCTCACCCTGCTTGTGCTCGCTCTCTCTCTCAAATACATAAATAAAATCTTAAAAAAAATAAAGTCTTTTAAAAATCTTGGATGTGTTAAAATTAAATCAAGCTTTTCATTATTTTTATTCTCATTTGCTCATTGATGCTTTTATCAGTTTTTGTAAATTAACACACATAAAGTGATAAAAGAAGATATATAGACTTTGCTATTAAATATGTTGGGTAATAAACATTTTTCTCTACCCATCAAAGGTTTTTTGGGCAGGTCTAAGAATTAAGCGAACATGAGACAGATTAACAGGAGAAAATCAAATGTCATTTTGTACATTCAGGAACTCCACACAGATAAGAGGTTCAAAAGCAAAAAGGTAAAATAAGGTATATATGCCATTCTGAGTTAAGAAATAGGATAGGGCCCCCGGGCTTCAAAGGGGAGGAGGGCAATTCACAGAGCAGTAAGAAGAACAGATGTTTGGTAATTAGATGTGTGCCCTACCATACAGATGGGTCACTTAGGTAAAAATTATCTGTGGTAATAATTCTTATTCTTGGAAGACCACCAATTTAGATTGTTCTAGGTATTTAAGGAAAGGGCCAGTGTTTCTCTTGAGTCCACAGGTCTCCAAGTCAAAGTAGTCAACATGCAAAAGAGTATAAGGATCCATTTTGGGGAAATTTGTTTTGAAACCCTCACATATAAATATGCACCCATATAAAATGCACAATATTACCTTTTTGGTAATATTTATTTTAACGGCCATTATTGCTGAAAATAAGTACCTGTGATATTAGTAAGGGTATAACTAAAGGGACAAAATAAGATTTTCTCCATTGAATACGTGTGAAAATTTATTCTTTCCAGCTGAAACTGTTTTTAAAAAAACTATCTTCAACAGATAAAATAACTACCAAATATGGATGAGATGTTAACTAGTATTACATCAAAGACATTCCCCAGTGACCTAGGCAATTCAACATACTATGGCAGTCAGGAACATGTGCCTCACAAATTAGAGTATAGGAGCCTAGTTGGCTCGTGGCCTTAACTCTTGCACTCTGAAATACATCACTGCATTTAAGCTGATGCTTCACTTCCCACCGGCTGCGCCCATCCAATCACTGAGCACAGCAGGAATACTAAGGCAGATCTATTCCTTCCAGGCATGTAGTTCTAATGATGGTGACTGTGACTAAGGGATTTCCCATCAGATGAGCCACATTTTCATCCAGCAGCATCGCAGTTTAAGATCTTCTCCAAACTCACTTCTTTCCCTTTCTTCTTTACGGAGATCAGACCCATATTGTACTCTGCCATCTCCCTTAGCCTTCCTGCCTCGTTTTTATTTTCTGTCAAAGGCATTTTTCTCAATTAATCATGTGCATATCTAATTCTATCTTAGCCTTTGCTTCACCAAACACCCCAGTTAACACCCAAACATTTTTGTATCTTTGGAATTTCACAAGAGAAAAACTATTTAGAAGTCCTTCAAAGATTTTAAATTTAACACTAAAAGTATCCTTTCAGTCTCTGAGATACTAATGGCATACATAGTCAGAAAATTAGTAAGTATTATCATAGTGACCAGATGCGAGTGCAGCTTTAGGCAACTCCCTATTTTTATTTTCCTTCTTTTTAAAGAATTACTGTTCTGCAAAAATAAATATTGGCAGTTCTGCCAATGGAGAGATGTGCAAGGGAAGCAGGCAATCAATGTGGAATAAACAGAAGCTGAAATCTTTACAAGACTGAGAATAGGAAGATTGGATTAAGTGTCATCTTTGTCATTGAATATAGGAATAGATAAAAAGAACAAAGAGGAATGTAGAGGAGTGCCACATACATGAAGAAAGAGTGGCATAGGAAGGAGATATTTTAGAGTACTCAGAAGTGGAAAATTAAAATTAAAAAGATTTAGAATTCAAGGAAAACTTGATTATATCACATTTGGAGAACTTCAACTGGTACTTTTTTTTTTTTTCCAGTGAAGTAAAAGTTTATTAAGTGAAGGCGAGAACAGAAAGGAAAGAAAAATAAGCCCTCTAGAGTGATAGGGGTCCTGAATGGTTCCCCGGGTAGTACTTCTTTTAAATAAGGATATATTACATGCTCTCTAATTCCTTAATATAAAGTCTAACTCAAATATTCTGTGACTCCTTCATTGATTTATTAGATATTTACACAATGTCTGCTGTAAATCTACTTTGTGCTAGCATGAAACTACAGATATCTTACAAGGAAGGAAGACAAGTAACCAACACTTGCAATATAGTGTGATAAATACTATGAAAATGTATGCCTAACATGTGATGAGATATAGGATAGGGCATTTGATTCATTCATGTGAAAAGAGTCAGAAAAGACATTTCAGATGGAAAAAAAAAATCAATGGCCAGAGCATAGATGAGTTAGTTCCTAAATGGGCTGGAGTGGGAAGATAGGTATTTAGAAAACGATTTGTTTAAAGATACTAGAGCATGAGGTGACACAATCTATTTTGAGACATTAAAGGATAGGTGCCTTCAGCAAAGTGAGTGAGGTAAGGGAGAGAGGTCAGTTCTCAAACCTCCTAGGAAACCAGGAATTTCAACCTAAAAGCCATGGAGATCTTGGAAGAGTATTTTTAAAATTTTATTAAGTTTTTAAATTTTCATTCCAATATAGTTAACATGCAGTGTTTTATTAGTTTCAGGTGTACAATATAGTGATTCAATACTGCCATACAACACCTGATGCTTATTATAACTACACCCCTTAATCGCCATCATTTATTTCACCCATCCCCCCCTACTTCCCCTCTGGTAACTAACCATCAGTTTTTTTCTATAGTTAAGAGTCTGTTTCTTGGTTTGTCTGTCTCTCTCTCGTGTGCACTCTCTTTTTCTGAACTTGTTTGTTTTGTTTCTTAAATTCCACGTATAAATGAAACCATAGAATATATGTCTTTTTCTGATGGACATATTTGGCTTAGCATTATACTCTCTAGCTCCCTCCATGTCCCTGCAAATAGCAAGATTTCATTCTTATGGCAGAATAATATATTCCATTGTGTACATATTCCACCTCTTCTTTATCTAATTATCTATCAGTGATCACTTGGGCTGCTTCCACAATTTGGCTGTTGGAAATAATGCTGCAATAAACATAGGGGTACATATATTGCTGTTTTTGTAGCCTTTGACTAAATAGTGCGATTACTAGATCATGGGATAGTTCTATTTTTAACCTTTTGAGGAAATTTCATACTGTTTTCCACAATGACTACGCCAGTTTGCCTTTCCAACAATAGTGACCAGTGTTCCTATTTCTTCTCTACTACCTTGCCAACAAGGGTGTGTTTTTGATTTTAGCCCCTCTGATAGGTATGAGATGGTATTATGGTTTTGATTTGTGTTTCCCTGATGATGAGTGATGTTGAGCATCTTTTCATGTGTCTGTTGGCCATCTGGATGTCTTCTTTGGAGAAATGTCCATTCATGTTTTCTGCCCATTTTTAAATGGCTTATATCTTTCTGGGGTAAGTTGTATAAGTTCTTTATGTATTTTGGATACTAACTCTGTATCAGATTTGTCATTTGCAAATATATTCTTCCATTCAGTAGGCTGTCTTTTAGTTTTGTTAATTGTTTCTTTTGCGGTGCCAAAGCTTTTTATTTTGATATAGTCCCAATAGTTTATTCTTGCTTTTATTTCCCTTGCCTCAGGAAACATATCTAGAAAAATGTTATGTCCGATGTCAGAGAAATTAAATTACTGCCTCTGCCCTCTTAGGATTTTTATGGTTTCAGGCCTCATATTTAGGTATTTAACTCATTTTGAGTTTATTTTTGTGTATGGTTAAGAAAGTGATTCAGTTTCATTCTTTCCATGTTGCTGTTTAGTTTTCTCAATACCATTTATTGAAGATACTGTTTTCCCATTGGTTATTCTTTCCTCCTTTGTCAAAGATTAATTGACCATATAACCATGGGTTTGTTTCTGGGATTTCTATCCTGTTCTATTGATCTACGTGTCTATTTTTGTGCCAGGACCATACTGTTTTGATTACTACAGTTTTTAGTATAACTTGGAATCTGAATTTATAATACCTCCAGTTTTTTTTCTTTTTCAAGATTGTTTTGGATGTTTGGGGTCTTTTGTGGTTTCATACAAATTTTAGGATTATTTTTTCTAGTTCTATGAAAAATGCTATTGGTATTTTGATACAGATTGCATTAAATCTGTAGTTTGCTTTGGGTAATATGGACATTTTAACAATATTGGTTATTCCAATCCATGAACATGGAATATCTTTCCATTTGTCTGTGTCATATTCAATTTCTTTCATCAGTGCTTTATATTTTTCAGAGTACAGGTCTTTCACCTCCTGCAACCTTACTGAATTCATTTGTCAGTTCTAGTAGTTTCTTAGTAGAGTCTTTAGGGTTTTCTACATACAGTATCATGTTATCTGCAAATAGTAAGAAGTTTACTTTTTCTTTAGTAATTTGGATGCCTTTTGTTCTTTGTTCTTGTCTGATAGCTGTGGCTAGGACTTCCAGTACAATGTTGAATAAAAGTGGTCAGAGTGGCCATCCTTGTCTTGTTCCTGATCTTATGGGGAAAGTTTTCAGCTTTTCACCATTGAATGTGTAGCTGTGGGTTTTTCATATTTTTGTCACTGTGGTATTATTGGGGATGCCTTGGGCTTGAGTGGAATCAGACCAGACATTTGCCAGAGATGCAGTAGCACCAAACTGAAGGCCACTTTCCCTCTGTTGTTCTTGAGAAGCTTTTTTGTTGATGGGCTTGTCCTGAAGTAGGACTGGTTGTCTGCCTTCAGACTACCGTTGGGCCTTCATCTGACTAGTGTGTGTGATTATCTTTCCCTCTTTCCAGAGTAGGACTCACTTTGGAGTGATGCCAGCCAGTGTAGAAGCTGCTTGCATACTGACTGGCCTATGACACCACCCTGTTTAGGCTCTGGCCAGAGATTAGTAGAGAGAGCAAATCTGCTAAAGTATAACATGGGGGCAGGATAGCAGGGCATCTGTACTAGCAAGGTTTTTCAATCCCTGATTCTCTATGGGAGGGGCCCTGAAGTGCTGGGAGTGAGGTGGGTTATCCGGAGGTGTGGATTGGTGGATGCACAGGATGGGGGGCAGGGCTGTGTGGAGGGAGGAATGGTAGTGCTAACAAGTTAGGTAGTGAGTCCATGTGTTTACGCTGGGGGGAATAAATGGTGGAAATGGTGACTGCCAGTTTCTTTGTTCCTGGAGGAGCTCCCCAGCAATTTCTGTCCCTCTGGGACATCCTCTGAAATTAGTAAACAACTCTTCTTCTCTTATATCCTAGGGGCTTTCAAACTGCTGCTTCTATGCTATATCTCAGTGGACTGTTTGTTGTGCTGTCTCTTTAAGAGCAGAAACTCAGTTTCTTCTCACCCTCCCAGCTCTCCTAGAGTGTGGAGCAAGCTTTTTTTTTTTTTTTTCTTATTCCAGGATTTAAGTCCCACTGGTTGTAAGAACTCCTGAAATTTGGCCCCTCTAGTTTTTGAAGCCAGATGTTATGGGGATTCACCTTTCCCGTGTGGGCACCCCAGTGTGGGTGTTTGTTTCTTTCACCATTCCCTGCCCCCAGGGTTCTTCCCTCCCTCTGGCAGTCCCTTGAATCTGCTTAGTTCCTGACTGCATCTCTGCCCTCCCTACCCACTTCGATGTGGCCTTTTCTCTACATTGAGTTGTAGAGTTTATTTTTCCAGTCTTCAGGTCACTTTTTGTGTTATTTATGCTTATGTGAGTGTTATCTAGTTGTATCCCTGGGGCAAAATGAGCCTTGGGTCTTCCTACTATGCCATCTTCCCCAGAAATCTCCCAAGCCTTGGAAGAATTTTACTAAAGTAAGTTACATGGTCCATTTTCTCCTTTAGAAAGAATACTTTGAATGCAGTAAATAAGATGTATGTGAAAATAAGGCAGGAAAATCTAATAGAAGTTTACATAAAATAAACTAGCACATAATAGCATTGAGTATATTTTGGCTGGATAAGTAGAAAATTAATTGCAAAAAAGGCATAGGGGTTTAGAGTTCTAAAAGTTGAATATAATTTTTTTTTAAAAATCAGATTTCCCTAAAAAGAGTGACGTTTAGTAAATAAAAGAGGAAATCTCATGGATTCTTACCTTGTATTAGCCATAATTCCAGCAGACATTTCACTTCCTTAGCTGGCATTATTCATGGTTGTTGGCAACAATTCCTTCTAACGCTAACTTGAAAGCATGGATAGGAAGCTGACATGGTTGAGGGTTACTGCCAGGCTTAGTAGAAAATCATCAGTGAAGAATCGTTTGATAGAAAACAGAGATTTTCAGAGTTGGTCCTCTAAAATCTGAGGCCTTCCTCCCCCACTCCCACTCCAGATTGACTTTTGAATTATAAATATACTTCTCCTTCTGGGTAATTCTTTAATGTATAACTGATGTGGTTTTGGAAAATAGGTGAGGTTTGGTAGGGTGGGGTCTGGAGCAGATGACCAAGAAAAGAACTCTTGAGAAGTCTTTGGTGCAAAATGGTGGTTTTATTAAAGTTTGGTGACAGGACCCATGGACAGAAAGAGCTGCTATACCGGGGTGTGAGGGGTGGCTGATAATATACTTGGTAATTGGGGGAGGTAAGAGAAAGGGAGGTCTTCAAAAGACCTTTTTTTTTTTTTTAAAGGTTTTACTTATTTGTTTGTCAGAGGGAAAGAGAGATAGAAAGCGAGAGTGCGTAAGCAGGGGGAGCAGCAGGCAGAGGGAGAAGCAGGCTCCCCACTGAGCATGGAGCCCAAAGTGGGACTGGATCCCAGGACCCTGAGATCATGACCCCAGCCAAAGGCAGACGCCCAACCAACTGAGCCACCCAGGTGTCCCTCAAATCCCTCAAAAGAACTTTCATATGCTAAAGAGGACCTACAAGATTCAGGAGGCCTTTCCATTTTCAGGTTAAGGTTGTTTTCCCCTCTAGCTAGGTATTAACATTAAGATAGTTGGGAGCTTCCTGGAAGAATGTTACTTATATCCACACAACCCACTCTGGAGTGCGGGGTGGGGGGGTTGTGATTTGCAGGGTGTCAGTTTGTGCTTTATCCTCAGCTAACCTTCAGCTCCCTCATCATAACTATCTGAAATTTCACTGGAATTTTTATTGTACTTAGATATAAACAAGGTTTAGCATAATGGGCAGATAAAGGTCAGATGACCCTTAAGTGGGGGTCAGGAAAAAATAATGGGCGAAGGATGCCTTAAAAAGAGAATCTGTAAATCAAAGTCAAATATATTCTTAATTTTTTCCTCAAAGATTGCCAGTGGTGGTGAAATTAATGGATGCCTTGATACCACAGTGTGCTCAAATTCCTCCAATGCTGTATTATAAATATTTCTGTGATTGTTTTGTACTGTGATTTTTAGTTTACAAATCTGTTACTCCTGGTGGACCATACTACTAGATATCAGGTACTGCATGTTTTTATGTATTCATCCTCAGCACCTTGCATCAGTACCTGGCATATATCAGATATATTTAGTAAATATGTGTTGTAAGTATTCATAACTATTACTATGCTACTAAGAGTTACTATTTAGAAAAGAATTTACATACTTTGAAAATGGCCTATTTAATAACGAGCTGTTTCTTGTCCTTTAGCTTTACTTGTCTTCAAGGAATTACTCTGCTAAGCATTTAAACTTCACCAGAGTCCCTTGCTTTCAGCACCAATTTCAAGATCCTGGCTCCCGCCAGTGTTACCACCGCTTGCAGCAGTGTGGTGAGGTTAAAGCGGAGTCCTCAGGCATACTTCCTAGCAGCAGCAGCAGGAGAAGATTTAATTAGCCATTTAACTTCCTCAGGTGTAGGGGACAGAGCTCCCTCTTCAAATAATGAGGTCGGAACTGCCAGCCAGCCTCCCTGGCTTCTCCTCAGGCTGAATCTCTCCCACACCGCTGGTGAGCTGACTTCCTGATGACCACTTAGTCCCCACGGGCATGAAAATGGCTCTGTCAGGAGCTGCCCTGGCTGAGCTTCGGGCAGTATCTTCCCCCTAAGAACTTCAGATTGGTCGTGACTCCAAAGTCCATCTTCTATCACTGACTATTCTGGTTTACTGAGTGATGAATATTATCTTCCTCCTCTTTTTACCCAGGTCTTCCCCTTTCTTTCCTCAAGGAGATTTGCACGCAAAGGGAGTTTTGGATTAGATGTTAGGTATCTTTTTCTAAAACTTCAAATATAATGATTTTTTTTTCTGAAAATAATTTAGGTGGTTTGTTTTATTAATAAAATTCAAGCATTATGGAAAGGTAAAGACAAGAAGAAAGTGAAGAAAAACACCCCGAACCTCTGCAGGAGAGGAAAACTTTTATACTCTTCCCTTTGAGGTTTTTTGGCTGATCTGAATAATTAAATTGACATAAAACAGATTAACAGAAGAAAAACAAATTTAATTATGTACGTACAGAGGCCCCATAAAGAGAGGCTCCCTGACAGGCAGGCAGTTGAGATTTATATGTCATCCTGAGTCAAAGAGAAGAGGGTAGGGGTCTAGAACTTCAAAGGGATGGAAGACAATTCACAAGAAGATAAAATGTTGATAAATATTTGCCATGCCACGCAGAGAAGACTTTAAGTAAAAAAAAAAAAAAAAAAAAGGTTTCTTTTCAAATAGCTGTCTTCCCTGTATAAGATCTCTACCTAAATTCTTTCAGGCAGTTAAAGTGGAGGAGGAGAGTGGGTGTTAAAATGCTCTTCTTAAGTCTCTTGAGCCCATGTTGTTGTCTTCAGCTAAAGATAATCCATATGCTAAAATGGCACATTCTGGGACAGCCTGCCCTGAGTCCCATCACCCCTCTGCCCAGATAGAACCATGTCCAATATTTGACAGAGCTACCTCCATATATTTCCATATGCATGCAGATACAAAAAGATAACCTAAGGGATAGGCAAATATACTTATATAAGCAATAACATCTTTATAGCTATGTTTCTAAGTAAGTAAAAACAACTCTTACATTTATGTTCTCTTATGTATATGAGACACTTTATAATAGGGTGGCCATTTTTTTAAAACTTAAATATATTGAATATAAAAATCAAATTATACAAATGGTTTTAAAATATTTTTTTTCAAACTTACGCTAGTGGAACTCACTCAGATAATATGTGTTCTCAGACTTCAGTATTCATATAATTAGCCTAGAGAACGTCAAAAAAGGATCTGCTCAAATGGCCAGAGCAATTTGTGTACAAACTAAGAGTACTAATAATACTAACATAGTACTAATAGTACTTTAGAAACAGATTCTAAAACTGGAATGAGCATGCAGTTCTTCTAGGAACTCATTAAAATGCTGACACTGACTCAGTTAGGTTTGTGATGGGGCTGACATTCTGCAGCTTCATGGGAGATGGTGATGTTGCTGGCCTTGAACTACTCTGTAGGCAGCAAGTATAATGTGTCAGGTACTGTGGTAGGCATACTCCTCAGGGTTGTATTCATGATCTCATCGAGTCATCAGGACAACCTGTAACTACTGCATTTTAATTGTAAACCTGGGGCTGAAAGAGTATAAATTATGTACCTAAAGTCACTCTACTTGTTGGCTGCAGATACATGTTTGAATCTAGCCATGTCTGTCTCTGGACCAATACATTTTTGCCTCCATATAAAGTCTACTAATGTTTTATTCTGGAAAGCCAATTGCTGAGAATGATTAGGATTGAAATCTGTGTCATTAAATTATGAATCAACTGAAAATGCCACAAACAGTCCATAAAACTAGGGCAAAAATTTACCTTAAAAGGAACATAAAGCAATCAAATAGAAAGAGCAAATCAGTGGAATTTTGCACATATTATATGGATTAAGGGAGACTTTAAAGGAGGTTTTTGTTTTTGTTTCGTTTTGCAGATTTATGAGTTACTACAGCAAAAAATTACAATCAGGAAAAGCTGGAAAATAACCTTAAGCTAAATATCAGAGAACTTTTAAGGCCAATATGTAAACCACGAGTGTCAAGTATTTACCCTATGAATTATTATAACATATTATTTTCACTTTATAAAGTCTAAAATAACTATTACTTACCCAAATAATTGGCTTTATTTATACACTCAAATTTCATACCAAACAACTTTTAACTATTTATGAAAGAAGCCAACTTTGGAGATTAAATTTGTAGTAATTATCTGCAGCATAGATGAAATGGACAAATTCCTTGAAAAACACAATTATCAAAATGGCACAAGAAGAAATAGGATATCTGAATAGTTCTATATCTATTAAAGGAATTGAATTTTTTTTCCATAAAGAAAATTTTAGGCTAAGATGCTATCCATGATGAATTTTATTTAAAAAATTTAAGAAAATTATGATATAATCATACAAACTCTCTTGGAACATGTTTAACAAATGAGACAAATAAGTGAGATACCAGAATATGTATTATGTAATTCCACTTACATGAAGTTGGAAAACTGGCTGAACTAAGAATGGTGATAGACATCAGAGCAACAGTGGTCTGGAAGGATCATTCTTGGAATAAATATGAAGGAGGTGTAAGGGAACTTTCTTCAGTGAAAAAAATGATTGGGGTGGATGTTAAAAGTATATACACAGTTCTAGAACTCAAAAAATTGTACATCTCTGAAGCGTAATTTCTTTAAGGTGAATAGGAAAAAAAATAATAAATTCTCTTGTTTCTGAAACCAGTCCATATGCATAGTAAATTAATAAACTGGTATCAGGTTTGGGAAAAAACTATTGTCATTGAGGATATTCAATCAAATAATACTAAAACAGGAGCTAAAAATGTTTTGAATTATGAGATTGTGATTGACATTAAGTATCTAGTTTTCTAAAATGATTACTTTGAAAGAGATAATGCATGTTTGGATATAAAAGTCATATTACGTTGAGTTAATAGTTATGCTATTTTTTTTTAAGATTTTATTTATTTATTTGACAGAGAGAGAGAGATCACAAATAGGCAGAGAGACAGGCAGAGAAAGAGGGGGAAGCAGGCTCCCCGCTGAGCAGAGAGCCCGATGCGGGGTCCCATCCCAGGACCCCGAGATCATGACCCGAGCCAAAGGCAGAGGCTTTAACCCACTGAGCCACCCAGGCACCCTATGCTATTTTGTAATAGCAACTCCCATTGTATTTTTCATTGTTTTCTAGTTTTTCAGTGTTTAGGTATTTGTCTTCTGCCTCAACCAATTGTTAATTATTCCAGAAAGGAAAGAAATATCTCATAGTGCTGATTATCACATACTTCTTGAGTCTTTTAAAATTAAAACTAGATGTCACAGAAGTCAAATTTCTACTTTCTGTAACAGATTTTTATGAAAACCCAATCCAATTATCAGAGGCTGGTATATTTCTTACAGCAATTTTTCAAATATGTTTGCTACTGCCACTCCATCAAACATATCTTACATATCTACTGTGTTCCAGGGAAGGCTCAGTTGTTTCAAAGCTAAAAATGAGGCACACACCTCAAGGCACAATGCTCTTAAGTTAGAACATATACCAACCATTAGACATGTGTTTCTGTGGACAAAAATAATTGTGATAATATAAAAAATATGTGTCATTGAAAAATGCATCAAAAATAATGTAATCTTTTTGTTGCATAATGTGGAGTATACATAAAAATGAAGAGCCAGACACTCATGAAATAACCAGAACAAAATTTAGAATTGATTATGGATTCTGTACTTTCATGAGTATTCATTTTTTATAACATCTCTAGTAACATATCAATAAACTGCAAGTATTTGTTTTGTTCCTCCAATAACATCCTTAAAAATCATCTTGTTTCTACAACTAAAAAAGTCATAAAATTATTTTAAATTATTTTAAATATCAATTATCTAAATGTAAATATGGTTTGTATTTTTTTCTGACATACAGCCCTAAAGAAACAACACTATATTTAACATCAATAAACACAATTTTTAAAAGTATAGATGCAAATACCAGGAAGTGTGTTGGTTCAAAATACATATTCAATAATAAGGAAAATACAAATTGTGGAAACATAATTCATTTTATTTTAGATCTGTTTTAAGTAAAAGTAGATTTATGTTTGGTTGGTCATCATCAAAACTTTGAAATAATTGTTGATAAAACAAATCAAAAGAAAGGTAAGATTAGAAGCGGCATTTTATACTGAGGCTACCTCAAAGCTATGAAAATATAAAAGAAAAATTGCAATGATATTCCTTCTTCCATTACCAAAGGAACCTTTCTTGTTTTATCTTTCCTGTAAATAGTATTTATTTAATAGTATTATTATATTCTTTTCATTTAATGCATACTGACAGCTGTTAGGGGAATTGTTATAAAATATTATATCATCAGAAAGTTAAACTCTGGTTTAGGAATCAAAGCAGGTATGGTAGTATTACTACAATATCATTTATTCATCAAATTAAGATTAATGTTGCATGCATGAAGTAGTTTTCATTTTTCTTTTTTTTAATATTTTATTTATTTTTTTGAGAGACAGTGAAAGTGATCACAGAGGGAAAGGGTTCACAGAGAGAGAGGATCACAGAGAGAGAGGGAGAAGCAGACTCACTACTGAGCGGAGAGCCTGATGAGGAGCTTGATGCCAGGACCCTGACTGAGATCATGACCCAAGCTGAAGGCAGATGATTAACTGACTGAGCCACCCAGGCACCCGAGTTTTTATTTTTTTTCTTGTATATCTCACCCCTCTATACATATGCTGGTAAAAGTGAAATAGATAAAATCATTAAGAACTTCATCTCACCAAAAATACAAACTCTTCTATTGATGTATGGTAGCATTTAAAGTTATGTAAGATGCCATTTAGTGATATCATGAGATAAAAAAATATTGAGCTTTTTCTTAATAGATGAGAAGTTATTTCTTTAATATTTGCTATCTCATGGATATGTTCACAAATATTTTAAAAAATGGACTTTTATGTCTACTTTAGTATGACATCATTTGGAAAATATATTTGGATATTTTTCATGGAAAATGCAGCATCTAGTTTTTTGTTTTTGTTTTATTTTGTTTTGGTATTTGGAAAATGAATCCTATATATATGAAGTTTTTCACAGGGCATAGAGATTAAAGAAAGAGTTTGATGGAAAAGCATCAGGGAAAATAGCTCTGTATTTTACAATAAATGAAAATTGTTGCCCATTGTGTGTTTGTGTTCCCTTGAATCACTATAATTTTCCTTTCTCCCAAAGGATTGCTTATTTTATTATTTTTCTGCTTACAACTGATCCAATCATACATTTTTTTACACATGTTACCAATTAGAATTCAGTAGCGTTATGGTTCTTACAGGTTCAAGTGCAATCTGTTTTCCTTTGGTACTCAGGAGGAAGGATAAGCTGTGCTAGTATATTGCATTCTGGGAAACTAAGTGATGGTATTGAGTTTATGTGGCCTTCTGTGGCTTACCTGGGCTTCATATTCAGCTATTTAGGAGAAGACATTTGGGATATGTTGCTACTCTTAGCACTTACAGAATATAAAGTTTAACAAATAATAAAAATTTAAAATAAAAGTTATATGCTATATTGTTACAGGGGAAGAAAAAATTTACAAATACAATGCTGCTGGTATTTCTGTAATAACAGGGATGATGAACTTTGCCCACACTTTGAACTGACTGTATTTAATATCACTGTAAACAAATAATTGCATTTCATGATAGTCACCACATGTTCAACACTATTCCGTGGATTCTAGATACACTTTGTATATTATTTTACAGTCCTCAGTGAAACACATTTAAAATGTTCCCGAATTTCTCTTGGGGACAGAAAATGGCCAAATCTTATCTGTAATTTTGCCGACATAATCATGTTTACACTGTGTTACTAAAGCATCATCGGGGTGCCTTGGTGCTCTGTTGGTTGAGCCTCAGACTCTTGGTTTTGGCTCAGGTCATGATCTCGGGGTTCTGAAATCCATCCCTGTGTAGGGTTCCCTGCTTGGTGGGAAGTCTGCTTCCCTTCTCTCTCCCTCTTCCCCTCCCCCTGCTCACGCACTCTCTCTCTCTCTCCCTCATTCTCTAAAATAAATACATCTTTTAAAAAAAGTATCATCAGAATTATCTTTTTTTTTTTAAAGATTTTATTTATTTATTTGACAGAGAGAGATCACAAGTAGGCAGAGAGGCAGGCAGAGAAAGAGGAGGAAGCAGGCTCCCTGCTGAGCAGAGAGCCTGATGCAGGGGCTCAATCCCAGGACCCTGAGATCATGACCTGAGCCGAAGGCAGAGGCTTTAACCCACTGAGCCACCCAGGCGCCCCCAGAATTATCTTTTTCTTTTCCTCTTTTGTAAGCTTTTTTTTTTTAAGATTTTATTTATTTACTTGACAGAGAGAAATAGAACACAAGCAGGGGTAGTGGCAGACAGAAGCAAAGGGACAAGCAGGCTCCCTGCTGAGGAAGGAGCCAGATGCGGGACTCCATCCCAGGACCCTGGGATCATGACCTGAGCTGAAGGCAGGTGCTTAACCAACTGAGGCACCCAGGTGTCCCCCTTTTGTCAACTTTAAATGGACAGTGTGTCCTCAAAGTTCTCCTTCCTGTCTTTGAAAATATCATTGGTAAAGTTTAATTCAATTATCAATTCCTGGTGATTTAGAAAATAATTGTTATTTCTAAAGAGAATATAGAACAATAATTAATATTATTTTTATTTTCTTTGTTCTTATCAGCAATTTGATATCCAAAGTGACTATTTCTATCAACATAAACTTTTCATTCTTGAATAGAAAAAGTAACTTTTTCTAAGTAAATTTAGAATTAAAATTTTATTTGATACTGAGTATACTGCTTTAGGAAAAAATGTTAAACAGATATTTATTGTTGATTAAAAATAATCTGGGTGTGCATAAACTTAGAAAAAGAGATGGCTTCAAAGAGACCTTTCGTTGGATTTCTGTTTGGAGAAATTTTATGGTAAATATCCAATTAGAGTAAAACAGAACTTTAAGAAGGAAGATATACAAGACAGAATTTTAAGATTCGCTCTGACAACAGAAAATTAAATCACTAACAAAAAGAAAATACTCTATTAAAATTTACTTGCAAGATAACCAACACAACAATCCATAAAGAATGCCTGCAACAGTCACTACACAGTTTTGGCTGCAACTGTTAAAAAAATAATAAATAAATAAATAATTTAAAAAATGAAATAGAGTAGAATGACCATACTATCTATCCCAAGAATCAACATGCACTGTTAGACAAGTTCAAGCAAATCTATGGGCCAAAAGTACAGGAAGTTTGAGTCAGTATGATCTTGCAATTCTAGAATATATTCATTGAAACCATAAGAGACCTCACAATTTAATTGGAGAACAAATACGCAATACAAATATTTTATGATATACTTATTGCCTACCTTTCCAGTTTAATTTATGAGGCCCTTTCTCCTTGCAGGTTATTCTTGAACCGAAGTAAATTAACTTCAGGTCCTTGAAGGTGTCGTAGTGTTTCATACCTCTTTGCCTTTGCACATCCTATCCTTTCTGATTATAAAATCCTTAATCACCCCCTATCAACCTGGTGAACTCCAACTCATCCTTTAAGACATAACTCACAGTTGCTGACTGCACAAGGATAGACCGGATTACTGTCTCTCTTCTGCCACCACTTCCTTTTCTACATACCTATATTTCGGCCTTTGCAGAAATAGATTGTTTTTATTTGTATTTGGGTTTTCTTCTAAACTTGAACTGTTTGTGGACAGGAACAGAGTACTATTATTCTTTAAATTCCACATGTGTAATACTGGGCCTGACATATCATAGATGCTCAATAAATGCAGAGTGTATAATTTCATTAAAAACAAATGCTAAACACTAAAATATAATTTTATTTTGTGCCAAATTATGTATTGCTAGGCAAATTCAGAGAAAGAAAAAAGTGATGGCAATTACGTGAAGTGTAAGATTATAGAGGAGGTGAGTTTCATGCTATTTCTCAAATATACTAAGAATTTGAAGAAGCTTAAAGGAGAATGGAATAATCAAGGCAAAGGATAAATTAAATAAATTCCAGCTGGTAATGACAGGAATATGAATACTGTATTACACATTTCATCATGTTCTTGGCAACAAGAAACAGAAAATCCAACTCATAATGGTGTAAATACAAAGAGAACATATACCTCATTTGATAATCGCCACCATAACAATCGTGGTGTGGAATGGAGAGAAGCTGTGAAAACAGTGATTTAGTTATGGCATCAAGTTCCAGTATTCAGTCTATTTTTTTTTACCTTCTATCCTTAAGATGTGAACTTGGTCCTCAGTTGACTTTTTTAAAGATAATTAGATTTCTGTCACAATTCAAAGCATCATATCCGGAGGAAAGGGGTGGATTCCTCCATTTGCCTTTTCTTCAGTGTGCGGAAATATTTTGTCAAATTTTTCTGCAGTTGAATCCCCTAGTTGCCAAAACTAAGTTACAGCCTTCATTGGAATTGGCACTTTGATTAATACAACTGACTAATATTTGTAACTTGTCCCTGTACTGCACTGGGAGGGGGCAGAAAACCATCAGGAAGAAAAAAGGAGGTAGCACCTATTAACTAGGCAACAGCAGTTTCTAAGACATTATGTTTTGAGAAAAATAGAAAATAGATTTGCATTAATGTAATAAGAACATTTTAGAGAGGAATGTAGACCTGATGCAATAGGAAATAGGAAGCCATTGAACGTTTTAGATACTGCACATAACTTTTATTGAGGCAAGATATTTTCTCTGGAGACAGCTGCATTTGCTCTTTTTAAGACCTGCTGCAAATTTTGCTCACCTATTGAGAAATAATACTTCTTTTTCAGAAGAACATATATACTGTTGTCATGAAGCTTTGGGGTATATGGTGAAAATGGAAAATTTCACTTTCCCAATGCATATGTAATTCCCTGAAATTGAAATATAAGTGCATGTAATAGTTTTTAAATTTTTGTAAACAAAACGTTCCATTGCATTTTGCTTTTTCAATTACTCTAACATATGTTCTTCATTTCTCAATAAAATGGAAAGGCTGACTTGTGAAAGAAGTAAATTCCCTTCTCGCTGTCTCTTTAATATGTTTAGTGTTTTTTATTGAGTGAACTCTTTGGATTTAACTGTGAAGCTACAACCTCATTAATTTAACAAAGAGATATCCTTACTTCAATAAACATAAAGCATAGATGAGCATATAGAGAACATTTCTCAGATTTCATTCACTCAAGACAACCTGTAATGATACTTTACACATTTGGCCAGGAAATTTGGTCTAACTCATTTTCCTTGTTTCAAGTAATCTGTAATTTAAGAAAAAAAAAATCACAGATGCATTTCTCAAACTGAGAAAGAAATATTTTCAGTCATCATACCTAAACAATGATCTCAAGATGATATCATGTCTACTTATTGATCCCTCTAACACCAACAAATTGAAATTTGCCACTGTTAGGTACCGCATTGATGTTTTTAGTCTATTTCCACTTGCTTTCAAATTATTATGTTTTAATAAATCAAATTTCCTTAAACGTTTATACTTACCTCCTATCTTAACAAAGTCAGTAAACAGAAAATTGTTTTCATGCATAGGACTTTGTATAAAAATAAGTACACTGAGTCATTACTAGAATATCAAGCAGGTGAAAATATTACCAACTATTAAGAAGAAATTTTTGAAAATAAAGACCCTAAACTAATAGTTGTTCCCTGTAAGATCCAATGCCCTCATTCATAAATAATATTTGTGATATTCACTTTATCCTAAAATAAATTTCATATGTAATATAACCTACTTACCCACACAATTTAAAAAAAAATCAATGTAATTAATTGTAATATAAAGAGGAAATAAAAAACTGCATGTCTAAACTAACATTCATTCTATTTGCAGATGTTCAGCAGACTTTAAGAGATGTTATAACAGAGGAGGTGGATGTCTCTTCCTACATAATTAGGACCGGTGCTACAGTTGCCAGTGCCAAAAGGCATCTACCCATTGTTACTTCTTGTATCCCCCAAAAACAAATATTCGAAATGTTCCCTCAGAGAGGACCATTGCCTTGGGTTGAGACTCCTTTGTTTTTAGTTCAAGGAATGATGTAATCATGGAATGAATAAATAGGAAGGAAAAAACCTTTAACTTACATTGCCAATTCTTTGGCCTATGATATTAGGGTTCTAGTCTTTTCTATTTACAAAGGAAAACATACACCTGCACATAGAAACACACACACACACACAATACACCCCTGAGTCTTTTTTCAAAGGGACAGAAAAAGAGATATATTTAAAATACACTTTATAAAAATAAAATGTGGAAATTAGTATCTTACATAGATATAAGGTAAATAGTATGCCTATATTAAAATAATGTTTAAGAAGAATTTTAAATTAAATGAGAAATATAAATGATCAAATAATTAAAAAGCAAAACTAAAATATGACATGTTATATTTAATATGATTTAACATAGGTAAAGTACATTTAAATAGCATGGAGGGAAATTGGCCAAAATCTTAGCTGTGGTGAATTCTAGATTTTAGGATTATGGATGATTACGTTTTCACATTTCCCCTATACTTCTCGATGCTTACAGAAACATTACAACAAATGAGCAATATATAAAAAATATATATTAAAACCTTAGATAAAAGAAAAGAATCAAGGTGGATTTTTGTCCGTCAGTTACTTACTTTCCACATTTTAAATCTTCCCTCATCACCAGATTTTTGTTCTCCCAAGTGCATATTCTGTATTACATCTGTGATTCTTTCTTTTTCTTTCATATGTTAAATTTGGATCTTCCCCAGTGCTCTTTCTTCAACTTCTCTCCTGTTACTCTCCTTATTCTCCCACACTGGTATTACCCATACCTGTGTCTTCTCTTAGCTCTGAAGACAGTTATAGCCTCAAGCTCTTATCATTGATTTCTACTTATTGACTCAATAACTTTATCTTGTGACACTTCAAACACATGACACCTAGTATGAAGCTCATGTTGCATATTTTCTACTTATAATTACTCCAACCATCAGGCCTGACATGACAATGATCTTGGACATTTTACTCTCTAATTAGTGAATAACATTGATTCTTTCTTAACAAGACCTTCTTCAATAGTAGTTCCAGAATTTCTATCGGAGGAACTTAAGGGTAACTATTTTGTGGCAAAAGAGTAAGTTGTGATTGCCCAATATACATTTTAGAAAATTTGATGTTAAAGTTGGGAAGGTGGGTGAATGGAGGTGAAGTGAGTGGTTAAAGGCCCACCCTTAAGCCGCTCTTGTCCCACGTTCTGTTCCTACAATGAGCACCACACTAGGCTCTTTTTGCTTTATTCCTATCTAGAGTTGAGAACCCTTTAGCAGGGTTCCTGGCATATGTTCAGGCTATTTTATTTTTTGATCTCATTTACTGACATTATTCTCTTGTACAAAAAATAAATGCATACAATTGCTCTATTTACCAATAAATAGAGATATTTAGCTTTTATTCAAAGCACTTCAAATCCTTATTGAAAGCTCCCACTTTTCCACTTCCCCACCAACTACTTACCCACAGGCACTGACTGTACTTGAGCCTAAATGAATTGCTGTTTTTCATTTGTACTTGTGTCATTTTCTATCATGCAATACTCTGTTTCCCTGCTCTATCTGAAAAACGCTCTTCCAGACACAAGAACTGCCTTCCGTTTGCAGTAGTGTTTGATTCTTCTAACAATGTAGCAATTGGTCCGTTTATCTATCTGCTGTAATGATTGTTTCTTTCTCCTCTGCACTATGATTATTTGTATTCATGTATTAGAAATTCTATTTGGTGCTAGGCATTTTAAGGGCAGGTCTCTTAAGGATTATTTTTGTTTCCCTGAATACAGATCATTGCCTTGTACTTAGGAGGGGCTTACTAAAAAATGCATTGAGTGAATCCACAAATAAATAGAGATAACACTTGATTTTCCAGTCTACTCTTAACTTTTGTTAAATAACTTTAAATTTACATATTATTATGTTTTTAAGATGCCTAAGTATTTTCTGTTTATTTTATTCTGGTGGGTTTTGTTGTTGTTGTTGTTGTTGTTTTTACATATTTCTATTTTTATTGCCTTCTGTGTCTAGGTTTCCTTTCCCCACGTAAGTTAATTTTCTTTTCTTCATTAATTCTCCCAACAATTCTGATGTTCTAGCAAATTGGTATCATTGTGCTAAGCTCTGTTTTAACTTTTAAAGAATAAGAAAAATATTCCCTATATTAAAGATCTTCAGAACTTTGTGAGACCTTCTATTTTCTGTTTTAGCTTCCATTGCTTTGTCACATTTCCAAATTTTCCTTAAAAAAATTTGTTATCTGTATTCACTCATCACAAAAGACCATTATATTTTCTTTCTAAGATTTGGTTTCTCAGGTTAATGTAATTTTTTTTTAAGTAATGAATCAAATTAGGAGTGTAATTGTGGCAAAGTGTACTCTTCATTTTCACATCATTTCAAGAGGAACAATTTATTGCTAAGTCATGCAAACAATATCATTTGTATATGACTGTCATTATATCAAAGATTAGGACTCAAATTTAGTTCGCAGCTCCATATTCTGAGTTTCTTTTTTATGTAAAAATTCAGAATCATCGTCATAAACAGAATTGATTCACGTGTTTGTGGTAGCCTCTTAAAAGAGTTTCTAACAATAATCAAAGTCATAGGGGCACCTTGGTGGCTCAGTTGGTTAAGCGACTGCCTTAGGCTCAGTCATGATCCCAGGGTCCTGGGATCGAGCCCCTCATCGGGCTTCCTGCGTGGTGGAGAGCCTGCTTCTCCCTTTCCCTCTGCTGCTTTGCCTGCTTGTGCTCTCTCACTCTCTCTGTCAAATAAATAAATAAAATCTTTAAAAAAAAATCAAAGTTGTATTAGTTTATTCAGCAAAACAAAATTTGTGAAGTAGAATTAAAATAGCTTTTTTATGTTGGGATATTATTATAATAATAAATAAATGTTAAATTTATAAGCCCATGCTTAATGTTTATTTTAATATTTAAATATATAATAAAAATATTTATATTTAAAAACTTCTATTTATAATATATCTACGTTTGTTCAATTTATTTGCATATTTTCGTTCTGACAATGTTCATGTAAATTGAGTAGAGCAAGTGTTCTTTTCCCCTATTTGATAGAGAAGGAAATTGAGGTCAGAAAGTTTGAAAAATCTGCCCACTGTCAGAATGCACAGAAACAAAAATCAAGATGCAAATTCTTATCCAAGTTACTTTCCCTTGACCCCTTGTCCAAGTTACTTTTGAATAGCTTGACTCTGCTGAAAACACTCAATATGAATATGCAAATGCTTGTTAATTGGTTTCACAATTTTAAACAGTTTCACTCAGGACATGTATATGGAATGATAAATCATTTTAAGCTTATTATCTTTCTATTGATATACTAAAATAAGAAAAGGTAATGGAAGAGACAATAAATATGAGGCTTTAACTATATTTAGGTAGAAAAGCAAATAAAGGACAAATAAGATAGCAAATTTAAATTCCAATCTGAAATATAGATGTAAGAGCTCTCAGAAACCAGAAACAAGATAGGTGATTTTATTTTTTTTTGTTTTTATTTTATTTTATTTTTTAAGATTTTTTATTTGTTAGAGAGAGAGACAGCAAGAGAGGGAACACAAGCAGTGGGAGTGGGAGAAGGAGAAGCAGGCTTCCTGCTGAGCAGGGAGCCTGATGCACGCTTGATCCTAGGACTCTGGGATCATGCCTGAGCCAAAGGCAGATGCTTAACAACTAAGCCACCCAGGTGTCCCAAGATAGGTGATTTTAGATTAAAAAAAAAAAAAAAGACTTATTTTCTAATTAAACTGACGGCCAATGAAAGTATTTATATGTCAGGACAAACAATATAGTATTTCAACCAGGCATTTATACATGCAGGAACTAGAGTGAAGTCATTGCTGTGGATTGGAAGAGATATCTGTGAGAGCTGTTTTGATGGAAGCAAATAAATATAAGGGAGGAGTCTAATAAGAATTTGAAGTTTTGATTCTGGTACCATTAATTAATGGGGCTACGGTAATAATAATTGCAAAGACTATAAAATGCTTACCATGCACCAGAGATAGCTTCCCAGTGCTTTACATACATAAACTAATAGCATCTCACAACAACATCAGAGAGGTGGTTTTATTTTTGTTCCTGTTTCATACATGAAGAAAACAGAGGTCCATAAAAGTTAACTAACCTGCCCAGGGTCGTATAGTTAGTAAGTGGTAAAGTTTTGTTTTAAGTCTGGCTCCAGAGTTTGTGCTTTTTCCTACTATAGTAAATAGACAAATAGAAGAGCAGAAAGTTAAATTCTGTACAGAACTTTGAACTGAGGAAGTGCCAAGCACTGTGTATGCATCATTTCTAATTCTCAAAGAATTCCTCACATTGATGAACCTTAAAGCTATTAAAGAACAGAGCAAATATCTGATTTGTCTATGCCATAAAATAAACAGGAGTCAGACTTGAAATTCAAACTCATTTAGCAAATGGTTTAAAAGTTTATGCTTTTTCAGACATTAACTAAAGAATAACAATTTTATATGATTTTTCTGTGGGCCACTTATTTACTCATAAATTAAAAAACTTGAAAGTTTCTTATATACAAGTTTCTTATAATTAAAAAACTTGAAAGTTTCTTATATACAAGTGCTTATGTATAAGCACTGAGATTAATATAATAAACAGGACTTGAGGACTCCTGGGTGACAGATAAACAAATAAGCAATTGCAATGCAACAGGAGCAAGTGAAAGGGACATCTAATATTCATAGCTCTATTACAGTATTTCCTACAGTCTAATGTTTATTTCAGGGTCTATATACCATTCTCTCTCTAGTACTCTTTGATCTCTTTTAGGGCCCAGAGTATACCTTTTTCTTTTCCCATAATAAATGTGGTTTCCTATACAAAGTAACTGCTCCATAAATATTAGCAGAAGTGAATTCAATTCAGTGCAAGCTGTAAGTTTTAAAAGGCATTACAGTTGCGTCTGTTACTCATGGCTGCAGAATAGCAAGGAATTTTGTAATAGAAAATAGAATAGAGGAATCTGTTTCTTTTTTTTCTCTTAAGATTCATTCTTCCTTCTGACCACAGCTGACTTCAGGGTATACTACCTGTGCAGTCACACACGGCACCCTGCTCAGAAGGTCCCAGTGCATGGCTCCATGCTACGCTGTCACTGTCTTGGAATTCTTAGTAATTTATGTACTAGGAGCCCCACAGTTTCATTATGCATTGGGCTCCATAATCTATGTACATAGTACTGCTCCTGACATTTCATTTTTGCCCAAAACCATGTGATGATATGAATAGCCCTTTTAAAAGAGAGCTCCAGGAGGCAGATGGTAAGGGAATATTGAACCCTCGGTTCAGGTGCAACTACTTCACATCTTTCAGAACCCTTCCCCAACCACGCCCTCACACACATGCATTTAGCTTTGGGGTCAGTCTCTCCTACATACATCCACCACTCACTTTGCATCACTGGGTAGCTGTGTCCTCATCTGTACACTGGTCATGCCAGTGATGTGGAGAGCAATGATTACTCTTAGAGTGATTGGCATTTGTGCTTACAGGATACTGGGGAGACACTGGTTTAGAATCCAAGTATATGACCTTGTAAAGAAATTACTCCTGTGGTCTTGACATCAAGGTTGTAATCCTTAAGAGCAAGTGAAAGTATGAAACTTTCCTTACCTGAGAGATTACCAAAAGAAAAAATAAAAAGAAAATGTGTATTTTGAAAAAGAATGCTGATTTTGTCAGAAGGATGCAGCTTGTGATAAAAGTGTACCAAATGGTAATGAAATGCAGAAGGTAGGAGAAATGCACTAATAGCAGCAACGGCAGAAACAATGGACAAGAATAGCTCTCGATGAAAGAGGAGCAAATGCATATTTATATAATAATTATACAATGAGGCAACTCAGAAGAGTCAAAGATATTGAAAGATGAGGAGCCAACAGATGAGTACCAGTGCAAGAGTCAAGAAAGCACTGTGTGTCACGATAGAAGAGAATGAGGAAGTATCAATAGCAAGACCATGACATTAGCTACATTTTTCATGTAAAATGTTATTTACAATTTTCAATAGTTCACTTAGTAAGTAAATCAGCGTTCATTGATTTTGTACTGTATTCAGTATCAGAACTTAATGTCAATTCACAAAAGAAATATATGGTACAGATACTAGTCTCTTAGGTGATCATCAGTGAAAATAAATCAACACAAAACCAAAAATTGTTAAAACTCTTTGATTAAAGGAATAATTATTATTAATAGCCTGATTCTAAAAATTGAGCTTAACATTTTAACCTTAAAACTAGTGATATCTGATTATACCTATTAATTTAAGTCACTGAACATTCTCAAAAATCTCAAAGTAGTAGTAAATTCATGAGAAGAGATGGATGGTATATTTAACATAGTGGGCCTTTTATTTTACATTTGTAGCTTCAATGGCAGAAATATAAAACTAAATGTAATTTCTGCTTCTAGTCTACAAACATTATATTAACAACTCTGCATTATAGCAGATCACTTACTAGCTTTTATTTAGTCACTGCAAAAAGCACTTATTAATAATACTTATCTAGTACTCACTGTGACCTGGCAGGCACATTTTATAGGTCACTGTATTTTAAATATATGCACTTTATATAGATCATCTCTTTAATCCTCATTTAGCCCTTTAATCCTAAAGGTAAGCACTGTCAATTGCCTCATTGTTTAGATGAGGAGACAGGCATAGAGTAATTCCCCAAATTGCTTGGAGTTTCATAAGCTACTTAATGAAAAAACCAAGATTTATTCCCAGACAGCTGAGTTTCAGATTCTGTGCTTTTAGCCACTTCACTGTATATTGATTCTTAAGGAAGATTATTTAGCACTAAACAAGTGAAGTGTGCTGTCAAATTAGCAACTTGTGTTATTATCATCAGCAACACACTGACAGTTTTAGAGTGAAGTATTTAAGTGCATTTTTAAAATTATAATTCAGGTAAGGGATAAAGCTTTAAACAACGCTAGTGCAAATCTGCATACTAAAATATTTAGCATGTGACTGCACTTTTTGAATTAAATGAGTATTTAAGTTTTGAAATCTGAGTTTGTGCATATAAGCAGAAATTAACTTGAAAAGTCATGAAGTGGGCACCTGGGTGGCTCAGTTGGTTAAGAGTCTGCCCTCTGCTCAGGTCGTGATCCCAGAGTTCTGGGATGGAGTCCTGCATTGAGCTCCCTCTCCCTCTCCCTGCTACTCCCACTGCTTGTGCACACACACTTTCTCTCTACTTCTGTGTGTCAAGTAAATTTTAAAAATCTTAAAAAAAAAAAAAAAAGAAAATGAAAAGTCATGAAGTGATCTGGGCCAGTCTTGACATTTGGCATAAGCTGTATTTGCTTACATGATAGGCTTCCCCAGGTGCTTGTTGATATGGGTTGAATGCCAGTTTTTCAATGACGTTTCCCTATTCATCCATTCCCTGAATAGATAGACATTTATTACTGTGAATGTGGAATATGCCTCTTACAATATATTGCTGTTTTTTGAGAGACCCTGTTTGTTAACTCATTAGAGTCTAATTCCTCAGGATATAGTAGGTGCTCAATAAATGTTTTTAACCAATGTGATTATTTTTATTAGAAAAGTTAAAAACATCTAGAAACCGCAGTGACTCAAATGTATTTTTTTATATTCAGATGTCACTGATTTTGAATGCTATGTAAAAAGAGACAATAGGGATGCTCATTTACATTAAGAACCACATTATTCTTAAAATGCAAATACAATTTTCTGTTTATATGGAATGGCCTTTTACACAATAAAGGTAAAGCAGCAGCCTCACGGAGTCAGTATGTGCCTGTTGAGGTTTATAGAACAGAAAGGTGGGAGTGGCACAGAAGGAGAAAGTGGGAATGCAAAAGATCTACTAGATTTTATAATTTACTTAGCACTATTTCTGAACATAGCTGCAAGTCACATATAAAACTTATTATTGCATGGAGCACTGGGTGTGGTACATGAACAATGAATCTTGTAACACTGAAAAAATAAAAGTATTTTGGGGAAAAAAAAACTTATTATTAAGCAATGTCACCCAGTGAAAGAACTTACGAAATCCCCAAATTATTTACATATCAGATTTTTTCCCCAGACAGAACAGATGATGAAGACAGCCAAACAAATAACAACAACAAAACTCACAAACCCATTATCCCTATGCATGTATATTTTAAATTTCCTGTGTATTAAAGGGTCTTAGTATGGAGAACAGAGAAAAGTTATAGCTTGAAACATGTACCCAAGGACAAAAAAACTCTTTGTTACTATCAGAAAGGTGTTTTCTAACATATTCTGCTGACTAGACAAAAACTCTGTGTTTCTAGAAGATCCCTGACCTTAACAGGAAATGCCGGAAATGAAATTGAGAAGACCTAGAGTAAAGAAGGTGATAAGAATGGGCAAATTTGTGTATTCTACGTCTGCCTTTCTATGCTGAAGAATTTATAGATTGAGCAAACAATCCCTCCACCTTGGTCCTGTTACTATTACTTGGGTCACTTTCCCTTTTGCTTTATGATTAACAATTAGGAGTTCTTCTTTGAGAAACTGGAAATACTGTACACCTAGATTCAGATAGACCTGAATATAATTATTAGCTCTACCACTGGGTCTAGTCAGGAAAACCGAATCCGTGTCAAATAGTTCTGTAGTGCCAATTTAGTAATGGGACTCAATGACACAGTCACTGGAAAATGTGAAAGGGAAAAGGAACTAAGAAACCCAGAAATTCATAGAGCATGACTATTACCATCCTAAGGCTGGAGAGTCAGAGGGATGAGAGGTGTTATAGAGCCTAGGACTTGGGACTACCTGGTTGGAACCATATCGAGGGCTGCCTTGAGGTAGCTGCATCCACCAAGGGAGGAGTTGAAGTTATGGAAGAGGCACATCACCTTGTGGAGACACTGCTCAGAGCAGAGGAATTTATTGAACTAAAGGGAGAGTACATTGGCTCCCCCTTTTTGTCATCCTCCAGTCACCCTCCAGGCATCTCATTGATTGGCTAAAGGCCAGTTAGGAACAACACTTGAGCAAGGTGATTTGCAGGGATGAGCCCTGTGTGATAGGGAACAAAGCAGGGAAAAGACAGAGAATGGACATGGGAAGAAAAAGGCAAGTGACTGACACAATTAGCTTGATCTCAGTCAAGCAGTTTAAACATCTACATCTCAATTTCTTCTGTAACATTGGGATAATGCCATCCAATTCATAGCATTGGTATTAAGATTAAAAGAATTAACACTTATAATGTTCCTGGAGCATATTAAAAGGTAGATTGATAATATTTTTTTCTTCTCCAATTTCATCAACTCAAATTGGAGCAAATACAATACAAAGAAATGCCTAGTGAAAAAGCATACTCCTTGCATGACTTTTTTTATATTTGATGTTTAATTTTTAAAAGTAATATCAATATAACTTATTTTAGATTTTATCTGAGAGAAGTTAGTATGTAGCTGAGCTTATACTGGAATATAAAGGCCCACCGACTACATAATAGGTATTTTGGAAATATAATGGAACTTGAACTAAATGAGAAGATTTAATACCAAAGTATTTCTGTGTATCAGCTAAATATCTGAGTTTGTATATGAAAACTGAAGTTTGTACATATTTTTGTATGAAGAAAAACTTCTTTAGTTTCTTAAATTTATGAATAAACATTATGTAAATAAAATATTTTTTCATATTGCAAATGAAATATTTTAATGTTTTTTATTAGTTCTACTTATAGGAAATTACCTGAAGTAACTGGCCAATTTGAAAGAATGTATGTGCAGTAAGCTACATTTGGAAAAAAAATGGGATTAATCAATTTGGTAATTCATTAAATGGATTTTGATGTAGTTTAAGTATGAAATACCATGAAGTCATTAAAATGATGATACTTACCTACATTTACAAATACAGAAATTACATATGATATTATTGATTAAGATAAGCATATTACAAAACAGCATGGTGGCATTTTTGTTATGGATAAGTTTGTATTTACGTACAAAAAATCTATAAAATCAAAGGATAAAGATTTTATTTATTTATTTAACAGAGAGAGCACAAGCAGGGGGTGTGGCAGAGGGTGAGGGAGAAGCAGGCTCCCCTGTGGGGCTGGATCCCAGGACCCTGAGATCATGACCTGAGCCTAAGACAGATGTTTAACCAGATGAACCACCCAAGCGCCCCACTTTCTGGTATTTTTAAACAGCTTCGTATAATTAATTTCTTCTTACAATTAACATTTTATTTTGAAGAAATGACTATTTTACTTTGATAAATAGCACTTCTAATTTTAATTATTTTTGTATGGAATTTTAAGACAAATAATTTATATAAATTGCTATTCCAAACCATGTAACGAATAACAGTTAGTTGCACGAGAACAAAAATACAGTTGGAACCCTAGGAACTTTATATATTGATTCCTAGCTTATGGATGAATACAAACAACTTTTGTTTAATTAAAATTAGTGAGTTACACATAGACACATGAGCAAAATTGGATTTAATTCTCTTAGGGAATAGTTATTTTTGAACTTAGTCTTAATAGGCAATAGTAAGAAAAAAAAGTGAGCTTCAAATTTTAAGAAGGACATTCCTACAATGAGCTCTTTATAAGCAGTGGTCTGGAAGATTGAAGGAAAAACATAAAGCAAATAAGGCATCTGATATACACTGAAAAGTGCTTCAGAAGATTGAAAATGTGTTGCTATTTCTGTTTTTGTTTTTTATTCAGGTTGTCAATATGTAACTAGTTAATATGTAACCCACTGTTGCCTTCTTTTATCATTAATGTGACATATTTGGGAAAGCTAAATGCCAGCTACATTTACAATGCAAGGGTCAGAATAATAAACCAAACCATGAAGTTGATGAATGTGAAAATAGAAATGCAATGTCAATGGGTGCTTTTGTGAAAATAAGAGTGCCAAAAGGAAGGACAGTTTTTAATAACAATCACTGATATTATAGAACTTTACATTTTGTCCAATAAAATATATCATTGTATTTTTATTTTATATCACCTAGTGAAGCAAGTTAGGGAAATATAAGTTAGGGTAAGTACAATTAACTTTATGAGGAACCTGAGGCTCAGAGAATTTAATAACTTCTCTAAATCTCTGATCTACCGTGCCTCATGTTTTTCATGCTGGAGGGCCATATTTGATCACTTCATATAAGCATTTAATACACTATAAGTCATTTTGAAATAACATATTGACTTAGAAAATATGAGATAATTAATAAAATTTAGTGGACATATTTCTGACATTAATGGTTTGTACCCAATTAGATACTGTCAGTACACCTATTTATCTTTAAAAAATACAGCTCAAAGTGTGCCCTACCCACATTAAGAGTGTATTTTTTATCATGATCTATTGAATATCTTAGAGGGATAAGTAATCCTTTTTCATTAGTATCTATAACTATCAGAAGAGTAACAATAATAATCACAATATATTTTTGTCAATATAATGCATTATTGATTAATCTCATTAATATGCCATTATTGTTAGTAGTACTATCCATGTATAATTTAAATTAATGTGTATCTAAAAGATTGATCTAGTCTCTGGGAACTTAGAATTTTAATTGTAAGCAACTTAGGAAAACTTAACATCCAGAATCTAAACTTTTGAAATATATCAGAAATACTGAGGATCTAAACAAACAAACAAGTATGAATAAATATAATGCTCCTTCTTGGTGTCAGAGAAGCTGTTTCTGACCAACGATTGAACATTTAAAATAAAAATAAAATCCAAGTGACCATTTAAAATAGAAATAAAATTATAAAGATAAAAGCACTACCCTGAGGAGGATAAAAATATCTTGTAATATCTTTAAAAGATAAGACAGCTCTAACACATTGGCAAGCATGACAGAAAACAGCCATGGCAAGAAAAGAAAAAAAATTACACAATAAGAACAATAGTGACAGCATTATTGATGGCAAAGGAATGTTTCGCGGCTTGTAGAGAATAGGCATATGCCTGATAGCAAATGAGAAAGTCATGGGTTGGTGGAAAATTATAAGAGATTTGACCAACCTCTCTAGTGAATACTAAAGAGCCTCCTGATATTAGTACACTAAAGTTGTGTATGATACAGCAGTCTTCAGTGTGAGAAACATGATTTATGGTGAGTAAAAACATTAAGTATATTTTCCACCTTGTGTCATACTCTCTACAACTAAGTACATTATTAACCTAAGTGTACTCTAATGTGTTTTACATAGTGCATAGTGGTTCTTTAGCCTCTTCTACTTTCACTTTTCTTGCTCTCCCAGGCAATTTATTTCAAACCTTTATTCTTGCCTCTGTAAAAGAGAGTTTATGTACTTTTTCCTCAAGAATATAAAATGCTAGGAAAGATAGATGTATCCAACTAGCTGTAATGTAATGAGATTAAACATCATCATCCTTATATGTTTTATGGAAGTTATTACTTTTATTTGAGGCATTTAGGTAAGACTAGCATTTGTTGTGGACCTTGAGTGACAAGTGGAATGTCAATCAAGGAAGAGTAAGAGCAGAAAACTGCCATGACGGTAGAGGTGGGACATGAGCCATAAAATTATATTAGGATCACAGTAGTTCAGGAGAGTGCAGAAAGGTAAGAGATGTATGTCATTTGCGTAGTGGTGGAATCTGAGATGCATAATGGTTGAGTTGTATAAGAATGTAAAGAGAGGGTGAATTGACAGATGAAACTGGAACTGTAACTTGGGGAAATATTTGCAAGAAAGGCTAAGGATTTTGGACTTTATCCTTGAAGAAATTAGAAGCCATATTCCTTATTGAGAGATAGGTGAAGCTTTTTGGAAAATACTAAGTATTCTCAGTCCTTCCACATATAAATGAATCTCATTTCTTTTCCATCTATTCTGTTTAAGTGCAATGGTTTTGAATGATGTAATGATATTCACTCGATTTTATTCAAATAACATCAATATTTAAATTGTCTTTAATTTACATGAATGGTTAAACAGGAATGTTTTAGTTGAATTAAAAACTTGCAATAATTTCAGGGGAAATGCTTTTGTTCCTTTGAAAAATATCTACTGGTTAAATAAATGCATCCAACTGTGAAAATAATGTGATAAAAATATCTCAATATACATTAAAGTTCATTGGTTTTGAAAAATAATTGGTTTTAGACAAAAAGCTATTAGAATTAGTAAAAATGCCTAATTTAGAATAAAATTTGTTCATTTCATGCAATTACTTTGGTTATAGTGGAATGTGTTGGTGATGAAAACAGCAATATGATTTGGATGGCAATAAATAATGCTTCTGCTTTAGGAAAACTGAAATGGATTCGATTCATGAATTTAATGGATCAGTAATTTAAATAAGTATTCAAGATAAGAAGAATATTCAAATAAGTATTTTTTTGAAACATGCTGGGGTGCCTGGGTGGCTCAGTGGGTTAGGGCCTCTGCCTTCGGCTCAGGTCATGATCTCAGGGTCCTGGGATCAAGCCCCGCATCGGGCTCTCTGCTCATCAGGGAGCCTGCTTCCCCCTCTTTCTCTGCCTGCCTCTCTGCCTACTTGTGATCTCTCTCTCTCTGTCAAATAAATAAATAAAATCTTAAAAAAAAAAAGAAGTAGAAACATGCTAAATATAATACTACCACAGCATTGTCTAGTATTGTATAGGTTTTAAAGTGTTTTCATAGGCTTTATTTCACTTGATCCCTCGAGTAATCCCTCAAAACAGAAAAAGCAAGTACTGAAATGCATTGCTATTTTAATGACTTGCCCTGGGTTTCTGGTCTGGAATTATATAGTTCACTGTGTTTTTTTTTCCTTCATGTCTTCTTTACTGAGACTGAGCCATTCTTATACATTTTTCCTAAAAATATTTAAATCATTTTTTTTTAGCCAATGTTTTCAAATACTCAGTCAAGTGAGGAAATATGATTGGCTCATCAGGTATTTCTTAATGTCATAATTCTTGAATAGGCTGTGAATTTAGACATAAGCTTATTACTTGACTGACTTTAGTTTCCTTTCTGATACACTTTTCAGGTAATGATTTTAAGATGATTTCAAAGGCATTGCCATTTTTAATTTAAAACTTTAATTAAGAGGAATGTCCTCTGGTTATTGTAAGATTTATAAAGCCACAACTATATTTCTGTGTATATGCTTGCAGTGCTACACTTCATTACCTATCACTATGTCCTGTGCTTATTTGCAAGTAGAATGCATATATTTAAAAATATGTATTCTTCAAAGAACCTGTATTCTTTGATTTTCTGATAATTCAGAGAATTGATTCAGAGAAATGTGTGGAGGAAACCACTGGTATATCTTTTCATCCAATGTTGCTTTCTATATTTTAATCCACTATCTGTAGCACATTCATTCTAGCAGTTATTTGTCTTAGGGTAGAATAAAAATGTGTCAGTCATTGATCATGAGAGAATGTGGGAACAAATTGAAATGGACTTGGAGATTATATATGCTCTACCAGAAAATAAAAAAAAAGGAAAAAACACAAACAACTATAAAATAACTATAATACCACTAATCTAACACATGAAAATAATCTCTAAAATAAAATAAACTTATTTACCTATACACTATTACATTGATTTTATTGTGGCCAAGATCATAGGTTGTTTTGTTTTGTTTTGTTTTCTAGGATATTTGCATAGTTTTGAACTCAAGTTAACTTTAGCATAACATAGATAATATTTTATAATGTCTATGTATTTACATAGAAATAATACCTTTCCTAATATTTAAAGTTGCTAAAAATCTCTTTACTCCAAATAAATCAATAATAGGATGCCTAACCAAAACCTTTGCTTACATCTATTTTTGAAAACATAAGTCAGTATCAATACAATTAATATAAAAAGAAATTACAATTAAAAAGCCATTATTTTCGAGAACAGTATTTACTTAATCTTAGTACTAAGAATTATGTACTTTTAGATATTAATTTCTTTCCTACATAAGAAAACCAATTTATAATTTAATTTGGATGATATCTTTCTCTTAGGGTGAAACCTGTATATGCTGAAAGCAAAAGGTCAGTCTGATATTGAGAAGAGCAATAAGGAAAGGGAGGAGATAAGATTTTAAAAATCAATATAACGTTAAACTAAAAGACAACAAATTCTGGGGAATTATACTCATGACATATTTTCCTCAATGAATAAAAATCTACATTTAAAGATACAGTAAATTTGATGTATCTTGATTCTGTTAGAAATGACCAATTCTGTGTACTTCATTTACCCTTTTAGGTAGTTGAGGGGGAAATAAAGGGTTCCTTCTCCAAGTTATTGATTAAGTAGCATTGATGAGAACCAGAACTAACACACTTATCATTTATGGCTTCAATGATATCAAGAGTGTTAGATTTTCTTATCATAAAAAATATTTACTGACTCATTTATTAATGAATGTTTAGGGTGATAAACTAGATTATAACAGATGGATTTCATCACTTCAATGATATTATCCCTAAAGAAGAGATATTAACCTTGGAGAGTGACATATTTGACAAAGTAGTCCTTGTAAGGCAATATAATCAGAGCAGTACAGGTTGGATATCTGCTTTGTTTCCTTGAGGTAACCAGAATTTCCCACTTATGTAGATGAGAGCACTAGAGGCCTAAAGAACTGAAGACTTTATGATAGGCTCACCGACACCACAGGGGACAGTCAGGAGAAAGGTGGAAAAATCAGCACTCTGCTATGATATTTTCTTAGTTCAGCTTTATGGCAAAATAATTGCCAGCAAATGCTGTTCTTCCCTGAAGAAAGAAAGCTATAGTTCTGGATTGTTTAAAGGAAAATGTTAATTGTCTGATCCATGTATTCTATATAAATACAATAACAGGTCATTTTCCTTTAATCTTTTAGACACATTTTTCTTTCAGTTACTTTATTCCATACCCCATATTCATAGCATGCTTAAATTTCTCATGTTTTTACTAGAAATTGTTTTTCAGGGACCAAAAGGTTTCCACAAGAGATACTAATGGTTTCACACTAGTCACCAACTTGATTTTTTTCTGCTTCTCAGCTGTCTTTAGTTTCACAGTCCAGAGACCATCTGTCTAGACAGGTGTTATCTCACTGGTATCTAAAAGTAGAAACTGAACATCATTATTTTTGAAATCTATTTAGAAACTGCAACTCTAGTGATAACACAGTACTGGTCTAAACTGTGCACTGTTATAAATCTCTTCCTTAGAACAGATGGACTGCAAAATGGCTTATTTTGCATGCACCAGCTGTGAACCTAAGTGATATACAGGAACTGTGGGTGCCACTTTACATTGCACAGAAAAATCAGGAAATTTAATAGGTATGTGATATCAAAAGTTTTTGCAGTAAGACATTTATTTAGTAAATTAAGTTTTTAAAACTCTACTGTGTACAGTGCAGGGGAAAACAAAGAAAGGAATCCCCTGTCTTATAGCTATCACTATAAAGTAAATTCTGCTGAAAAGTATTTTGAAGCCTATAAATTTATGGGCCTTGACTAAATTCCATCACTTTTAGCTTGAAAGACGTAATTTTCTTTATTCCAAATTTAAAATGCTTGGTACTAGTGATATATGAGTATTTTATTGTATAACACTGAAGAACTGATTCTTATTAACATAAATAAAGATACTATTATAAAAGAATATTTAATTCCATCACAGAGTCACACTCTTCGTTCCCATCATGATCCTTACAACACACACACACACACACACACACACACCCTTTTACAGAATCACTCACTGTATTAGAGATGAAATTTTTGCAGTGGTTACATGTATGCAGTTGGTATCTTGTTGAATGCCCAGGTCCACTAATTCTTAGCTATGTTACCTTGGGAAAGTTATTTAATATTTTGATGCCTTAGTGTTGGTTGTTTTCCTATGTGAAATAGGGATAATAATCCCTAAATGATAAAGTCGATGTGAAGATAAATGACAAAATACATATAAATCACTTAGAAACAACCTAATTTAACAGGCAGACAATGAGCATTTTGCAGTTAGCGTTATTGTTATTATTTTTGTGTTCTGAGTAGGTTAATGTGTTTTGTCACATATCACCTGTCCTCAAAATCTATTTTTCTGAAGGAAAAATAGGTATCAAGTTTGGACAGGTTAAGCTGAAGTTGTATTCTATTATTTCATCATTAAATGTCATTTATTTTGCTATCTTGGGAAATTAAACCAACTTTTTATGAAAGAGTATATATCTGAGTTAAAACAATCAAATTACATTAGATGTTTGGGGAAAAAAGTTTATAAATTAATGAGAAGACCAATGAAGTATTTTTTCTGGTTTGTTTATGACCCGTAAACAATATGTTTACAGAGAGGAAACAACCTAACCTGTCTCCCTCCCTCAATATTTGTGTGTGTGTGGTTTGAAAGCCTTTTCTTTAACTTTTTGTTCTCTTTTGTCGCTCTCCTCATCCTTCTTCCTCCCCTGCCTCATCCTCCTCTTTCTCCTTCTTCTTTTCTCCTCTCCTTCCTCCTCCTCCGTCTAGTTTTTCATGCCAGGTCTGCTTGCAAAGAAAACTATAGTTAAGAAATAGTAGAAAGTGAGTCCTAGAGTGGTAAGAGAAACCAAGGTAAAGATGCAAATAGATGATGTCAGAGCAGTCTTCCTGCACTTTTTGATCTACCCTAAAGATTAAATAAATTACAGTCTATTTTTGGAGCCAGGAGTTTATGCAAACCATAAATGCTAAATGTATTTGATTTCTTGGCTTTCTTTTATCCCGCATCTATATTACAAATTGTCATGTTTAATTAAAAATAATGAAATCATAGATGTAATAATTGGATATATTTTAGGATGGCATTAGGATGGCATTTATTATTTATTATTAGTTATTTATTGTTAAGCTTTAACATGATCTTAGGAGCCAAAACAAATAAAAGAAAAAATAAAATTCATCTCTTGGGCTCAAATCTAAATTAGATGATGGGAAAATGTAAAATACATTTAACAAAGATTATTTCTCTACAACATATTATAAACCACCAGAAAAATTAGATCAAATAAAACTTAAGGCAAGGGAAAAATGACACAAAATCTCACTTATGTATAAATATATCACACAGATACATAAAGGATAACCTAAATAACACACAAAATAACATAAAATAAAAAAGTGTGCTTAGAGATCTAGAAATGTAAAACTGGCTCTAATATAAACTGGGTCACTCTAGAATGCACTAAAATGTATTTCTTATATGACTTTTGCAAAATACATAAAATTAATATGATGTACTTCTGCATTGCTGCTGGAAAAATAAGCTTGTTTATTATTACTTCTCGATAGGAATAGATAGCAGAACATATGCCTCTAATAGCACAGTACTAGCTGGTAAGGACACTCAGTAAATGTTCATTCCCCTTCTACCTCTATGCCATGTTGTTGCTTACCATTTTAATATTTACATCCTCTTCCTTAGGTCAAAATATTTTGACTATTTTAATTCTTCTATCTGTTTCTTAGCATCATTTTCACATTCATCCAGGATATCCTATGTGACCATTAACAAGATTTCTTTCATCATCTCAATTTAGAATGATTTTCATATCATAGGCCAATAGAAAAATGAAGGAATTGTGCACTAATATGAATTTTCTAATCTAGCAGGTTAAATTGTTCCCCAAAAAGTTTTATCCAAATCTTAACCTCTGGACCTGTGAATAGGACCTTGTATGGAAAAAGAGTCTTTGTAGTTGTAGTTATGTGAAAGATCTTGAAATGAGATCATCCTGCATGAACTGAGTGGGCCCTAAATCCAATAACATGAATCATTATAAAAAGTCAGAAGAGGAGACATGCAAGGAAGGAGCCATGTGAAGATGGAGGCAGAAGCTGGAATCATACCAAGACTTGGGCGCACGCCAAAGAATGCCTGGAGTTACCAGAAGCTGGAAGAGCCAAAGAATTCTCCCCTAGAATCCTAGAAAGATTATTTGATGACACCTTAATTTTGGTCTTCTGGTCTCCAGAATGGTCAGAAAATATAGCTTTATTATTATTTGTGGTTATTTGTTTTGGCAGCCCTCTGAAGCCAATACATGAAGTTTGATCTCTACATGCACAGAATGAAATGTTCAAAATGAATGTTACAGCAAATGTGGAAGGAAAAAAATATATAAATAAAGTATAACTTTATAATTATAAGTTTATAATTCATAAATTGCTCACTAACCCTGGGTTTCTCAGCAGAGGCACTATGATAATTGGGGGGGAGAATACTTCTTTGTTGTGGGGGGCTGTTTTGTGCATTTGGGGATGTTTAGCAGTATCCCTGCCTTTATCTATGGTAGCAGTGCCCTCTGAAGCAGAGATGACCAAAAATTTTTCTAGAAGATCAGGACTAGGGTAAGATCAATGAGGCGCTCACCATGGGCACAACACATAAGGGGGTGTCAAACGCCAAGTAATCAATATAAAGAGTACTTAATGTGATATTTTAAGCAATAAAAGTTAATGCAAAAAATTAATGATAGAATACCAAAATTTTAAAGACAGAAGTAGTACCATTACTAAATTTGCCCTGGTTGAGGGGAGGAGACAAATTGCCCTCTGATAAGAACAACTGCACAAACCCAAGCTAAGCGGTGGTGCTATTTTGATGATGATTTGATCTGTTCATCCTCCTTAGTCTCCTTATTATTAGGAGCAGAGGTTAAGCATTTCTGGCTCTGGAAGTAGACAGATCTGCACCCGCTTAGTATGTATCCTTAGGTGTAGGTTAAGTTCTCAGCTTTCTTGTCTGCAGATTGGATTAATGAGTATATTTGTCTATAAAATTTACAAAAATGTCTCACATAATTTCTGTAAAGTGTGTAGCAGTATTTGGAAAGTGCTCCGATGGTGGTAGCCATAGTCATCAAAGAATAACAAATGCTATAAAAGATCTTCATTCTCTAGTTTTACAGAAGCTTTATTTAAATTTAAGAAACACTTGTGTGAAGACCATGGTGTGTCCCAGACATAGTAAGTGTACTAGGTTGTGTTAACTACTGTAAATGTGATTCATACCATTGTATTTTATGCCACCTAAATAAATATCACAGAATTTTAAATTCAGACCCAGCCCCACAGTATGATATCCCTACAGATACTTAATAGCATCTAATTAGGCATCAACTCTTAAGTGGTCTCTTAACAGAATTTGTGATTAATCTTAAATTATTTTTAAACTCTACTCCCATACTTCAAACATGACAGAGACAATAGCATCATTTTTCTATTGTTTTCTGCTGAAATGGCTGCAGTAAATGGAAAGGTACCACCTCTGGGGTAGTAGCAGTAGTGAGGGAAAAAGGGAAGTGAGTTTAGAATTTGGGAAATTATACATTGTAATTTATACATATACATTAGCATACATTATAAAATTATAAATATATAGACTAATTTATTACATACCACATCAATAGTAAATATACTACATACATTAAAATTATAGAAAGTATTAGATAAAATGTAGGGCCTATAATTAATTTCTGAATACTGAAGTTTAGATATTACTATAACAAATTTAGATATCATTTATATAGGATATTAAAGATTAGTTTGTGACGTAGATACATACTCAAACACCACATTAAGTAAATGGATTAACATAATAAAAAATTAAGTAGCTGACTTAAGCTTATAATGTTTCTACCTTCAAATTATTTGGCTGTAATGCATATAACTGTTGAAAGCATTGACTATCAGTGGTAATAGAGAAATTTGTTATTATGCACTTTTCTTTTTTAACTGAAAACAAAGCATATAACAACCTTGAGATCATAACATCATCTTTACTGTAAAGAGGTCTCTGCAAATGTCAGCTAAAAAATAAGATGCATAAAAGTTTTTCAATGAAGAGAAAATAAACACATTATTATATGCATCTTTTTAACATAAGCAATGTAAGATTTATATTACAAGATCAAAAGTCACTGAGAAAAAGATACAGAGCAGAACTCATAAAATACAACTGGAGAACAAAATGTCACCTTAGGAGATACCTATCCAAAATGCTGTCTTATTGAACAAGTGATAGCTATAAATGTTTCCCATTTTTATTATCCATGCCCTTCTTATAACTCATAAAACTACATAGATTTTTCATTATATGTGCTAGGAATCCTGGAAAATGATGCTCCTAGTATACTGAATAATAATAAAAGAGAAATATGTTACAACCATTTTAATAGAACTGACATGGTGCCGAAAAATAATGGAAAATGCATACATACACAAGTGGTTCTCTATTAAAGTGTATCTATAATCTGAACAGATTTAGATAATATTAATCTTAAAATTACATGTTGGGTTTTTTCTTCAACCATGTTTTGAGGACATTTAACTTTTTTTTTTTTGACATTTAACTTTCTTTCCCTGGAAAATGTGTGAGAACACTCTAATGTTCTTGGTATTGCCCTTTAAAATTCTATATTCCATCTTAGTTTTAGTTAGTCTTTATGTGGTCAATAAATAATTATGTTTAGTTATTTCTTTATGTCAAAGAGATTTTAAGGAATTTAATTTTGAGTTCCCATGGGATATATTATATGAACTAAAGATGCATTAATAGTTGTGATCAGGTTAAAGTCTCCATTGCAAAAAGATTCTAAGGTAAGATGGGTTTTGAAATAAATCATTACCATGAGTTTTATCTTAAGAAAAAGGAATTAGTTATTTTACAGGATTGAAGTGTGCATTGTTTTCTGTTTATATTCCTTTTTAATTAAGTTCAATTCTCTAATAAGTTGAAATAGTGAAGGTAACTCCTCTGTTGTGGTTTGTAGTAGAATATCTCGAAGGAAGGATAGTTTCAAAGGAGATTAAAGCAGACTGCATTTTTATATGAGAAAGGTGTGTTATACAAGTTTACCCTTCACCAAAAACCAGACTGACTGTAAAAGTACTATAATGCTAAAAGTGCACTTCAGAATTCTAAGTTGGTTTAGATGTGATTCAGGTCCTAAAGCATTGGCCCTAGGATAAAATATGATGCTGGCACAACCACAATATGCTGTCTCCTTTCCTTAGTTATTTTATTAGACACATATTTTCTACACATAGGAAAGTGTACAAATATGAAAGATAAGTATTCTTAAGATTGAACATTTGTGTCTGCAACATAAGTGAGAGATCCAAAAGGAGTTACTGGAAATGTGGTAAATACAATTTCCTTGTATTTAATGCATAGTCCATGATGTGCGTGTTCTTTTACAAACAAGTGCCTCCTAATCATGAAAACAAAATATCTAAAATTCCCATATATAAAGTTACCAATTTAAAGATGTCAAGTCTTTGTACTTATTTTATTTTTCATGGAATAAAAAAATGATTTGATGTAAGTAAAACTTTGGAATGGATCTTTGAGTTACTTTTTATTTTTTTCATCACTGATAACCTTTATATAGAGAAGGAAAGACTTTTAAAAAATTAGATTTTATGTTGAATTAATGGAAATTAGAAGTTGTGATAAGAAAATTAACTCATTAAATATCTGCATTACTTCTATAGCTTTGTACTTCAATATGAGTATACATATTTTTGTTATAGTAGTGAAATTATTTTCAAGATTATGGCAACTAATAAGTAAATACAGTTAAATAGAAAATGGAAAACTTCAATTATTAATATGATCATTATCCCACACATTTATTAACCATCTCACTACAAATAATGGCCATATGTATGTGTATGTATATATGCATGTACACATATTACATGGGTTTTTTTCTTTTAATAAATGCTCTGTGTGTATGTATATATGATGTGCATGTATGCATATATGTCTATCTACATATACTAACCAAATATATTTTATACTCCTGGAAACACAAGGATAATGTAATTTTTGGTAATTTCATATATCTTAACTGAAACTATTTTTAGTTACTTATTTCTAATTTGTATATAACTCTGCAATTTACACACTGTCTTTGCACATGTTCTTATGTGGTGCTCGCAATATCCCTGTGGGATAGATAATGTTTATTTATTTACCAAAAAAGAAACTGAAAATGAAGGTACATATGAGACTTTCCAAGGTCACACACAAAGAGAGATTCGAAACTTGCAAGTGCCTCTTTATGCCAGATATGCCATTATACCCATGTATCCCATTCCATCACTCTTGTTTTTAAAATAAGCAAAATGTGTCTGAAGAACACCAAGTGATTACAGATAGTTGTAGATCACGTTAGAAGCAGAGGTAATAGAACCATCAACATTTGAATTATCAGTTTATTTCCAAGCTGCTGCTGGATATTGCTTCCCTAGGCATAATGGCTTCCAGTAAAACATAGTCTGCATTGCTTATATGTAACAGAAATAAAAACAGTCATAAACAATTCCTTTTTCTTTTAGTTATAGCAAGCCCCCTTATATAAATATGAACACATACAATTACATCAAATAATAACTACTATTCTCAAATAATAAATCAGCATTTTATTCTATTAATTCTTAGAATCTTTCATAAGCTGACCTATCTAAATGAATCCGAATAACATTTATTATCACAAGTGCTAGATATTTAACAGAGAAAAAATAATAACCAGGTGTCAGTCCTCTCAGAGTTAATTGCCTGATGAACAGAAGCAAGTAAACAAACATTTAAATAGATCAGAAAATGTATACTATGGTAGGAATAGTATCCCATAGCATAGGATGCAAACTCAGGGGAAGGGCACCTCACCCAGAATTGGGAGAGTCTTTCCCGACTTTCTCAAGGAAGTAATCTTCCAATTAAAACCTAAATAGTGCAGTATCCATACAAGATGAATGAGCTGTCAAGGAGAAGGGAAAGGAATGCTTGAGTATTGATAATGAAGGAATAGCAGGTCGATAGATGTTTGAGCTCTTTCCATAATTTGTTATTGTTGATAAAAAATGCTGCTATAAATATTGTGGTGCATGTGGCCCTTTGAATTGGTATTTGTGTATCCTTTGGGTACTGATGAATGGATAAAGAAGATGTGATATATCTATATCTATTTATATATAATATTACTCAGCCATAAAAAGAATGAAATCTTACTGTTTGCAACAACGTGGATAGAACTAGAGTGTATTATGTTAAGTGAAATAAGTCAGTCAGAGAAAGATGAATACCATTTGATTTCACTTGTATGTGGAATTTAAGAAACAAAATGGATGAACATAAGGGAAGGTGAAACAAAAGAGATGGAAGCAAAATATCAGAGACTCAACTATAGGGAACAAACTAAAGGTTGCTACAGAAGGATGGGCTAAATGGGTGATGGGTATTAAGGAGGGCACTTGTGATGACAACTGGGTCTTATATGTAAGTGATGAATCACTAAATTCTACTCCTGAAACTAATATACCACTACATGTTAATTAACTAGATTTAAATAAACACTTGAAACAGAAAAAAAAAAAAAGGAATAGCAAGTGTAAAGACAAGAAAGTACATAATTTTGAGTTGAAAACATTGCTAAATGGTTGGATTAGGGACGAGGGAGAGGTAAGGACCAGTAATGAGAAAAGAGGTCCGATTATGGACTTAGTGTGGAATAGCTCAATTTTCCAAAACACATGTGTGACATTAAGTAACGATTCCCTTTGGAAATATTAAAAGCAGTGTTGGCCTTGAAGTGCAAATAGCTGTAAGAACCTCACAATACTGTAATACCTTTGCTATTATTAGACTATAATGTTTAAAAAATAGTCTATAATTTAACATGTTAGACTATCTTTAACAGCACAAATTCTATAAGAGAAAAAAAAATCCCTTTGGTCCTTTAGTCGCTCGTTAGCAGTGAATTAGCATAAGAGCTTTGATAAGGGGTGGGTAGTCAATGTTTCCCATTATTGAAGAAGTTTTGCCTCCTGGTGTTAGTGGGTTCTAATCACTCTAATAGTCAATCTCTATTCTATTTAAAAATGTTTAGAAATATTTTAGAAATGAAAATTAGGAAAAATAAGATGATGTGAGACAGTTTCCAGGTGATCTATGATGGACATATAGTGTGACCAAGAAATCAATCTTTATTTCCTTTTTTTTTAATTAAGTCACTGAGATTTTAATTTGTAATTGCAAACTAATTTAGGTCATTCTGACCAATGGAAATATTTTCAGGAAACAGTCTAATTTGTCTAGTTTTCATAAGTAGTATTAATAAAATTAAAGAATGTGCCTATCCAGAGCCAGTTACATAATTTCCAGGACCCAGTTCAAAATGAAAAATGAGAGTGCCCTTATTAAAATATTATTAAGAATTTCAATATGGGGGCGCCTGGGTGGCTCAGTGGGTTAAAGCCTCTGCCTTCGGCTCAGGTCATGATCTCAGGGTCCTGGGATCGAGCCCCGCGTCAGGCTCTCTGCTCAGCAGGGAGCCTGCTTCTCCCTCTCTCTCTGCCTGCCTCTCTGCCTACTTGTGATGTCTCTCTCTGTCAAATAAATAAATAAAATCTTTTAAAAAAAAAGAATTTCAAGATGGTAAGAGTGAGTATTACAGCTTGGTGTAATGAGAATGTGGCCCTATGCAACTGCACAGGTTGGACACACATGAAGTCTTCCCGGGGTATATCAGATGTACAAGTCTGTTATCTATAACATAGATGAGTGAAAACATGTGTTTTGTGTGTATATTTATGGGAGCGGTATGAGTATAGGAGTTGGTTGACCAAAAATCTTGAAAAGGGGAAAATTCATGACATAATTTTTTCTCTTTGAAAAAAGAATATTTTGAAGGATGTTCCCCCATTTTCCCACAACATATGTGGTAATATTATCTGATAAACGTTTTCTTTCTCTTGAGATGATATTGGCATTTTGGAATTAAGGAATATAGAAAGTTGGGAAGAGTCACTGGGGTATATAATAGTGAGCTGAAATTCAGTAATGCAGTCAAAATCTTCTGGTAGATGTATATATCAGGAATCTGTATTTTGAATCATGGTCTCTTTTAAAACATCAGATTATAATTATTTGGTATATTTATAAAATTTTAATATTAGTGCTTGTAAAATTCATGCGGATATAAGATATATATATATATATATATACATATATATGTATATATATATATAGTTTTAGATAAAATAGGATAAGTGCAGTAGTCTACTGAGCTATTAAGTACTATGAATCCCTTTAATGTATTCTATGAAAATTTTGTGAATTCCTTGTGTGTCCAGATTAATAAGACTTACTCTTATTGCTTACAGCACTTGAATTAGCATGACCCTAGGCCTTCATTAGACAATCATGTACAAAAAAACTTTATCAGCAAAAATAGTCAGTTTTTCAGTTCAATGAGCATATTACTTTGCTTGCTACTTGTATTTCTGACAAGGAAATCCCTTATCTCAACTCTATTTAATTAAAATTATTTTCTAATAATATGGATTTATAGTCTACCTAAAAATTACTTTCAGTAAAATGTAAAATATTTTAAAAGCACAGCCTGTAATTAATGTTGAACAAAATAGAAAAGACTTATGTTACAGCAAAGATTTCAACATCACACTAAATTTCATGCTGGTCCTTTGAGTCACTGCAATCTATAAATTGGCTTATTTTAATCAAATATGTATTAAATATCTATTATATACAGCATCTCTAATGCTGTTATAGATTTTAACCAAAAATGAACAAATAAATAAACTTCTTAACCTCAAGAAGTTTGTGTTATAATCTGAACTATGTTTTTCATAGGAAATGAACGGATTTGCCATAAATAGAAATAGCAAGACATTAACCTCGAAAGTCATAATTCTAATTGAAAGTGTCAAGACATGAATTTATGAAAATAAAATAAATAAGAATCTTCTATTATAGAAAGGAATAAAAGCCTGAGTGCACAGGCTTCATTTGTTGGCAGAATCATTGACTGAAAAGTATTTATAGAGATAATGCATTTGTCACTTGTTTGAGAGCCTTAAAATCCATGAATGATGTTAAATTTTGAGGGAAATGGTTAACAAATTTATATTTAAGTGCCTTAGAGATATCTAAACCAAGAGCTAATTTCAATATTGTAAGAATAATATTGACTCTACAGCACTGAATTGTGCTAGCTTATTTTTTGTAATGCTAAATTAAAGAAGTGCCTTACTGGCACACCTGGGTGGCTCAGTTGGTTAAGTGACTGATGCTTGATTTTGGCTCACATCATGATCTCAGGGTCCTGAGATGGCTGGCTCTTCCCTGGGCTTGGCGCCTGCTTAAGATTCTCTGTCTCCCTCTTCCTCTGCCTTTCCCCCCACATATGAGCACACACACACACTCTCTCCTTCTCAAAAAAATAAATAAAATTTAGAAAAAAAAAAAAGAAACAAGAAAAATCTTAAACAATCTAACTTTATTTTTTTT